>CM060902.1:157835000-158432500 GCA_030737815.1 Allium fistulosum
TGGATTAAAATAGAAAAACACTAAATTTACAGAAATTAGATGTAAAATAAAAGGAAATGTAATAAAATGGAGATAAACTGAAATAGGCAAATTTAAAATATTAGGAAGCATAATTATAACAAGTGATTATAACTAAAAAGAGAAAATAGAAGAGCAACAGAAGAGGCTTATTTTATAACTTAGACCTTAGATTAAGTTAATAAGCAAAAGAACAGTTATATCACATAGGTTATAATTAAAAAGAAAGAAATAACAGAAGAGGCTTATTTTAAAACTTAGATTAAGTTAATAAGCAAATATAGCAGAAATAACAAAAGAGGCTTATTTTAAAACTTAGATTAAGTTAATAAGCAAATATAGCAGAAATAACAGAAGAGGCTTATTTTAAAGTTTACACTAAGTTAATAAGCAAACATAAAAGAAGGGCCCATACCAACAGCATTCCCTTTTAGTCAGGAACTAATTGACTCACAATAGTTAGGTAAGGCTGGGACATGCTTATGCTAATTAGGGTAAATAAGTGGCCAATGGATAAAAGCTCAAATCTGGGGATTTGGGCAAGGGGCGCAAACTATAATTTGTTTGTTAGGACCAGTACCAGCAGCATTCCCTTTCTGACTAGGACTGATGGTCTCACAACACTTAGGTTAGGCTGGGCAGCATTCCCTTTTAGGACTAGTACTGATGGTCTCACAACAGATTAGGTGAGGCTGGGCACACTTATGATGATTAGGGTAAATAAGAGGTCAAAAGAGGGGGCGACAGTTAGTGTGTGTCAGTGATGACCAAGCGTATGGTATCGATTAGGGTAAATAATTCGCTACTGCGTTCCAAGCGCTAAACAGGTGTCTTTTGCTGTGGGACAAACAAGACTGGATCAGCTCACAGCGGCACAATAGAGATAGAAGGCCGACCAATGGGTAGAATTAGGATTTCAGCCTAATTAAAATAGGATTACGATTTCAGCCTAATCAGTAGTTTAAGACAAGTGCAAACAATCCAAACAATCAAGACGATCAAAGGAAACTATCAAACAAAACCAGAATCAGTATTTTATCCCAGTTTTATCTTTTCAGTATTTCTTTCCATACTAGAACTATTGCTTAGTATATTATCTTTATCTTGCTTAGAAATACTAGTAATTACTTTAACTCACCAGTCTTACTGTCTGACTCTCTCCTCTATTTCCCCCTTTTCCCCCAATAGGCCATCAGAGTTGAGTTGATTCAGGTTGCTTGGAGATTCATTCTTGGAGTTTTCTCATTTCAGAGGCGTTCTTCTGATCTTTATCCTTTTCATTTGGCTTATAATGGATTGGCACTTGCGAAAGGGATTATGATTATTATTGTTACTTTTGTACTCTGGTTTTATGAGATTGAGATGTATTTTCATAAGACATGAATTTGAGATATTTTGAGTTTTTGAGACATACTATGTTTTTATGACTTATTTTTGAAGTTTAATGATAAGTTATTATTTAAATGTTCCCACTGTTTTTATTTATTTGTCATGTGAATCTTAGTCTCTATGATGTTTTAGCTATACCTATAACGCACCACATTCTTTAGTGTCCCCTTTTTGGCTATACTAAGGGGTGTGGGGTGTCTCACTTGGTATCAGAGCCTAAGGTTACCGGATTCCTAAAAACGTTTTTTAAAAATAAAGTATTTTTCAAAAAGTAACATATCTTTAAAAATATTTTTTTAGAAAAGAAAGAAACTCTTATTATAGAAATAGTTTTTCAAGTATAAAAGTGTTTTTATAAAAATACCCTCAAAGTCTAGTTCAACTTCCTTTCGAATCTTTCGAGCCTAAATTTTCTTTTCTTTGCATAGAATGGAGGACGCCCCAAATCTTCCAAAGGGTGTCCAAGCCACTGCCTGGTTCCGTAGATACCACCAAGCAACGGCACCAGAGGTGCAAGGGCAAGCAACCAATGCAGCACCAGCGGGTGGAGACCCATTAATCCACCTGCAGCAGCCAATTTTTCTAAACTATGCAAGGACTTCGCTAGTCTAGAAGGCAGAACATTTTCTGGCATGGAGGATTTCGTAGAGGTACGGGCTTGGTTGAGAAATACAGAGCGGATATTTGTGCTGTTAGGATTGGAGGACCGACAGAGAGTTCAGCTTACATCTTGGCAGTTGAAGGGAGAAGTTCATTAGTCTGAAGCAAGGGAGTCTTTTGGTGAAAGTGTATATAAATCAGTTTAATGAACTATCGTGGGTCTGAATGGAGCTTGTTAATACACTGCACAATAAGGCCTCCAAGCTTGCTAGGGGTTTGAACCAGCCCCTCCAAGGGTTGTTATTGACACATGCACCTATGGGAGCGACGTATGAGTCACTTGTAGAAATGGCTCTCATTTCAGATGCTGTTAAGGAAGGAGAGCTTAAGGAGATTCCTAAGTTAGAAAAATCTAAGAAGCAGTGGTGGAAGAATAAGAAAGATAAGGACAGAAAGAAAGGAGGAGGACCTCAGAAGGGACAGATCAAGAAAGGCAAGAAATGTCATAGTTGTGGATTGCTTGGTCATTTCACAAAGAACTGTAAGAAGGAAATGATGAAGGGGAGGTGTTACAACTGTGGGCAACCTAGTCACCTTAGTAGAGCATCTCCTTAGAAGACAGGGCAGAGAGCATGTGCACCTACATCGCAAGTATAGGCTTTGGATGCAGCACCTTCTAGTAGTGGACCGGATCGACGTAGGAAACTCTACGTAGAAGGTTTGATCTCTATTTTGGATTTCCTATTCGGACACTTTTTGACTCTGGAGCATCGCATTCTTTCATTTCTAGTTCATTAGTTGATTGTTTGCACTTAGATATTTCTCTAGTAGTAGACCCTACAATTGTTTCAAACCCCATAGGAGGATCAGCACATTTGTCTATGATTTGTAGGGGTTTGAAATTTTTATGCTAGGCATAGAGTTTGATTGTGATGCCTATATATTGGGATTTTCGAAATATGGGATGATTTTTGGGATGGACTGGTTATCCGCTTATGGAGCGATATTAGATTGCGAGAGGAGAATCATCAGATTAAGGACATGTAGCGGAAGGACTCTCGAGGTTTCTTGCGACCCACAGGGGTTAGTCATGTTGATCTTCCTTTATTCCCTTGATTCATTACTAGGTGAGTTAGATTCAGTTCCAGCCGTTAGATATTTCCCAGACATTTTTGAAGAGGTTAGGGGACTGCCCCTTAAGAGAGAGATCGACTTTAGGATCTATCTGAATGACAATGCTAAGCCAGTGGCATTGCCCGTGAGACATATGGCTCCTAGGGAGAGGAAGGAGTTAAGTAAGCAGATTGGGGAGCTATTGGAGAAAGGCTTCATTAGACGGAGCATATTTGAGTGGGGAGCGCCAGTCGTCTTCGCTACAAAGGCGGATGGTTCCCTTCGACTTTGCGTAGACTATAGAGAGTTGAATAAGCTCATGAAGAAGAACCGTTACCCACTTCTTAGGATAGACGGTCTTTTCGATCAGTTGGTTGGCTCTTCAGTATTTTCTCAGCTTGATTTAGCTACTGGATTTCATCAGCTTAGGGTCGCTGACGATAGCATCGAAAGACAACATTTAGGACACCCGATGGATTCTTTGAGTGGTTGGTTATGCCGTTTAGGCTGACCAATGCCCCAGCCAATTTTGTAGATTTGATGAACCGTGTTTTTCGAGATGTCCTAAATAACTTCGTTGTAGTGTTTGTAGACGATATTCTAGTGTTTTCCAAGAGTATGGAAGAGAACGCTATTCATCTTGAGGAGGTTCTTCATACACTTCGTGTTCATCAATTGAAAGCAAATTTCTCAAAGTGTCACTTTTGGCGTGAGGTGGTGCATTTCTTGGGGCATGTAGTCTCAAGAGAGGGTTTTGATGTGGATCCCTCTAAGATAGTAGCAATACAGGATTGGAAGGCCCTCAAGAATGCTACCGAAGTTAGAAGCTTCCTAAGTTTGGCTGGCTATTATATGAAGTTTATCAGAGATTCCGCTAAGATTTCAGCACTTAGGGTTAAGCCTAACCTCATAGATCAGATTGGCTTAAGGCAGTGAGAGGCTCTCGAGCTTATGGATATTTTGGATAAGATTAGCAGAGGAGAGGTCTCTAGGCATCTCCTACGCTATTCCATTGATAGTAAAGGTTGGCTAAGGAGAGATGGAAGACTTTTGTGTTCCCCGCACTAGTGATTTGACGAGAGCAGTACAAGCAGAAGCACACCATTCTCGAATGTTATTCATCCGGGTGGTGATAAGATGTATAGGGACATGAAGAGAGTGTTTTATTAGAGCGGCATGAAGAAGTATGCGACAGATTTTGTAGCTAAGTGTCTTGTGTGCCAAAGAGTTATGGCGGAGCATTAGAAACTCGGCGGATTGCTTCAACCATTGGATGTACCCGAATGGAAGTGGGATAGTGTTTCGATGGACTTCATAGATGGTTTACCACAATCTAGGAAGGGGAATACCAGTATTTGGGTGATTGTAGATCGTTTGACTAAGAGCGCCCACTTCATTCCGGTCAAGAGTATGAGGACGACACCTTATTTGGCATTCTTATATGGTCGTGAGATAGTCCGACTCCATGGAGTTCCCTCTAGCATAGTGAGCGATAAAGACCCTATCTTTACTAGCGAGTTTTGGGGAAGATTGCAAGAGGCTTTAGGGACGAAGCTTAGATTGAGTACGGCCTATCACCCCTAGATGGATGGCCAAACAGAGAGAGTTAATAGAGTTCTTGAGGATTTGTTGAGGATGTGCATTCTTGATTTTGGAGAAACTTGGGAGGAGCATCTTCCTTTAGTGGAGTTTGCATATAATAATAGTTTTCAGGCTAGCATTAGGATGGCACTTTTTGAAGCTCTTTATTGGAGACCTTGCAAGTCGCCTTCGTGTTGGTTAGAGTCTACAAAAAGATTGGTACTTGGTCCCGACCTGGTCAAAGAGACTTCGAAAAAGATTGATTTGATTAGAAGAAGAATGAATACGACCCAAGATTGATAGAAATCTTATGCAAATAAGCGGAGAAGGGATATTGTGTTCGAGGTAGGAAATTTGGTTTTCATTAAGGTGTCTCCGCTAAAAAAGATAGTGAAGTTTGGATCAAGTGGGAAACTTGCTCCCAGATTCGTAGGACCGTTCCCCATTGTGGAAAGAGTAGGGAAAATGGCGTATCGGATAAAGCTACCGGAGAGGCTCACAGGAGTTCATGATGTTTTTCATGTTTTACACTTGAGAAAGTGCTTACAAGATTCAACAGATGTAGTGGAACCTAGTCAGCTTGAGGAAGTTGAAGTGGAGAGAGAAGCATCGATTCGTCATATTCCTACCAAGATCGTTGGACATGATATCAAGAAGCTTAGGAATAAGGAAGTACCTTTGGTTAAGGTGTAGTGGAGAGACAGCATTGAGGACGCTACGTGGGAGGCTGAGGAGAAAATACGTATCTCTTATCCATATCTCTTCGATAGTACGTTTTGAATTTCATATTTCCATCTTTAGTTTTGAATAGGTTCTTTCCTTTAGTATCCTTTGGGAGTAGATCTTAGGATTTAACTTGTAGATGGTAGGACTGAATGTAAACATGTTACTAGAACATGTTATGTATGATGGACACTAGTGGTTGCAAGTGTTTGCTAGTGGATGCTAATGGATGCATATACATACACTAGGCACTATTATCTCTTAGGAATCGGCCTAACTAGGTCACTAAAGCATATGCATATAGATGTGTGCGCATTTGCATTTTTATTTTATTTTCGTGGTTGCTATAAATGAATGATTATCATATAATTGTTGCATTTGGATGATGATTGTAGCACACATGCAGAACTATCAGTTATTATTAGGGAATTTGCATTCATTTGGATACATGGCACAGATATGATTGCATAAAAGGAGGTTGACTGAATCAGTAGACCGCCTAATCTTTTGCATTAGTTAGGGACATTGACACTACACTATTGCATATGTCATAAATTGCATTAGAAAACTTAAGGACAATGGATGTAATAGATGGTGGTTGAATATTTGATTGTAGAACTTGGATGAAAATATTTATTTCATTCTTCTGTCCTTGGAGATTTCGGGGACGAAATCCTTTAAGGAGAGGAGAATGTAACAACCCAAAATTTAAGCTATAACAATTAATTAACGAATTAATTAAATAATAAAATAAGTTTGTGGAATTTTTAGAATTGAGCCATGGGAAATGCACCATTATGTCCATGGTAATTTTCTGGTCAATTTCCATATATAATTTGTCAAAATTCGAGTTAATATGAAGAAGATACGAAAGAAAGAAGAATCAACAAAAAATAATAATAAGGCATGGGGTCGGACCATAGCCATAGCCAGGTCGACCCAAGCTTGGGTAAGGTTGACCTTAGGGTCGACCCCCAATGTATAAAGGTCGACCCGCCTTTGTTAAATGAGGTAGAAACGTCCACGTTAGTTCGAATACGTCATATCTTGGTTTTTCTCAAATCCCGTGTGTTCGTGCTTCCATCTGACAGTTCCTAGCGAGCCTATGACGTGGTTGCACCATATTTAATCTTCAAATCCAATGGCCTAAGATCCCTAAGCTACACTATAAGTAAGACCCTAGATCTAGCTGTTTTTCTCATTCAAATTTTCTCCCTATTGGTTCATTTCCCGAGGCTGGACTCTAAAAAGAAATTTTTTCTTGGGAGGAGATCTTTTTAATAAAAATGTTCTACGCCCTAGATGTGGATCAGGGAAGGCCAAGGAATAGAGTTAAGGACCAAAGGTGAGTGTTTTGTAATTATTTTAGATTTTTAAGTAATTTAAAATAATAGGGTTCTCAAAAGTTGTAGTTTTTCTACAATTTTGAGACATTTTTTATATAAGCTTATTTACAGTCTATTTTTAAGTTAATTTCGCAAGATCTTTTCAGTCTATTTTTATTCAGCTATTTTTTTCATTTATTTACAGTTATTCACCGTTATTTACAGTTATTTACATTTATTTACATCTGTTTTACATTAGAATTTAGCATGTAAATGTTAGTTTCTTTTTATTCCTTTTTGATGCGAATAAAATATTAAAAAGAGAATAATTCGCAAATATGGATTAAAATAGAAAAACACTAAATTTACAGAAATCAGATGTAAAATAAAAAGAAATGTAATAAAATGGAGATAGACCGAAATAGGAAAATTTAAAATATTAGCAAGCATAATTATAACAAGTGATTATAACTAAAAAGTGAAAATAGAAGAGCAACAGAAGAGGCTTATTTTATAACTTAGACCTTGGATTAAGTTAATAAGCTAAAGAACAGTTATATCACATAGGTTATAATTAAAAAGAAAGAAATAACAAAAGAGGCTTATTATAAAACTTAGATTAAGTTAATAAGCAAATATAGCAGAAATAATAGAAGAGGCTTATTTTAAAACTTAGATTAAGTTAATAAGCAAATATAGCAGAAATAACAAAAGAGGCTTATTTTAAAACTTACACTAAGTTAATAAGAAAACATAGAAAAAGGGTCTGTACCAACATCATTCCCTTTCAGTCAGGAATTGATGGTTTCACGATAGTTAGGTGAGGCTAGGACATGCTTATGATAATTAGGATAAATAAGTGGCCAATAGATAGAAGCTCAAATCTGGGGATTTGAGCAAGGGGTGCAAACTAGAATTTGTTTGTTAGGACCGGTACCAGCAGCATTCCCTTTCAGACTAGGACTGATGGTCTCACAACACTTAGGTAAGGCTGGGCAGCATTCCCTTTCAGAACTGGGACTAATGGTCTCACAACAGATTAGGTGAAGCTGGGCACGCTTATGCTGATTAGGGTAAATTAGAAGCCAAAAGAGGGGGCGATAGTTAGTGTGTACTGGCGATGACCGAGCGTGCGGCATCGATTAGGGTAAATAATTCGCTACTGCGTTCCAAGCGCTAAACATGTGTCTTTTGTTGTGGGACCAATAGGATTGGATCAGCTCATAGTGGCACAAAAGAGATAGAAGACCGATCAATAAGTAAATTAGGATTTCAACCTATAAAATAGGATTAGAATTTCAGCCTAATCACAACAGTTTAAGACAAGTGCATATAATCCAAACAATCAAGACAATCAAAGCAAACAGTCAAACAAAACCAGAATTAGTATTTTATCCCAGTTTTATCTTTTCAGTATTTCTTTCCACACTAGAACTATTGCTTAGTTTATTATCTTTATCTTACTTAGAAATACTAGTAATTAATTTCACTCACCAGACTTATTGTCTGGCCCACTCCTCTATTCCCCCTTTTCTTCCTTTCCCCCCAATAGACCATGAGAGTTGAGTTGATTCAGGTTGCTTGGAGATTCATTCTCGGAGTTTTCTCATTTCAGATGCGTTCTTCTGATCTTCATCCTTTTCATTTGGCTTATGATGGATTGGCACTTGCGAGAGGGATTATGATTATTATTGTTACTTTTGTCCTTTGATTTTATAAGACTGAGATGTATTTTCATAAGACATGAATTTGAGATATTTTGAGTTTTTGAGACATGCTATGTTTTTATGACTTATTTTTGAAGTTTAATGATAAGTTATTATTTAAATGTTTCCCCTGTTTTTATTTATTTGTCTTGTGAATCTTAGTCTCTTCAATGTTTTAGCTATACTTATAACGCACCACATTCTTTAGTGTGCCCTTTTTGGGTTTACTAAGGGGTGGTGGGTGTTTCACTTGGTATCAGAGCCTAAGGTTACAGGATTCATAAAACTTATTTTAAAAATAAAGTATTTATCAAAAAGTAACATATCTTTAAAAATATTTTTCAGAAAAGAAAGAAACTCTTATTATAGATATAGTTTTTCAAGTATAAAAGGGTTTTTATAAAAATCCCCTCAAAGTCCAGTTCAACTTCCTTTCGATTCTTTCAAGCCTAAATTTTCTTTTCTTTGCATAGAGTGGCGGATGCACAAATCTTCCAGAGGGTGTCCAAGCCACTGCCTGGTTCCAGAGATACCACCTAGCTATGACACCAAAGGTTCAAGGGAAAGCGCCCAATGCAACACCGGCGGGTGTAGATCCCATTAATCCACCTGCAGCAGCCAATTTTTCTAAGCTATGCAAGGACTTCGCTAGTCTAGGAGGCAGAACGTTTTCTAGCACGGAGGATTTCGTAGAGGCACAAGCTTGGTTGAGTAATACGGAGCAGATATTTGGGTTGTTAGGATTGGAGGACCGATAGAGAGTTCAGCTTGCATCTTGGCAGCTGAAGGGAGAAGTTCATTAGTCTGAAGCAATGGAGTCTTTCGGTGAAAGAGTATATAAATCAGTTTAATGAGCTATCGCGGTTCGGAATGGAGCTTGTTAATACACTGCATAAGAAGGCCACCAAGTTTGCTAAGGGTTTGAACTAGCCCCTCCAAGGGTTGTTATTGAAACATGTACCTATGGGAGCGACGTATAAGTCACTTGTGGAAATGGCTCTCATGTAAGATTCTGTTAAGGAAGGAGAGCTTAAGGAGGTTCCTAAGTCAGAAAACTCTAAGAAGCAGTGGTGGAAGAATAAGAGGGATAAGGACAAGAAGAAAGGAGGAGGACCTCAGAAGGGAAAGATCAAGAAAGGCGAGAAATGTCATAGTTGTGGATTGCTTGGTCATTTCACAAAGGATTGTAAGAAGGAAACGATGAAGGGGAGGTGTTACAATTGTGGGTAGCCTAGTCACCTTAGTAGAGTTTGTCCTCAGAAGGTAAGGCAGAGAGCAGGCGCACCTATAGCGCAAGTACTGGCTTTGGATGCAGTACCTTTTAGTAGTGGACCGGATCGAGGTAGGAAAGTCTCTGTAGAAGGTTTGATCTCTATTTCGAATTTTCCTAGTCTGACTCTTTTTGACTCTGGAGCATTGCTTTCTTTCATTTCTAGTTATTTGGTTGATTGTTTGCACTTAGATATTTCTCTAGTAGTAGACCCTATAGTTGTTTCAAACCCCATAGATATACTGGGATTTTCGGGATATGTGATGATTTTTGGGATGGACTGGTTATCCGCTTATGGAGCGATATTAGACTGCTTGAGGAGAGTTGTCAGATTAGAGACATGTAGCGGAAGGACTCTCGAGGTTTCTTGCGACCCACAGGGGTCAGTCATGTTGAGCTTCCTTTATTCCCTTGATTCATCACTAGGAGAGTTAGATTCACTTCCAGTCGTTAGAGATTTTCCAGACGTTTTTGAAGAGGTTAGGAGACTACCACCTAAGAGAGAGATTGACTTTAGGATCTATCTGAATGACAATGCTAAGCCAGTGGCATTGCTAGTGAGACATATGGCTCCTAGGGAGAGGAAGGAGTTAAGTAAGTAGATTGGTGAGCCGTTGGAGAAAGGCTTCATCAGACGAAGCTTATCTGAGTGGGGAGCGCCAGTCGTCTTCGCTACAAAAGCGGATGGTTCCCTTCGAGTTTGCGTAGACTATACAGAGCTGAATAAGCTCACGAAGAAGAACCGTTACCCACTTCCTAGGATAGACGATCTTTTCGATCAGTTGGTTGGCTCTTTAATATTTTCTCAGCTTGATTTAGCTATGGGATTTCGTCAGCTTAGGGTCGCTGACGATAGCATCGAAAGACAGCATTTAGGACACCCGATGGATTCTTTGAGTGGTTGGTCATGCCATTTGGGCTGACCAATGCCCCAGCCAAATTTGTAGATATGATGAGCCGTGTTTTTCGAGATGTCCTAAATAAGTTCGTTGTAGTGTTTGTGGATGACATTCTAGTGTTTTCCAAGAGTATGGAAGAGCATGCTATTCACCTTGAGGAGGTTCTTCGTACACTTCGTGTTCATCAATTGAAAGCGAAATTCTTGAAGTGTCACTTTTGGCGTGAGGAGGTGCATTTCTTAGGGCATGTTGTCTCAAGAGAGGGTTTAGCTGTGGATCACGCTAATATAGTAGCAGTACAGGATTGGAAGGCCCCCAAGAATGCTACCGAAGTTAGAAGCTTCCTAGGTTGGCTGGCTATTATAAGAAGTTTATCAGAGATTTTGCTAAGATTTCAACATTTAAGGATAAGCCTACCCTCATAAATCCGATTGGCTCAAGGCAGTGATTGGATCCCGAGCTTATGGATATTTTGGATAAGATTAGCAAAGGAGAGGTCTCTAGACATCTCCTATGCTATTCCATCGATAGTAAATGGTGGCTAACGAGAGATGGAAGACTTTTGTGTCCCCCGCACTAGTGATTTGACGAGAGCAGTTCTAGCAGAAGCACACCATTCTCGAATGACTATTCATCCGGGTGGTGATAAGATGTATAGGGACATGAAGAGAGTGTTTTATTGGAGCGGCATGAAGAAGGATGTGGCAGAGTGTGTAGCTAACTGTCTTGTGTGCCAAAGATTTAAGGCGGAGCAGCAGAAACCCGGTAGATTGCTTCAACCATTGGATGTACCCGAATGGAAGTGGGATAGTGTTTTGATGGACTTCATAGATTGTTTACTCCAATCTAGAAAGGGGAATACCAGTATTTGGGTGATTGTAGATCGTTTGACTAAGAGCGCCCACTTCATTTCGGTCAAGAGTAAGAGGACGACACCTGATTTGGCAACTTTATACGTTCATGAGATAGTCCGACTCCATGGAGTTTCCTCTAGCATAGTGAGCGATAGAGACCCTATTATTACTAGCGATTTTTGGGAAAGCTTGCAAAAGGCTTTAAGGACGCAGCTTAGGTTGAGTATGGCCTATCACCCACAGACGGATGGCCAAACGGAGAGAGTTAATAGAGTTCTTGAGGATTTGTTGAGGATGTGCATTCTTGATTTTGGAGGAACTTGGGAGGAGCATCTTCCTTTAGTGGAGTTCGCATATAATAATAGTTTTCAGGCTAGCATTGGGATGACACCTTTTGAAGCACTTTATGGAAGACCTTGCAAGTCGCCTTAATGTTGGTTGCAGTCTACAGAAAGATTGCTACTTGGTTCCGACATGGTTAGAGAGACTTCGGAAAACATTAATTTGATTAGAAGAAGAATGAAGACGACCCAAGATAGACAGAAATCTTATGCACACAAGCAGAGAAGGGATATTGAGTTCGAGGTAGGAGATTTGGTTTTCATTAAGGTGTCTCCGCTAAGAAAGGTAGTGAAGTTTGGATCAAGTGGGAAACTTGCTTCCAGATTCGTAGGACCGTTCCCCATTGTGGAAAGAGTATGGAAGATGGTGTATCAGATAAAGCTACCGAAGAAGCTCGCAGGAGTTTCATGGTGTTTTTCATGTTTCGCACTTGAGAAAGTGCTTGCATGATTCAGTTGAGGTAGTGGAACCTAGTGAGATTGAGGAAGTTGAAGTGGAGAGAGAAGCATCGGTTCGTCGCATTCCTACCAAGATCGTTGGATGTGATATCAATAAGCTTAGGAATAAGGAAGTACCTTTGGTTAAGGTGCACTGGGGAGACAGCATTAAGGACGCTACGTGGGAGGCTGAGGAGAAAATACGTATCTCTTATCCACATCTCTTCGATTGTACGTTTTGAATTTCCTATTTCCATCTTTAGTTTTGAATAGGTTCTTTCCTTTAGTATCCTTTGGTAGGGTAGATCTTAGGATTTAACCTATGGATGGTAGGACTTAATGTTAACATGTTACTAGAACATGTTATGTATGATGGACGCTAGTAGTTGCAAGTGTTTGCTACTGGATGCTAATGGATGCATATACATACGCTAGGCATTATTATCTCTTAGGGATCGGCCTAACTAGGTCACTAAAGCATATGCATATGTATGTGTGCGCATTTGCATTTTTATTTTATTTTCATGGTTGCTATAAATGGATGATTAGCATATGATTGTTGCATTTGGATGACGATTGTAGCACGCATGTAGAACTATCAGTTATGATTATGGAATTTGCATTCATTTGGATACATGGCACAAACATGATTGCATAAAAGGAGGTTGACTGAATCGGTAGACCGCCTAATCTTTTGCATTAGTTAGGGACATTGACACTACACTATTGCATATGCCATAAATTGCTTTAGAAAGCTTAAGGACAATGGATGAAATGGACGGTGGTTGAATATTTGGTTGTAGAACTTAGATGAAAATATTTATTTCATTCTTCTGTCTTTGGAGATTTCGGGGATGAAATCCTTTAAGGAGGGGAGAATTTAACAACCCAAAATTTAAGCTACAATAATTAATTAACGGATTAATTAAACAGTAAAATAAGTTTGTGATTTGTCAGAATAGAGCATTGGGAGTTGCACCATTGTGCCCGTGGTAATTTTCTGGTCAATTTCCATATACAATTTGTCAAAATCCGAGTTAATATGAAGAAGATACGAAAGAAAGAAGTATCAACAAAAAAAAATATGACATGGGGTCGACCCATGCCATAGCCAGGTCGACCCAGGTTTGGGTAAGATCGACCTTAGGGTTGACCCCCAATGTATAAAGGTTGACCCGCCTTTGTTAAATGACGTAGAAACGTCCAGGTTAGTTCGAACACGTCATATCTTGATTTTTCTCAAATCTCGTGTGTTCATGCTTCCATCCGACGGCTCCTAGCGAGCCCATGGCGTGGTTGCACCAGATTTAATCTTCAAATCCAACGGCTTGAGATCCTTAAGCTATACTATAAATAAGACCCTTGACCTAGCTATTTTTCTCATTCAGATTTCTTCCAATAGGGTTCATTGCCTGAGGCTGGACCCTAAAAAGAAATTTTTTCTTGAGAGGAGATCTTTTTAATAAAAATGTTCTACGCCCTAGAAGTGGATCTGCGAAGGCCAAAGAATAGAGCTAAGGACCACATGTGAGTGATTTGTAATTATTTTAGATTTTTAAGTAATTTAAAATAATAGGGTTCTCAATAGCAGTAGTATCTCTATAATTTTGAGACAGTTTTTATATAAGCTTATTTACAGTCTATTTTTAAGTTAATTTCGGAAGTTCTTTTCAGTCTATTTTTATTCAGCTATTTTATTCATTTACTTACAGTTATTTAACGTTGTTTACAGTTATTTACATTTATTTACATATGTTTTACGTTAGAATTTAGCCTGTAAATGTTAGTTTCTTTTTATTCCTTTTTGACGCGAATAAAATATTAAAAGAGAATAATTCACAAATATGGATTAAAACAAAAAAAACAATGAATTTACAGAAATCAGATGTTAAAAAAGAAGAATTGTAATAAAATGGAGATAGACTAAAATAGACAAATTTAAGATATTTGCAAGCATAATTATAACAAGTGATTATAACTAAAAAGAGAAAATAGAAGAGCAACAAAAGAGGCTTATTTTATAACTTAGATCTTGGATTAAGTTAATAAGCAAAAGAATAATTATATCATATAGGTTATAATTAAAAAGAAAGAAATAACAGAAGAGGCTTATTTTAAAACTTAGATTAAGTTAATAAGAAAATATAACAGAAATAACAGAAGAGACTTATTTTAAAACTTAGATTAAGTTAATAAGCAAATATAGCAGAAATAAAAGAAGAGGCATATTTTAAAACTTAGATTAAGTTAATAAGCAAATATAGCAGAAATAACAGGCTTATTTTAAAACTCAGATTAAGTTAATAAGCAAATATTGTAGAAATAACAGAAGAGGCTTATTTTAAAATTTACACTAAGTTAATAAGCAAACATAGAAGAAGTGCCCGTACCAACTGCATTCCCTTTAAGTCAGGAACTGATGGTTTTACAATAGTTAGGTGAGGCTGGGATACGCTTATGCTAATTAGGGTAAATAAGTGGCCAATACATAGAAGATCAAATCTGGGGATTTGGGCAAGGGGCGCAAACTAGAATTGGTTTGTTAGGACCAGTACCAGCAGCATTCCCTTTCAAACAAGGACTGAAGGTCTCACAACACTTAGGTGAGGCTGGGCAGCATTCCCTTTCAGGACTAGGACTGATGGTCTCACAACAGATTAGGTGAGGCTGGGCACGCTTATGCTGATTTGGGTAAATAATAGGTCAAAAGAGGGGGCGACAGTTAGTGTGTACCAACGATGACCAAGCGTGCGGCATCGATTAGGGTAAATAATTCGCTACTTCATTCCAAGCACTAAACAGGTGTCTTTTGCTGTGGGACCAACAGGATTGGATCAGCTCATAGTGGCACAACGGAGATTGAAGGCCGATCAACGGGTAGAATTAGGATTTCAGCCTAATTAAAATAGGATTAAGATTTCAGCCTAATCATAGCAGTTTAAGACAAGTGCAAACAATCCAAACAATCAAGACGATCAAAGCAAACAGTCAAACAAAACCAGAATCAGTAATTTATCCCAGTTTTATCTTTTCAGTATTTCTTTCCATACTAGAACTATTGCTTAGTCTATTATCTTTATCTTGCTTAGAAATACTAGTAATTACTTTCACTTGTCAGACTTATTATCTGACCCACTCCTCTATTTCCCTTTTTTCCTTCCAATAGGCCATCGGAGTTGAGTTGATTCAGGTTGCTTGGAGATTCATTCCCGGAGTTTTCTCATTTCAGATGCATTCTTATGGTCTTCATCTTTTTTATTTGGCTTATGATAAATATGCACTTGTGAGAGGGATTATGATTATTATTGTTACTTTTGTACTCTGATTTTATGAAACAAAGATGTATTTTCATAAGACATGAATTTGAGATATTTTGAGTTTTTGAGACATGCTATGTTTTTATGACTTATTTTTGAAGTTTAATGATAAGTTATTATTTAAAAGTTTCAACTATTTTTATTTATTTGTCTTGTGAATCTTAGTCTCTGTGATGTTTTAGCTAAACCTATAATGCACCACATTCTTTAGTGTGCCCTTTTTGGGTATACTAAAGGGTGTGGGGTGTTTTACTTTGATCCAAGGTGATTGGAGATCCCATGAGCATCTACTTGATCTCCGCTATACATCCATGTCCCTCGCTTGTCCATTTATCGTCTTTTCACCATTGAATCAAAATAGAAAATCCACATTTATCGTAGTTTCCGATGTGTTTTCTGATCAATCTGTACGACCAATCAACAAACGAACACCACCAGTGGATTTGCATTAGTGAGACTATGATTTTGGTATATAATATCTCTAGTTTGGAACAATTTTTTATTTTGCACTTTCTAATTTAGGAGCGATTAACTTTTCCTAATTACAATCAGTAAAAATTCACTTTTTAATCATCTAGCCATAACGTGCTACCTCCTACTCCAGTTTATATAAAAAATCACTTTTTAATTTTCTATTACATTTTTTATAACACGATTTACAACCATAAGGGATGAATTACTATATCACACTAATATATACACAAATAGGATGAATATCACTCACCAATTACTCATGCATCTTCTTCGATCCAAGGAGAATCCTCCTTCTTCTTCGCTATCTAGAAATTTCTTTCCTTGAAAATGCCAAATTTCTTGGTAGCTTCGGTATATTTGCGTAGCTCTCTTTGTAGTGATCAAATTTATATTTATTTTATTTAGTTTGGATTTGATTTCATGTTAAACTGGTTTGATTTTGTTTGGAGGTGAGATAAAGAAGAAGATGGAGACTAGTGATAAGATGTTTAGGCTCAAGTATTAGTAGAGAATAAGGTTTACATTTCTATTTTTAGGTTGAAATAACACATGTTTAGCCTAAAGTCTCAAAATTAATATATTATGGAAATGCCACTCGGCTTGACTTCTTCTAATTTATTACTCATTAAGCTAAATTTAGCAGGTTATACATGTTTTCTAGCTATAAACGATATTCTGGACGTAATGGAATAAGTCCTGAAGCCTAAGTCCAATCTATGTAAATATCTACAATTTTGCTCTTTATGTGAAATTTTGATTTTGCCTTTTTAAATTATTTGTTTAATTACGTAAATTTTACGCGGTTATACATTCTTTCCCCCTTAAAATATTTTTTTCCCTAAGATTCCAAGAGACGGACAATGCAACTCCCATTACATCATAGAAACATCCAAAATAGACATAGCTACATCCATCTAGCATCCATTGTACAACACAAGTGAAAACATAACAAATAATACATTATACATATGATAAATAAAATATGATGACATGATATGGGATGAGTGCAAATACAACTAAATCTGCCTCCTATGTTAATGCATATGCATTACAATCAATATATATATATATATGCAAACATCCTAATATATGCATATATATATATGTGTGTGTGTATGTATGTGCGTTCATACATCCATATGCAACATCAATATCAAAGTATAAGTAAACAACCACTTCTATAAACACAAGCAATAAATGCACTTATAAAGAAAAAATAAATAGCATATATAAAATTATCTAGCATAAATTAATACATCTAACTATAGGTATCTATCCTAGGTTGGAATTTATATACATACAAGCCAACATGGTATAAGCTAAATAGGTATAACCTAAACAAAGCAACCATAGCAACCAAAACAGATCATAAGGATGTCCATACAACCAATCCGAGCATCCATATATCCATGCCTATGTCAACCAGCTAGCTAAAGCAACCATGCAAATGAAAAACAACCTAAGGAGCAAACTAACTTATAAATTAACTAAAAGTGGAACTTATTGGAAGAGAGCTTGTGATGGAAAACTCGGATTCTGTCCTTGATCTCATTCATACTTCTATCCAAACATTTTCCTCATCGTACCCAGACCAACTTCATTTCCTTATTTTGTCGTATCACATCAAGTCCTAAGATGTGAATACACCTAAGGATTATTCTAGACTCCGTCTTTAAATTCACCTCATAGCTGATTAGGCTCTACCATAACCGCTAAATTGTCAACGTACGTTAGTGGATGGGATAAATAGAAAACGTATGAATACACACCAAATTTTCAAGAAGCCCACTCAAACATGTCAACTTCTCTACTCTTTATATAATGGGGAAAGGCCTAACAACTTATGGCGCTAGCTTTCTTACATAACATATCTCAAAAATGAGTCCTTCACCTACATAGCTACCCAATGCGAACTCTTTATGGATGCCTATCCTATGTGGTTTCCTTTCATTAGCATATCATTAAGATGTCTCTAATCATATAAAGTCCAAGTATAGCTATTATTTAAATACACTACACTACTGGCGTATATCCATCGTTAAGTACCTTTGCAACTTACTCTGCCACTTGCTTTTTTATCTTTAGCCAATAGAAAATCGTCAACATATCCTTTGACATACCTTACTAAATTCCTACTTTAAGTCTGTAGGCACGACAATGGGATAACACATGATGTCTTCCCTTTAAGTGGACTGATAGTTAGGATTCTTAGGCAAACCCCATACTCCATAACCATTTAATTTATATATATCACAAATGGATAATGCCTTATTTTTGGTGAACACGATATTACTATAACAAACTCATAGACTAAGTTGTGCACTTTTAACTTATTTTTTCATGTGCATCAGACACTGAAAATAGATTATGCACAAAAAGTCACTATTTTGTGAAATTGACTTAATAATATAGTTCTTTCAATCCAATGATGACTGAAAAGGACTAATCTTACATCTTAATCAATTAACTTCCAAATTACTAAATCTTGCCTTTCTTAAAATCACCTTCATACTAAAGCACACATAAGTCAGGACACTTACTTTATGTCTTGAAATCATCCAACGCTATATACTTCAAAAATAATATGAACTTCACATGCTTGTGAAATACTATAAACTAACATACGACTAGAGTGCCTCATGTACATCGTCATACTCGAAAACACTTTACATAGACAAGTATAGTCATCCACTATTGGCAACTATCTCATACAACCAATCTTCTATTGTTCAACCATTTAGGAAACTTTTCACTCAATTGTAATCTCATGCTCCTCAACGTCTTATGTAAGTGTTACCAAGCCCTTAACCCTTAACGTACACATATATGTTAGTTTCAAATAAAATTTAATCACATATGTCTTAGCAATTCAAAATGATAAATTTCAAGCCGCGACGCCCCATTTCCAAACATAATTTATAGCCAAAACTTATTTTTAAACCAATTTCCACCTTTTATTTCAATAAACCACCTTTAAAAATTACATACTTCTTTTAAAAATTATTAAAAGAAGCAAATGGGCAATAATTAATATAATTATTGCATTTTCTCTAAAATGAAATCATTTTCATTATTTAAAGCCCATATTCTATTTATTATCACTCCAAACAAAATAAAATAAAGCTTGGAATTTCATTTTCTCCTTTTAAATTCCAAAATTCATTGTTTATTCCAAATAAACAATTTAATTTCTCCAATGTTAATTTAACTTACAATATTAAATTATAATTTGTTAATTTCACTTTAGTATGAATCGTCTCAGTATTGTTTATTATAATAATACTTTATCTCTATATCTCAAAATAGTGTTTTTTTTTCAAATTGATGATATAATTCAAAAAAATCCTTTGTTTTCGTCATATTGCTTTAAATATTTGAAGCAACATTATTTAACCTAAAAATAATACTTTTTATCAAATTTCCTTCAAGACAATAATATTACTATCACATCAAACCAATAATATTTATTTAAATCGTTTTTTACAACCACTTTATTATTATCTAATTCAAAAATAATAACTTTATACATTAAATCCCAAATATCCTTTTTATTGTTATTTATATAAAAATAGCAATAATTTAGCCAAAAAATATTCATGGAAAATATCTCTTTATTATTATTGTTATTCTAAAAAAACCTCTTATTTTTATTACTTAAATAATAATAATAATTTTTTCCATTAACTCCATAAAACAGTCATATTATTATTTCCTCAAACTTTAGACAGTCATTTAAAAATCATATTACTATTTACCTAACTTTCACATTGCTTTATAAATAATACAAATTCTCGAATCAAAATAGATTTTTCCTAATTGTTTCCAAATTTCTCCAAAATTCATAAATAATACCCTCATAGAATTTTCAATACAAAACCCCTAAATAACACATCCATAACATTAATTTCTAGCAAGTCCTTAGCACAATGGCATATTGACTATCCTACCTAGTTCACCATAATCAAGTCAATCTTCATAGCCTGTGAACTCTTTTTGTTCTAATCAAATTTCAATTGAAAATATCAGTAAATTTTAAGGTTAATTTTTAAACCAAAATAGTTGATCTCAAATCTTATTCTTGACAAGACTATAAGATTTGAACAATCAACGTTCAATTTTGACCATTAGAATTTTTTTCTCAAAATAAATTCTTTGAATTATACTTAAATAATTTTTCAAAAAGTTTTACTTTAGACGTTTCATGTTAAATCATTTCATAGAAAATGATAAACCAAATTTATCTTAAGTTAATCATTTCATATCAATTTGTAAGTCTCTTTATAAAACAATAATATAATTTTAATTTCCAAAACTAATTTCTTTTCAGCAATTCTTAAAAATATTTAACTTCCAAAATTTAATTCTTTATAGCTTTACAGATTCAATATTTTACTCAAAATATAACTAGATTTAAAATGACTTCGGTTATTTCCCAGAAATACCCGTACTTCATTTTATCACAACATTATTTCATATAATTATAACCATTTTATCATATATATAAGTATAAATCATTTTATTTTATAATTAGCTGATTCCAACACCTTTAGACATTTCTCCACATATATACAAACTAACATAAATTAAAAATTGAGTTTTGGCTACTGACTATTTTCATATCGAATCAAAAAATAATTTCCAAATTATTAAATTGTTTACTAATGCATCTTTTCAAGAGTTTATCAAAAATCCTTCACTTTTCATTCAAAAATACATACATATTGCAATTGAAAAATTCCACAAGTTTTAAAATAATGATTTTAAATCTTTATTTTCAATTCAGATTCTATCCAAAATGGTTCAAATATGACTTAGAAAAATAAACATGTAAAACAAACCATTTAAACTTTGTAAATTAGAAATTTTCAAGGAAGTGTAGAGAAAATGTAATACTTTAATTAATTTCTTCTCAAAGTGTGACAAAAATACTTATAAAATAAAAAACATTCAAAAGATGAGTTTTGCTTACTTTTTTATTTACATTCAAAAGTTTTTTTGTCAAAAGCAAATATACATCAAAACATAAGTGCAACAACGTGCCTTACACTAAGTAAAAATAAGACCTTTAAAAACAGTTACATGAAATTACTTCTTATTAAATTTTCCCATTTTTGAAACTCACTATAAGGAGTTATTATTTTTCGAAATGTTAAAAAAACTTTAACTTCTTTATTTTTATCCAAAAATATCAAATACCAAAATTTCTAACTTTTTAGGGAAACCATTTCAATTAATTTTAAATACTTTAATTGGGGTAGATCATAACTTACACAAGCCCAACTATGTTATTAATATAACTATGCTTCTATTACACCATATCAACATCACACTTATATTCTTTGGACTAGAGCTTACTACTCTTCTTTTCATTCATCCTTAGTCTCAAAATTTACTGTACTACTACTTGGTATATATACACACTTTTTTAGCAAATCTCTATAAAGTAAATTATAACAAATGTGATAGTTTTATCTTTTGCCCCAAACTATTTAAATCTCAATAATTATTTAACTCATAGTTGTTTACTTCTATAAGGGATAAGCCAACAACTACCTCTTTGAGTCAAAATGTATGGGGTGTGGCTAACCTAAAATCTGATACCACATGTAACAATCTTCCATCTACGATGCCTCGATTCATACATAAAATGTTGCAGACATTGCAGACCTCAAAATGATCTGATCGTCTGTGAGGTCTGCGATGTCCATGTAATTTTATGCATGAATCGAAGCATCATAAATGGTGGATTATTACATGATGGATAATAGTTTATCGGTTGTATCATATACAACTCTAAACCTATGGTTTTGTCCTACTCTCAATCTCGACCTTGAGTTAGTTCAACAAATCGAAAGAGATTATTCACTCATACCCACCATTTCACGATGGCCTAAGTATAATGCACATACCTTGAGTTTGATCAACAAATACATGCATGTATCTTACCTCATCTACTCAATGAATCTTTGATATACATATACATTGAATGATGTCGATTTAAGGAACAATGTATCCTTGTTATTCAAGTGAAGGACGCATCTAAAATCATGATATACGTACAATATGCATGTACTTGTTCCTTAAACCTAAGTTGGGTTTCTTATAATTTGACTTGAGTTTTATACATTCATATTATATAAATTTAATTCGTATATAATAGTTTAAAATTTAATTAACTTATATAAAATTCTAGCATACGTGTATATATATTAGTTAAATCTTATTTAATTAATTTCAATTAAAAAATTAATTAAATTATTTTAAATTTCAAAATTTATTTTATTCTTCTTAAACAATTAAAATGAATATTAACTATAATATTTATAATTTTATATACATATATCATTATATACATACATTGATTTATTAATTAACTATTAATTTATTTATATTTATCAAATAAATATTTTTAAATAAAACAATTTTAATTAAATTATTTCTTAATAAATTTCAAATTTTAATATTATATGTACCTTAAACATTTTAAGATATATATGTGTGTGCATGCGCATGTACATTAATATATATATATATATATATATATATATATATATATGTGTGTGTGTGTGTGTGTGTGTTTGTTTGTTTGTTTTAATTAATTAACCTTTAATTAATTATGTATTTAATTAATCTAATTAATTAAATGATCAAATAATTTTCGAAAAAATTAATTTATTTTTAAAAAAAATTGAAATTGTTTTTATAACGTTTATAAAATTTATGTCATATTTTAAACTTAACTATTAAATTCAAAATATAATTTTAAATTTTCAACTGAATTTTAAAAATTAGCCCAAGGTCCAAAACTAATTCGAGCCTTTATATTAAGGATAACCTTTAGCTTACATCATCCTTCGGGCTAGGCCAGTAGCTGGGTAGGGTAGAGTACTTGATTACCCAAACCCAAACGTAAATATTAACTTTCTAGACATCCTACTAAAGGGGTAGACTTTAATAAGTTAGCCATAATATTGTTAATTTAGACTGCATAGCCCATTAGGCTGTGATATCATTAAAAGAACATGGCCAATCGAAAGCAGATGAAATAGGTAAATTTAAAAAAATCCTGTTTCTTGGATCTATTGATCATTAAGGTCTAAAGAGTTTATTAGATTCAATCTAATATAGTTTTAAATAAAATGTTATTTTCTTTAGTTTTTTTTTAAAAAGTAGTTTTAATTTAATTTAAGTTAGATTAATTTATTATAAATGCATCAAATACACTCATATGTGTATAGTACACGTGCAACATATAATCAGTGTACATAGTCAATGTGCACATTTATAGGTATTGGGATTTACATAGCAACAAACATATTCATCCTTTATATATGCCTTTCTTATCCATAGTTTTATTTTGAAAACATAAAATAATAATAATATGTACATATACATAGTTTACTTATACGTATATGTAATATGTTATAAAATATTTTAACTAATTGACAATAGTTTAATTATATTTTCACTACGACAAATAATGCATTTTAAGTGGGCATTTAAGAAGAAGGAAAGGTGGAGAACTTTTCTCTTTTCCTTGTTCATTCATTTAATGTCATTTCAAATCAATATTCGAACACTTAAGCCCTTATGCATATTGAAATTAATTATGACAAGCTTTATGCATTTTAAAATTTAAAATTAACATTTTGAAATCTGGTTTTTACTTATGAAGCATTCAATATTAGATTTATGATTTTTTGAAGAGAAGTCCCTTAAAATATTAAATTGAAATAATATATACATATATATACATATACATATATATAATAACAAATTATATTTACATTCAAAATAACACACGCACAGATATATATATATATATATATACATATATATGTATGTATGTATTTATGTATGTATGTATATATGTGTGTGTATATGTATGTAAAACATATAATTTTATATGTTTTGAAAGTTAAAATTAATAATTTGATAACTAGCTTTGATTTGGAAGAATCCAAAATTATGTTTATAATTTAATACAAAAGTCCTCTTATAAATCTTGAATTCAAATAAGTACACAAATGTATGTAAATAATAACCAAATGTAATTTATATATTTGAAAATAACATAAATACATGAAACCTATATTCGATTCAAAAATTGATTGTGAATATTTAATATATGTAGTTCACTAATAATTGTATATGTAATACGTTACAAAATTATTCCAACTAATTAAAATTATTTCTAAATCTAGTTTTTTTCATATTAAAAATTAATTCAAAAATAGTAGTAAATAATAGATTGGACAACATAGGAATATATAAATTTGTTGTATAAGGTATGGAATCTAGACTGTATAAATATAATGTAACTTGTAATCAAATAAGATGTATAAGATATGGGATTTAAACTATACCAACATGATGTAACTTATAAACAAAATGAGATTGGATGATTACCTTATGATGTAACCTAAAGTTCACACCTTGAATGAATAATAACTCGAAGATATAATGGAATCATCCTCCAAATTTTGCAACAATCTAGAAAAAAATACTACCTTCTATGAATTTAATTTCATTTTGATTTGCTTTTGGGAATTTAGGCTTTTGGAACAATGGAATTTTTGCCTGGAAAAAGAGAGAGGAAGAGAGCCTGAAAGGTTGATTGTGTGAGGGAATTAAAGGAATTTTGTTTTTATGAAATATTCAAAGCCTTTCCAATTCCTTCCTCAAAACCTTCCCTCTTTAATTGTTCATCAATTATCAGTCAAATCAAACCTCCCAATCCATGCATGGCTGGCCAAAATAAAGCCTAGATAAGGTTTATAGAATCCTAAACCCATTTAGCAATCAATCGATTTAAATAAAATTTAAATATTTTATAGATATCGTATGTGGATATGCGCATACATAATTTATATATATATATATGCATTTCATTATAATAATAGCATTCAAACATCAAACAAAAAATAAAAATTAATATTTCGTAAATATTAGTTAATATAATTAACGTACAATGATTATAAATTAATTAAATCGTGCAGTTTTCCGGAGTATTCATCACTATGGTAGTACGACTCAAATGTGTAGATTCAATCAGTGATTAATATTGAACAACTAAATATTAACTTCACATGTCACCTTAGCTAGGTGACTTTTTGACCGAATTTATCGCTTACACAACATTTCAATAAATCTAATTTAATTTTTATAAGCGGTACCCGAAAGTAATGATTATTTACACCAATTCTCAACGTTGAAACTATATCACTTTAGGACTTATGTAATTTGCTTTTGGTCAAAATTAAAATATCGTTCACATTAAACTTGATTAGTCCAAACACAAAATCCTTGATTCAATGATAACAACTATTATTAATCACACTGCCTTGGCCAAAGACTTTGACTTTGAGTTGACTATAATTGACCATGATACTAACCCCATATAATTTATGTCACATCCCATAAATTGAACGATAATTAATCAAAAAATGAATTAATAAATTAATTATTAAAGCCTAAAAATGGAATTCTTGCAAACATCATAATATGTTAATGAAACTTGCATCGTTGTGTTCATGGTGATTTTCTGATCAATTTTCATATATAAAGTTTAGCGATCGGAGTTCAAACGAAAAAGTTATTAAGATTTGAATATTTCGAATCGAAAATAATTGTTTGTGTATTAAGGAAATAAAAATTAATAATAATAAACCAACACTTAATGACTAAGTAACATTAATGTTACTCAGAGCGAATAAAATCAGTTGCATAAGGAAACAAACAGAACAAAATAAACGGTTAACATATAAAGGCGACCGGTCGACCCCACAATTAGGACTGGTCGACCGCTAGTGGTCAACCGATGGATTTATAGTGGCCGAACGATTGTGCATCTATGGTTACTAATAACATAGGCTAAACGATCCGTATTTAATATAATCAAATCTAACGACTGGAATAGATTCGAACCTCTATAAATACAGGTCTAGCCCCTTACTTTTCTACTCGTACTTTTAAATTCAACAGCGAAGCTCTACCATTTTCTATTCTTCATAAATTATAAATAAATTATAAACTATAATTTATATATATATATAAGTGGAGGGTAATGGAAAACAATAGAAAAGAAGAATAAGATCGAATCGAATCACCAAAGCCGAAAGTAAATTGTAAATATAAATCCAAATCTATATTTAATTCAAATCTCTTCTTGGATCTATAATTCTAATAAATATATATATACACTTGTGATACATATTTTAATAGAAAGAAAGGAAGTCAATCAGGAATAACAGACTTAGATCTGGAGATTTGGAAGCTTGGAGGTGAGTGGGAAATTATATAATATTAGATTTGTATTATTGTGAATCTGTTCCTCTTATGCCTAAGTAAATTTTTTGAAGTTGTAGGCTTGTATATGTGTGTGTTTGTATATATGTATGTATGTATATGTATATGTATATGTATATATGTGTGTGCGTGTGTATGCATTGTATTTGAGAATCTTGCCTACATATTATGGGAAATTACAGGGTTAACATTACATTTTGGGAAGATGTAGTTCTTATTCATTAAAATATAGAAATCCTTAAATATAGAATCACAACATTATAAATAAAAGTAATAACAGTAATTCCGTCGTTAATTTAATATAAGTGTTTTAAGATAAGTTAGGAAATAAACAATAAGCGATAAAAGTAATAATAAGACAACATAATAAGGAATTAGAAAAGTTATAGTAATCAAAGAAAGATAGTTATTGGTAATAAAAAAGGAATAGTAAAATATGTCTAATTGTATCAATTGGAAATCAAGCAGTAAAAAGTATTTAATTTATTAATAAGCAGTAAATGACATTTAAATAGTCTTAAGAAAGTAAGAAGTAAGTTCAAGTGGGCATGGTAATTTTATAGCTAAATTTATATAGTCTCAAATATACGTTTATGACGAGTGTGAATTATTAGATCTAGCCAATGATTTAAATTAACTATGAATGATGTAGTCATAGTAAGGATTGGAATGCGAGGTCGGTAATGTTGCATAACAGAAGTCTGCCTTTCAAAAGGGGCTACCAGTAGTTGTGCATACATTGTATTGATATGGGACATCTTTAACTGTTGGACCTGTGAGGATACATTCATGTATAGGTGAAGGTAATATACCAAAGGGAATTCTCCTCGGGTTGAAGTCTTAAATGGCCAAGTTAGGTCTACTTCAATCTTTATAGGGGTACTAAGTAATCAGGTAGGCATTTCCTTGATTGCATTAGGCAGTCTAAATGGGACGGTGGACGTAGGCTCGACACTATGTCAGCAAGGTTGGTACCATATATGCGAGTAGTAGGGCTGTACACATAGATCGAGAGTGTCATCGGTTCTGGAGTGGTCGTTAGAAAGACTTGGGTTATTCCTAGATGGACTACACCTCTTACTAGTGTAGGTTTCACATAGGACATGCACTGCCTCAAAGTTGTTTGTTAGTTTGCTTGTCATTAGGAGGCTAGGCTAGATAACCCTTAGATGAGTCTTTAAGGTGAATCACAATATGGCTAAATAGTTGTATTGCCGCTATTAGGAACTAACGTGAGGTTCCTCGGTGTATGCTGACAACTCGACTGAGACACTAATGGTGGACGCCCGACGCACTGCAGAGTTACGGATACGAGCAGGGAATGTATCCTGGTCCATGAGGGATCTATGATAGTTATACACACACAGATACACACACACACACATATGTAGTTATTGTATACCGCAAGTAGGTTGGGCGTATCGTATGCATATACGAAGTCAAAATGGTTAAGCTTTAAATAATAGATATAACATGAAATTGGAAACAATCGGCATAAACTAGTATTATGGATAAAGTATGTAATTTATCAATCACCAGAACATTGTTCTGACCCCCTCCTTATTATAACCCATAGGATAGATTTAGATGGACGTGTACTGGCATAAGGCAGGAACGTTGAAAGGTCAGATTTCCTTATGCATGCTCGGCAATGACAAGGGTACTAGACACCAGAAGTATTAGCCTTGGTTACTGTATGCATATGTTTTATTATATTTATTTATTCTGCTGCAAGGTCTTATCGATAATCTCTGATATACTTTTGTTTATTATAGGATACCAACACCAATGATCCATGCTCTAAATGGACTTGGGTTTTTGATTTAGTGAAAATTCAGGCCAACTAAGGTGTGGGTTGTCACATTTGGTATCAGGGTTTAGGTTAAACGATCATAGGAATTAAAACATGCTAAGTGAACGTATTTTATTATTAACTTATATATATATATTACACACTAGACTTTACAAATTCCGACTATAGAAGTAGTTGCAATCCTATTCTTGGAAGATGGAAAAGTCGGCTATGAGTTGGAACAATATATAAAGTTAAAAATATGTGTCTATTTAAACCACCCCATGAGAGATAAGTCGTATTGGAAGGCGTTGACTTAAGAGGAGCATGAATGCGACATATAGAAGGGTTCCTGAAGCTGGATAGTACTACTCCCTTATTGGGCTTAGATCGCCCTATGATTGTAGATCCTCGTAGTATTGTTGATTGATGATGTACGTTCAGTCCAAATAAATGGAAAGTGAAGAATTTATATGTCATAGATATCCAGAAGTAAGAAATAAATAAGTTCTTGAAGGAAGGTGTGTTGAAATCACTCCTAGATGATAATCAGATTTTTAGTATATTCTGAATGGAAACAAGTCAGACAGTAAGTTAAAAAGAAGAAAAGTCCAAAAGGAGGGATAAATAAAACTCACTCTGAGTCCGACCTCATATGAAAGAATTTAATAAAAGGTTTGAAAAAAATATTTAATACATTTGAAATATTTTTCAAGGGATTTATTTAAAAATAGAAAACTCTATTTTTGAAAGGTAAGTAAATATTAAATTTTTTGAAAAATAAATAAATTTTATTTAAATAGAATTTTTAGCAGAAATTATAATTGTTTAGACCAAAAATTTCAGTTAAAATTGATTTTGATAATGAGATTTCTTTTGAAATAAAACGAAAATATAGCATATGTATAGCTCATCGATTTTTCTGATTATGAAAATTTTAAGTTTTAAAATTCTTTCAAAGGGTGGACAATGGGAAATGGTACTAGTTTTAAATAGGGTAAAAAGAATGGGAAAGAAGACAAGAACCCAAAAACAAAGTGGTAGGCGAGTGCACCGCTACGTGTAGATAAGAATTTTTCAGAATAGTCGGAATGAAGATGAAGAAGGCGGAAGCAGAACGAAATAACGTTTAGTTATAATATATAGTTTATATTTAATCCATTCCAAATAGGGTCCATGTTCAATTTGGGCCAAATAGGCCATGAGCGGTCGACCGCTTGAATTCCACAGGTCGACAATTAGTGGTAAACCGCCCTAAATTTAGCGGTCAACCGGTTAGTGAGTTTCAACAACGACCCAAACCTCGAACGTGACATATAGTCGTGTCCAGTCTAGCTGCCCCCTCATTTCCTCTCATTCCTCTTTTTTTCACCTTCGAACTCCTCCTTCATCCTCCTCAAATGGACCAACGCCAGCCGCCCCTCCCAATGCGACACACATCAATGACTCCAGGACCACCAGCAACCTAAAGCCAGCCAGCGCTCCACCAAAAATAGCCCACAGATCTCGATACGAACCCCGACTAAACCAAATCATGGCACATCCCCAAAGTAGCATCTCCTCTTGCCACCTAAGCCTGACCCCATAAGAGATCGCCTGGCTCTAAAAAGACGAAGAAAGGATAAATGGCTATGAAGTGGTGGCGAAATTCGCATTTCTACAAGGGCAACCAGTGAAGTTTGGGGACTTTTCCATTTATGGTTTGGAGGATTTATTTATAGCTACAGGGTTACGGTCAATCCTTAGCCACGAGGAGTTTAAGCGGGAATGCTACCCGCAAGGTGTGTTTCTATTCGACTCTAACATGGAGTATGCATTGTGAGTTAGCGAAATAGGGATCTTAAGGCTAAATTAACATTAGAGGAGCGGTGAATAGTGTTTAATGGATTATATGAATATTTTTCAAATTCATTAAGATTTTACTTGGAATGATGTAACTAACAATCACAGAAACAATTACAGAATCAAAGTACAAATAAAAGTAAATGCGGTAAAAGTAAAAAAGGAAAGAGCACACAAGGATTTTATACAGGTTCGGAGTTACCCTACATCTAGTCTCGCACAATTTCTTGTATAGATTTCTTTTCAACTAGTAAATGCAAATACAATTTCGATTTCAAGGCTACAAGACACACCTTCTAAAATCCCAACCTCTGTTAGAGTCGCTTAATTACTGGGCTACAAGCACACCCACTAGATTTACAGCTACTAAGCACATCCAATTGATTTTACATGCTACCATCAAACGTACTTGGATTTCAAGGATACCAAGCACACCACAAAGTATAAGATTATGATTTGATAGAGTTTACAGACTCAGATCTTCGATCTTGATTACAATTGATCCTATAACTCTTGAATAACACTTTGATCTTCAGAGAGGTGAGAGAAATTAGAGAGTAGAGAAGGAGAATCAAATTGGTAATAATTGAATTTGATTCTGGTTGGATTTTGGCAGAGTTTTGGTAAAAAATGATTTAGAAATCAAGAGAGTGAAAAGAGGAGAGAAGAATAAGAAAGTAGTTAATAAAAATTCGTTTGGAAGTCTGATATATATAAGGAAACAAAGGTCATGTCCATTCGTGAAGAGATACGATTAAAAGACATATCCATTCAATTTTGAATTTTGAATTTTATGGCCAATGTCGACATAAATGAATAGGATATATCCACATATCCCATATTATTTTTGATGCAGCGCAATCTGATGAGAGCTTAGGTCGCGAGCGACCTAACGAGTTGATAAGTCGCTCAAGCGACCTTACGAGTTATGTCAGGCAAAATGAGCCACAACCTAAAGAGCTTCGACCTAGTAAGTCTCGACCTAAGACTAACGAGTTATGTTTTAAGTCGCTCCAGTGACCTAAGGATGGTAACGAGTTAAGTTTAAGTCGCTCCAGCGACCTACTGGGACAAGCTACTGATTGTATCGGCCAGATTGCGTTAAGTCACTCTCACATGTCGCTTTCTTTAGGTCGCGAACGACCTACCATAAGTCGCGAGGCCTTAGGTCGCTCAAGAATAGGTCGCGAGACCTTAAGTCGCTGGAGGAGGTTTCCATAAGTCGCTCAAGTATTAGGTCGCGTGAAGATTTCCAGAAGCTATTTTCTTAGGTCGCTGAAGCCTAAGTCGCTGCCATAAAGCCTTGTTCTTAGGTCGCTGCTGCCGTGTATTTTAAGTCGCTGTGTGTTCTTAAGTCGTATGATGTTTAGGTCGTATGTCGTTTGTATTTATATTTTCTTAAGTCGTATGGTGTATATTTCTTATGTCGCTTGTTGTAACCTGTATTGTTCTTAGGTTGTGTAATGTGATGTGGTAAGTCGCGTGTGTTGTAATGTGATAGGTCGTAGGTCGCGTCTGTTAGGTCATGGACCTGTATGATTGTAACCCTATAAATAGGGATGTTGTGTCATTTGTAAAGTTAGTTGATTTTGAATAAAACTTTGTTTGAGTGCTTTGTGCCTCTTCTTAAATTGGTAGTTGAGTGTTAGCTCCTGTCTCCACCTTCGGCATTCGAGTGCGCTCGAATCAACGATTGTTGAAGCCGATTCACGGAATCTAGTGCGCTAGATCAACGTTCGAAGAATCGTAGATCTTCTTTCACGGCATCGTGCGCGATCAACGTGACGAAGATAGCTAGAATCCGGTATCTTTTAGATCAATGGATTTGGGCGTTTGGTATTTTCAATCCACTGATTGCTACTTTCACCGTTTCATCCATTTAAGTTATCCGCCGCTGCGTCATTGATAGCTAGAATCCGGTATCTTTTAGATCAACAGATTTGGGCGTTTGGTATTTTCAATCCACCGATTGCTACTTTCACCGTTTCATCCATTTCAGTTATCCGCCGCTGTGTCATTTGGTATCAGAGCTAGACTTAGCCAATCATAGCTAAGCCGAGTCTTTGAAGCCAATTCTTATTGAAGAATTCAAGCCGTGCATTGTTTGTTCATTTGTAAGTCAAGGCCGAGAGTTGAAGTTTTGATAATGCCGTCGAGAAGAGCTAATCGCCATCAGAATGTTGAAGCGTTGTATAGAAGAGAAGAAGCCGAGCAAATGGAACAACGCATCAATGAAAAGTTTGATGAAGGCATTGGGAAGTTAGAGAAACTGATGAATGACATGAACCAAAGTCAAAAGAGAAGGTCGCCAGTCTCGAACCATGGAGGAAACAGAGTTTCGCCATCGGTTACGGAAGCGAGGAGGGTGTCGCCGCAATCTTATCGAGATAGAAGAGAATCATCAGTTTCAACGAGAAGAGATCACCATGAATATAGACATGAAGAGAGAACTCCACGTGAGTTTGAACATGAGCCATATCGTGATGATGAAAGACAAAGTAGAAGGGATATGCGTGATCATAGAGATGTGGATGGTCGAGATCGTTATCGAAGTACATTTGTTTTTGATGAAGATGGTGGAAGATGTAGTGTTCATTCTCGAGATCGAGACCAAGTACGGAATGCATATCGGGATGTAGAAGATGATCGACGATGGGAGTCGGGGATGAAAACTGAAATTCCAGAATTCAAGGGTGGAATGGTAGCGGAGGAATTTTTGGATTGGTTATCTAATGTTGAAGAAATTTTTGACTTTAAGGAAGTACCCGAGCATCGTAGAGTGAAGTTGGTTGCTACACGATTGAAAGGAAGAGCTATGGCATGGTGGCAGCAAACTAAACTTACACGGGAGAGAATGGGAAAGTCAAAGATTGAGTCATGGGAGAAGATGAAGAAATTAATGAAGGCTACTTTCTTGCCGTATAATTATCAGTCTCTTATGTATCAACGATTGCAGAATCTGAGACAGGGAACAAAGTCAGTGAATGATTATGCGAATGAATTTTATCAATTGATTTCGAGGAATGACATCATGGAGACGGATGAACAGTTGACCGCTAGATTTGTTGGAGGGTTGAGAATGCAGTTTCAAGATATGGTGAATATGTTTGATCCCAGATCTGTTGCTGAAGCACATCAAAAATCTCTAGCTTGGGAGAAGCAAGGTAGGAGAGGTGGTGGTGTGTTTACAAATTCCAACAATCAAATGAAAGGGGCTAGTAGCAATGCGAATGTTTCCAAGGCTGTTGCAAAACCGGTTGTTAGTGAAGTTGCTAAGACCAAGGTCAATAGTGGTATCAAATGCTTCAATTGTCAGGAGATTGGTCACAAAAGCAATGAATGTCCAAAGCCAAAGAAGCGAGTGATGGTTGCTGAGGCAGAGGATGAGGAAGTAGAAGCTGAATGTTCTAATTCACCACATACTGCGGAGGAAGAAGAGTTGACAGGAGATGAGGGTTGTAATTTAATGATGAGGAGGTCTTGTTTAACACCAAAACAAGAGGATGATTCTAGCTAGTTGAGGAGCAACATTTTTCAGTCAACATGCACTATTCTGGGGAAGGTTTGTAAGTTTGTTATTGATGCGGGCAGCTGTGATAACATCATTTCTACCGAGGCCGTGAAGAAGTTGGCATTAAAGACTGAGAAGCATCTGAAACCTTACAAGTTAGCTTGGTTGAGGAAAGGTGGGGAAGTGAAGGTTGGACGAAGAGCTTGTGTTAATTTTTCGATTGGGAAGAAATACAAAGATGAAATTTGGTGTGATGTTGTGGATATGGATGTATGCCATATGTTGTTGGGGAGACCATGGCAGTATGATAGAGTTGTGCAACATGATGGTCGTACTAACAGTTACAGTTTCATGTTTGAAGGTACTAAAATCACTTTAGTTCCTAAGAAGCGACAACAAGAAGAAAGCAAGTTGGAGGAGATTGAAGAACTTAAAACTTTGCTATCTTTGAAGGAGTTTGTTAAGGAAGTAGAAGAGGAGCCTGAAGTATTTTTGTTGATTGGACGTGAGAGTAACGAAGTGTTTGAAATTCCTGAAGAAGTAAAGCCAGTGCTGGAAGAATTTGAAGATGTATTTCCTGAAGAGCTGCCAACGGAGTTACCACCATTGAGGGACATACAACACCAAATAGATCTTGTTCCAGGAGCTGTGTTACCATATAGACCACATTACAGAATGAGTCCAAAGGAACACGAGGAGTTGAGAAGGCAAGTGGAAGAGTTGCTTGAACAAGGGCGTGTACAGGAAAGTTTAAGTCCTTGTGCAGTTCCAGCCTTGTTAGTGCCGAAGAAGGATGGAACGTGGAGGATGTGTACAGAGAGCACTAAACAAGATTACAGTGAGATACAGATTTCCTATGCCTAGATTGGATGACTTGTTGGATCAACTTAGTGGAGCTGCTATCTTTTCGAAGATCGATTTGAAGAGTGGTTATCATCAAATTCGAATTCGACCAGGGGATGAATGGAAAACAACATTCAAGACACGGGAGGGGTTGTACGAATGGCTGGTTATGCCGTTTGGTCTTTCGAATGCACCTAGTACATTTATGCGGGTGATGAATCAGATCTTTATTCCATTTATTGGGAAGTTCGTGGTGATGTATTTTGATGACATACTGATATATAGTGGAAGCCCAGAAGAACACTTGCATCATCTGAGAGAAGTGTTGATGATACTGCGACAGGAACAATTTTATGCTGCAACGAAGAAATGCGTGTTCATGACGCATAGTGTTTTATTTTTGGGATAAGTTATTTCAGAAGGAGGTATACAGGTGGATCAGAATAAAGTTGAAGCAATCAGAAATTGGCCACAACCCAGGACGATAACAGAAGTTAGAAGTTTTCATGGTTTAGCATCATTCTACCGAAGATTTATTCCACACTTCAGTAGCGTGATGGCACCAGTTACTGATTGTATGAAGGGGGAGCAGTTTTCATGGTCAGAGGAAGCATGACTTGCTTTTGAGCGAATCAAGGAACTATTGACGACAACACCAATTCTAGTATTGCCGGATTTTCAGTTGTTGTTTGAGTTACATACTGATGCATCGAAGGTTGTAATTGGAGGGGTGTTAAGTCAGAGGGGACGTCCTATTGCATATTTCAGTGAGAAGCTATCGGGAACCAAGATGAGATATAATACTTATGATGTGGAATTCTATGCTATTGTTCAAGCTATAAAACATTGGAGACACTATTTGTTCCATAAAGAATTTGTTCTGTATACTGATCATGAAGCACTGAAACATTTGCAGGGACAGGATAAAATTGCAGCCAGGCATGCTTCGTGGATCGCATACCTGCAACAGTTTACATTTGTGGTGAAGCATAAGTCGGGAATTACAAACCGTGTAGCAGATGCATTGAGTCGAAGGAATCATTTGTTGACTACAATGAAGGTTGAAGTGACGGGGTTTGATGTGTTGCCAGAACTGTTTGTTGATGATCCTTATTTTGCGAAGTTTGTAGATGAAGTCAAGGAGGGAAAGACGGATGAGTTTGTGTTGGTGGATGGTTTTCTCTTCAAAGGAAATCAATTGTGTATACCAGAGGGTAGTTTGCGAATGAAGATTATCAAATAATTGCATGAGGAAGGACACATGGGCCGTGATCGTACAATGCAGTTGATTGCAAAATCTTATTTTTGGCCGTCAATGAGAAAAGAAGTTGAGAGATTTGTGGAGAGATGTCATATCTGTCAAGTTTCGAAGGGAACCGCTACAAATGCAGGATTATATATGCCATTACCTGTGCCTACTAGACCATGGGTTGATGTGAGCATGGATTTTGTTTTGGGCTTGCCTAGAACTCAAAGGGGAAATGATTCTATATTTGTTGTGGTGGATAGATTTTTGAAAATGGCACATTTCATAGCTTGTAAGAAGACAGCTGATGCCGTCTGTGTTGCCCAATTGTTCTTTAAAGAGGTGTATCGATTACATGGGCTACCTGAATCTATTGTTTCTGATCGGGATACTAGATTTCTAAGCCATTTTTGGTTAAGTTTGTGGAAGATGGTTGGAACGAAGCTGAATTTTAGTAGCGCCTATCATCCGCAAACAGATGGGCAAACGGAAGTGGTGAATAGATCATTGGGAAATTTGTTGAGATGTCTTGTAAAAGATAATTTGAAGAGCTGGGATATGAAATTATGTCAGGCGGAGTTTGCACATAATCATGCTGTTAATCGAAGTACTGGATTCAGTCCATTTCAAGTTGTATATTCAGCAATTCCGAAGGGACCATTGGATTTGACGACAGTGCCATATCAGAAGGGAGTTGTTAAGCGAGCTTGTGATTTTGTGACTGAGTTGCAGGAGTGCCACAGAACTGTTCATGAACGATTGCTTGCATCAAATGAGAAGTATAAACAACTGGTAGATAAAAAGTGAAGGAGTGTGAACTTCAGAGAAGGTGATTTGGTTTACACCGTGTTAACAAAAGATCGTTTTCCAGTGGGAACGTACAATAAATTGAAAGCGCAAAAGATTGGTCCAGTAAAGATCTTGAAGAAGATCAATGATAATGCATATCAGTTAAGGTTGCCAGATCATATTCACACTGCCGACGTTTTTAACGTCAAATACTTGATTCCGTATCATGGGGATGAACTTGTTGTGGAAGAAGAAGGTGCAAATTCGAGGTCGAATTCTTGTCAACCGGGGGAGGATGATGCAGCGCAATCTGATGAGAGCTTAGGTCGCGAGCGACCTAACGAGTTGATAAGTCGCTCAAGCGACCTTACAAGTTATGTCAGGCAAAACGAGCCACAACCTAAAGAGCTTCGACCTAGTAAGTCTCGACCTAAGACTAACGAGTTATGTTTTAAGTCGCTCCAGCGACCTAAGGATGGTAACGAGTTAAGTTTAAGTCGCTCCAGCGACCTACTGGGACAAGCTACTGATTGTATCTGCCAGATTGCCTTAAGTCGCTCTCATATGCCGCTTTCTTTAGGTCGCGAACGACCTACCATAAGTCGCGAGGCCTTAGTTCGCTCAAGAATAGGTCGCGAGACCTTAAGTCGCTGGAGGAGGTTTCCATAAGTCGCTCAAGTATTAGGTCACGTGAAGATTTCCAGAAGCTATTTTCTTAGGTCGCTGAGGCCTAAGTCACTGCCATAAAGCCTTGTTCTTAGGTAGCTGCTGCCGTGTATTTTAAGTCGCTGTGTGTTCTTAAGTCGTATGATGTTTAGGTCGTATGTCGTTTGTATTTGTATTTTCTTAAGTCGTATGGTGTATATTTCTTATGTCGCTTGTTGTAACCTGTATTGTTCTTAGGTCGTGTAATGTGATGTGGTAAGTCGCGTGTGTTGTAATGTGATAGGTCGTAGGTCGCGTCTGTTAGGTCGTGGACCTGTATGATTGTAACCCTATAAATAGGGATGTTGTGTCATTTGTAAAGTTAGTTGATTTTGAATAAAACTCTGTTTGAGTGCTTTGTGCCTCTTCTTAAATTGGTAGTTGAGTGTTAGCTCCTATCTCCACCTTCGGCATTCGAGTGCGCTCGAATCAACAATTGTTGAAGCCGATTCACGGAATCTAGTGCGCTAGATCAACGTTCGAAGGATCGTAGATCTTCTTTCATGGCATCGTGCACGATCAACGTGACGAAGATAGCTAGAATCCGGTTTCTTTTAGATCAACGGATTTGGGCGTTTGGTATTTTCAATCCACCGATTGCTACTTTCACCGTTTCATCCATTTCAGTTATCCGCCGTTGTGTCATTGATAGCTAGAATCCGGTATCTTTTAGATCAACGGATTTGGGCATTTGGTATTTTCAATCCACCGATTGCTACTTTCACCGTTTCATCCATTTAAGTTATCCGCCGCTGCGTCAATTTTGAAAAACACTTTAAAAATATTATTTTGAAAATCTGTTGCTTTGTAAAATAATTTGATACTTTTTAGATTTATTTAAATATAGTTTATACGCATTTGAATCAAAATATAACTTAATAAAACTTTATAAAATAATTTGGAAAGATTTAATAAGAATATTCAATAATATATATATATATATAAATCAATATAATTATAACTTATTAAAATATAAACAAAATTTAATATATATATATATATATATATAAACTTAAAAATACTAAAATGATATCTTTATAAGTAAGAGATTAAAAATCATTTTGTGAAATATTTTGAAAAGATTATTTTAAAAATAGAATATTTGAAAAACAATTTTAAACAAAATTAAAGAAGGTGAGAGAGGTCGAGAAAGTGCTATCAAGGTTTTAACATAAATTATATGACTCTGTAACTTATTTGGAGTAACTTGAACTCTTCAATACTCATGGGTCTTCATTCTTGAACTCTTGAAACTTTATAACAACATCTTGAATCTACCCTTAATACTATACAATCTTCTTAATCAACACCTATCTAATATCCTGCACAATATGCTATGTATACCTTCATAAAAAATTACTATCTATATTTTATATAACGTCTTATAGTTGTTATCATCAAAACCAATACCTAAGTTACTAAAAATCTCCTTCTTTTTGATGATGACAACTCTATATGTAAAATATATTATAACTCCTTCTGAGTTACAAAACTCCCCCCTTAATTTATGCCTAGATTTTATATATTTCTTCCCCCTTGTCATCAACAAAAATAACTAACTAAAACTATACCTCTAACACTATCTCTTGCTCTAATTCTAACTCTAACTCCCCTTAAATAAAATACTAATCAATGTGTATAAGAATTATATATAATGATGATGAGAAAGATTATATAAAACAATAAGTGATATGCAAAATTAGATAATCATGAAATAATCATAATCAATCCAGATTTTTCTTCCAATTCAACAATGTTAATGTCACAAACTATTTAAACAAATCCATACAAATAAAATTAATCAAATATAAACCAAATTAAGAATTATTATTTATGTATATTCAAACCTATTTAAACTATACATTTCAAGGAACTTCAACCCGTCCATCAGCACCAAAGATTGGATCCGCTTTGATAGCATCCAAATCTTTGTCATCTTTGTTGATGGTACACTCTGGACTGGTGGTTGGTTCTTCTTTGTTCAAGGCAAAAATCATCCATCGAATTTCTTCGAAATGGCTTTTTTGCTCCTTGATCATTTTCATTTGACTCAATTCTAAGTTCCTCTAGTTTCGTAGGATGAAAGTAAGAATATTCTTGAATGATTCAAGAGTTTGTTCGAGTTTTTTAGTTAGTTTTTGTATAGGAGAAGCCATTAATTTTTATTAGAGTTTAGAAATGAAAAAGAGTGAAGAAATAAACTAAAAATCATTATTTTTCTAGAGAAAAATAGGCATAAGAAGTCGTTTGAAATGAATTGATGTTTTGTAGTTAGTTTTCTAATTTTCAAAAAAAATTGAAAACTGGTCGTTATATGTCGACATACACGCTTGGCATATGTCAAATAATGCATTGTAAATTTCAAAATCACCTTTTTTACATTTCTTTTGTATTTGGCTTATACTATTTTATTTGTAGGACTTTCCAGAGATAGTTGACAATATATAACAGAAAGAAATCGAATTTTCATTGTTTATAATGATGAGTACAAGAAATAAAAGAAAGATACATAAGATTCAACATAAACTAAACTAGAAAATCCAAATACAAAGAAAGTTTAAACAAATAACTAGAAAGATACGGATGAAGATGAAGAACAACCACCAAGCTTGCGGATGATCTTTCCATAGAAATTATCCATTTTGTTGGAAACTGAAGTAAATCTCTTTGAAAATGATTTTTTAAGCTTCCTTTGTTTATGGATGATCTTCTCTTGATTTTTGAGAAGATCTTTATTGAATGGATTTGGTGGCATATTGATACTTTCCAAAGAAGTATCCTCCTTCTCTTCTTATTCTTCCTTCTCACCTTCCATTTCCTCTCCTTCCTCTTCCTCTTCCTCCTCTTCTCTTATTTCATGCTCTTCTTCCCAAGCCAACATTTGTTCCTTTTCCGCAAGCATTTCATAAGGCTCGAAAAAGGGTGAAATATACATAAGTGAAATGTTGGCCTTGTCAAATATTTTTTGAGGAATTGTTTCCTCTCTTTTAAGGTCAGCACAAAAATAATTGAAAATACGAGTAAGATACACACCATGAAATAGTGTGTTTTCGTATTTAGAAAGATTATTTGAAAAAAATTCAACCAAAATGACGTGAGACTAATTTATGTCGTATTGGCCATATATGGTGAAAAGAGCTTTGAAAACATTTTGAGTTGGGTTATATAATTACTCGTTCTAGGAGTGATACTCTGTTGCAAAAGAAGGAATAAAATTCTTGCTTTTAGACGCTTGTTTTTAAATTCAAAATCAAAATCACTTTCAAAAATATCATTAATTACTTCACAATTTGAAAATCAATTTGAAAAGATGAAAGGTCCATTCCACTATATTTACATCCAAGAATGTGACTCAAAAGTTCACAATTTAAAGCAATTTATGTCCCCTTAACACAACTCCGAACTTCTCCTTCTATACCATCATAAAACTTTACTTTTAAATTTGCATAAACATCTTTACTAATTGTGGATAACAAACAAAATCATTTTGAGAAGCATTAATTAAATCAAGAATTTCATTTTGCAAACAAAGATTGAAAAGATCATAAGTAGGAAAATCTTAAAAAATAGCAAATCTTTCGGGAAAGACTTTTCCGAAAGATAAATACTCAATATAGGCTTGTATGGCTTCTTGATCATTGAAAATATATTCTTTTATTTTCTTAGAAAGTCTCAAAGTTGCATTAGTATTGCTTAAGGATGCCATTGAGGAATAGTTTGAAGAGATAAGAGAGTTTATGATTTTTGAATTTGAAAATGGAATGAGAAATGAATGGATGGAGATAGAGTAAATAAATAAAGAATCAAAGGACATATTCTCTGATCAAATGGAAACTTTTCAGAACATAGGAGTTGGTGAAAAGGTGAAGGTCTCGATTGTCCAATTAATTAGGCTCTCAAAACCACATTCCGGGGCTTTTTCCCTTACCTAAATTCAAATTTTGAATTTGAAATTCAAAATCTGTCTACATATGTCGACATATGCATGTGGGATATGTCGATATATAGGTCAAAATTTTCAAAAATAATTTTTATTTAACTATATCCTATTTTATCATATAGATCTATTTATAGTTATTCTATTTTCAGAAAAATAATTTTAAAATAATTTTAAATATATTTTATATTATTATTTTATTATTAAAATATATATAATATTTATATTTAAAATACAATCACACAATATTCAACCAATATTATTATTAATCTATAGGATATTCCTAATAACCAATAAATCAACCAAAAGAAAAACAATTCATCAAAAATTTTAAAAAAACTTTTGATATATTAAAATCATACCTTTTCCTGATCCATTTTAGCATTTTGTTCTGAATTATGTATTGCTGCGAAGCACATGTTAGCAATTTTTGTATTTGATTCATTATCACTTGAGGATGTGTCTGAATTATCTAATGTTGCAGTATAGGCTGTTCTCCATTTTCTGGATGAATCGGTGTTTGGTGTAGTTTTTAGTTTATTAGGATGTGGACAGTCTCATTTTAAATGGCCAGGGTCAACGCAGTTATAACATCTAATGCCATTTCCGTTTCCACTTCCGCTTCCTGAATTTTTGTTGTCTTTTCTTTTGAAGTTGTTCATCTTCCTATAGTTTAAAAAAAAATTGAAATTCCTTTTCATGAAAGAAATTTCTTCATCATCGTCGCTATTTTAATCCAGATTATCCCTCACCGCATTAAAAGCTATAGATTTCTTCTCTATTGCTTTGCTTTCTCTCCTGCCCTGCATTTTTGCTTCAAAAGACATTAAATTTCCAATTAACTCTTTAATTTTTAGAGCGCTAATGTCATTAGCCTCTTCGATTGCAATAGTCTTTTGATCCCATTCAGGAGTAAATGAATTGAGAATTTTCTAACTTGGTCCTCTTTAGAAAACATTTACCCAATGCAATAAGTGAGTGTACTATATCGTAGAATCTACTATGCATATCAGATATGGATTCATCTAGACTCATCTTGAATAATTGGAACTGTTTTGTTAACTTTCAAAGTTCTCCAAATTTCAAATGTAGACTTACATATAGATACTTTATTAAATTCATTTCTATTTAGCGAGCAAAATAATATATTCATAGCCTTAGAGTTACTTTGTGCAACTACTTTTTAGTCAGTAGTCCACTATACAAAATTAGTCTTGGGTTCAGTGAACTCGGTTTTTGTGATATTCCAAGTGTCTAAACCAATTGACTATAAATAAATTTTCATTTAACATGACCAATATGTGTAATTACTGCGATTAAAAGGTGGAGGTCTAGCAGTAGATTGTCCTTCGACAAATGAGTTACTAACAAGTGTATTAGTAGTGTTACTAATAGTACTATTGCCAATACTGATAGTCATTTAAACTTTTTTGAAAATCAGATGATGAATATTTTGAAAACCAATTCTCTGATACCAAATGTGAGTCAACGGAATAAAGATCTTATGGCTAAATTAGCACTAGAGGAGGGTGAATAGTGTTTAATCGATTATATGAATATTTTTCAAATTCTTTAAGATTTTACTTGGAATGATGTAATTAACAATCATAAAAACAATTACGGAATCAAAGTACTGATAAAACTAAATATGGTAAAAGTAAAAAGGAAAGAAAACACCAGGAATTTATACTAGTTCGGAGTTACCCTACATCCAGTCTCACATGATTCCTTGTACGGATTTCTTTTCAACTGGTAAATGCAAATACAATTTCGATTTCAAGGCTATGAAACACACCTTCTAGAATCCCAACCTCTGGGTAGAGTCACTTAATTTCTGGGCTACAAGCATACCCACTAGATTTACGGCTACTAAGCACACCCAATTGATTTTACAGGCCGCAAGCAAACCTACTTGGATTTCAGGGATGCCAAGCACACCATAAAGTATAAGAGTATAATTTGATAGATTTTACAGACTCGGATCTTTGATCTTGATTACAATTGATCCTATAACTCTTGAATAACACTTTGATCTTGAGAGAGATGAGAGAAATCAGAGAGTAGAGAAGGAGAATCAAATTAGTAATAATTGAATTTGATTCTGATTGAATTTTGGTAGAGTTTTGGTAAAAATTGATTTAGAAATCAAGAGAGTGAAAAGAGGAGAGAAGAATAAGAAAGTTAATAAAAATTTGTTTGGAAATCTAGTATATATAGGGAAACAACGGTCATGTCCATTCGTGAAGAGATACGATGAAAAGACACTTCCATTCAAATTTGAATTTTGAATTTTACGCCACAATGTCGACATATATGAATAGGATATGTCGACATATCCCATATTATTTTGAAAAACACTTTAAAAATATAATTTTGAAAATTCGTTGCTTTATAAAATAATTTGATACTTTGTAGAATTATTTAAATATAGTTTATACACATTATAATCAAAATATAACTTGATAAAACTTTATAAAATAATTTTGAAAGATTTAATAAGAATATTCAATAATATATATATAAATCAATATAATTATAACTTATTAAAATATAAACAAAATTCAATATATATATAATTAAAAATACTAAAATGATATGTTTAAAAGTAAGAGATTGAAAATCATTTTGGGAAATATTTTGATAAGATTATTTTAAAAACAGAATATTTGAAAAATAATTTAAAGCAAAATTAGAGAAAGTGACAAAAATCAAGAAAGTGCAATCAAGGTTTTAACATGAATTCTATGACTTTATAACTTATTTGGGGTATCTTGAAATCTTGAACTCTTCAATACTCATGAACCTTCATTCTTGAACCCTTGAAACTTTATATCAACATCTTGAATCTACTCTTGATACTATACAGTCTTCTTAATTAACATCTGTCTAATATCCTGCACTATATACTATGTATATCTTGATAAAACATTAGTATTTATACTTTATATAATGTTATATAGTTGTTATCATCAAAATCAATACCTAAGGTACTAACATGCATTTGACGAAGATGACAACAGCTTTACATCCAAGGTGATGGGCGGAGATCCAGATGCTTGACGAGCAATTTGGAGGCATTCTGCACATCTCTGCAACAAGAGGAGATTTAGAGGATATTGAGATCTTCGATCTGACGATTCAACAGCAGATCTTCCATAGGGGAGTAGGTGTCTGGAAATCTTGAATCCACTTCTTTCTCATTCTTTAAGTCTTGCTTAAGCTTGCAAGATAATTTCCATGGCTTCCAAGTGTTAAAACTTTCATTTTTCCACTTTTAAGAATTCATAAACTTGTTTAAAAATCCACATCATCTCCTCCATTTTACCTCATTTTCTCACGGCCATAACTTCCTCCGTAATTCACCAAATCATGTTTTCTTTTTTTCAAACCATTTATAATTCCAGTGGCTACCACTTTTATGCAGTTCACTTTTTCTAATTTCGAGCATTACTATGATAAAAACTCAATTCTTTGTAGTGTATTTTTTGGCTCAAAAATTCAAATCCGAAAATAGCTCATCTTATCTCGGTCATATCTTCCTTAAACTTAACTGAAATGAGATTTTATTTTTTTTAAATTTTAGAGAAATGAATTTCCTAAAACCTTTCTTTAGACCACTTTTCCAAACTCCAAGAGCAAATAGTTCAAAAATCAGTTTTAAAGTGACCTATTTTCGGGTTTATTTTAGTGAATTCGATGATTATCCAAAGTCACTCCACATTCAAACAAGGCTCAACTCCTCATTTTGATCCAACGCCAAGCCATAACAACACATGGCCATGCCTAAACAGTCTACATATGTCCTAAGAGTCCGAGCTTTGGTGATTAGGAAGTTTGGTTCGAGCGTAGGTGAGATCATGTAGCGATTCGACTTTGTTTGGTTACATTTTGTGAGTAAAACTTTACCCTCAAACTAAATCTTTTAAAACTATATTAATGTACATATTTATTGCCTATGAATGCTTTTTATATGTGTTTGATGACGGTTTGGTTGTTTGTTTGTTTCATGCTTTGAAAAGTCGTCGCATTTGAAAGTCAGTAAGCATATGGTTAGCTATATGAATAGTTGGTAGTTAAAGTTAATATGATTGTTAGTAAATACTTATTACATGTTTGGTTAATTATCATATCTATATGCTCATACCATTACTATGTGATGTTTGGTTGTGTTGACAATATCATACACGTCAATTTCAAACTGCCCGTATAGCGATAGTCGCTAGATCGGCACTTTCGGAAAATTGCCTTCTCTCGAAATCATTTGGTTTCATTATCGTGCTTGAAATTATTTTAAAAGTTAAGCAAGTTTTGATTAATGATGTTTTTCAAAAATAATTAATTATTTCAATAATAACTAACTAATTAATTATTTAATTAATAAGGATTAAGATTAACTAATTACTTAATTAATGATGTGTTTTAAAATTTACTAATTACCTAGTTAATGATGTTTTAAATTTAATTAATCGTTTTATTTAATGATGTTTAAGACTAATTAATCTTTCAATAATGATGGATTAAAGTTAATTAATAATTTAACTAATGATGTGTTTAAAATTAATTCATCCTTTTTAATTAATGGCTTTTAAAAGTTAATAAATCAGTTTAACCTTAGTTAATCTTTCCTTAAATAAAGTTTTAAAATTAATTAATCACTTTTAAATAATGATATTTAATTATTTATTAATTAAGTAAATTATTTATATTTAAATATTATTAATTAATTTAATGAATGATAATTTAAAGGTGATTTACCCTTTCTAATTAAAGGGTATTGAAGTTAATTTATCAACTTAATTAATGAAGATTCAAAGTGAATATATTAAAGTAAAAAGGATGTTTTGACTTTGTTATTAAATTTAAATAATGATAGTTAATTATTTATTTATTAATTTAATTAATTATATTTTACTAATTAATTGAAATAATAAGGTTTAAAGGTGATTTACCCTTTTTAATTAAAGGTTATTGAAGTTAATTAATCAACTTAATTTATGAAGTTTCATAGTGAAGTTATCAAAGTAAAATGATGTTTTGACTTTGTTATTCATTTGAAATAATGATAATTAGTTAATTATTTATTATTTAAAGAATTTTAAGTTCAATAATCAAATTGTGTGATGAAGTTTAAAGTTAATTAATCAATCAATGTAACAAGGATGTTTTAAGTTATTAAATCTTTTATTAATGTTGTTTTAAAGTTAGTGAACTCTTTCAACAAAGTGTTTAAAGCTAATACCTGTAATGTAAAGCACAAGCATGAATTCGGTTTTTAAATGAAAAGGATTGATTCGTTTATGGAAATGGATTAATTTCCATAAATTGATATCACTTTTATGGAAACGATTTACTTATGTACTTAGCACTAAACGTCGAAGAAGTCGACTTGCTACTATTTCGAAAGTTAAGAATAGTCGTGAGACATGACTTTGGGGTAACACCACCTTGACTTGTCTGGTATTACTGTTAACCAAGAAATAGCCCAAGTTTGAATTCAATGAGTGGTGATAAGTATACAAGACTTAATTTCCATATACGATCAATTTATATCCTCGATAGTTAGTATCTCAGCTGTCGGTTACTTCAGCTACTTTATTATCGTCGTTCTAAGATGATTTATTGCTCCATTGAGCATTGCTATCCTTTGTCGGAAATGACTAAACCAAAAGCGCGAGAGGAAGCCAAGCTATGTGGGGTTACTCCCATTAGGGTATTTTCACATCTCATTTAGATTTTTGTGTACCATCACGTGAAAAACAATTAAGATTTAGATGTGAAATATTCGAATACTCGGTAAGGTTTGGCGGGGTCCGGCTTAGTATTATCCGAGAAGTGTCACGGAGTATATGAGCTTCTCAGAAGTATATATCTAAAGATATACTTTAAGAGGGGTGCACCTTCCTAGTCATTTGTTGGAAAATTTCCTTTCCTTATTTGATTCGTATCGCTGAATTTGTTTTAGCTTTAAATTGCCATAAGTAGAGCCAACTCCTCATCATAGCATTTAAGTGTTTATTTAGCCCATTCTATCAAGTTTGGACTGTTACTTTATTTAGCCCATTCTATCGAGTTTGGACTGTTACATTATTTAGCCCATTCTATCGAGTTTTGACTGTTACCTGATTTAGTCCATTCTATCAAGTTGGACCATTTTCCCTTGTTCTATCCATTCTGTCCAGTTTGGATTTTACTCGGTTTATTTCCATTCTTTCAAGTCTGGTTGATATTATTTATGCTCAATCATAATTGGTTTTGTTTCCTGATATTCATTTCTGCTCTTGCCTGTATGGATGTTATTCTTGTGAGGTAAATACCCATTCCGCATTAGCGGCATGGTCTCACAGAATTTTTATATATGTTTCCCCTTATTCGAATTATCTCACACTGGTATTTTCAAACTGATTCGGGTGTTACTTATTTATAATGCTCGGGTCAGACCGAGTGTTTTCCCCTGGTTGTCTTTGGGGTTTTGGAGATCATGGAGGGGAGCTGAAGATTCACCTATCATAGTATTTTATTTTTCGCTGTATTATATAGTATACCTATCGGCATTTGTAAGGTCAAGATTTTATAACTTTCCAGCTGATAAGGTTTGTTTAACTCTGATATACTTTGTATTTTTGAAGTGACAGTTTCTGAAACACCCCACACCCCTTAGTATTCCCTAAACGGGCACACCAAAGGATGTGGTGCGTTATAGGTATAGCTAAAGCATCACAGAGACCAAGATTCACAAGATAAATAAGTAAAAACAGCATAAATATTTAAATAATAACTTATCGTTCAAAACTAAACTTCATCTCAAAATAAGTCATAAAAACATAACATATCTCATAAACTCAAAATGTCTCATGTCTCAAGAAAATACATCTCAGCCTCATAAAATTAGAGTATAAAGATAACAATAATCCCTCTCACAAGTGCCAGTCCATCATAAACCAACTGAAAAAGATAAAAAGCAGAAGAATACATCTGAAATGAGAAAACTCCGGAAATGAATCTCCAAGCAACCTGAATCAACTATCCTCAACTCTGCTGGCCTATGGGGGGAAAGGGGGAAAGATAGAGGAGTGGGTCAGACAATAAGTCTGGTGAGTGGAAGTAATTACTAGCATTTCTAAGCAGGATAAAGATAATAGACTAAGCAATAGTTCTAGCATGAAAGGAAAATACAGGAAAGATAAAACTCGGATAAAATACTATTTCTGATTCTGTTTGACTGTTTTCTTTGATTGTTTGATTGTTTTCACTTGTCTTAAACTACTCTGATTAGGCTAAAATCCTGACCCTATCTCAACTGCTAACTTGATTAGGCTGAAATCCTAATCCTACCCTTTGATTGGCCTTTCCTATCTCTGTTGTGCCACTGTGAACCAATCCTGTTGGTCACAGCAAATGACACCTCTTTAGCGCTTAGGACGCAGTAGTGAATTATTTACCTTAATCGATGCAGCACGCTCGGTCATCGCCGGTACACACTAACTGTCGCCCCCTATTTGACCCTTTATTTACCCTAATCAGCATAAGCATGCCCAGACTCACCTACGTGTGAGACCATCAATCCTCGACCTGAAAGGGAATGCTACCGGTACTGGTCCTAACAAACAAATCTTCTAGCTTTGCGGCCCTTGCCCAAATCCCCAGATTTGAACCTCTATCTATTGGCCACTTATTTACCCTAATCAGCATAAGCGTGTCCCAGCCTCACCTACATGTGAAACCATCAGTCCTAGACCTGAAAGGGAATGCTACGGTACAGGGCCTACTTCTATATTTGCTTATTAACTTAATCCAAGATCTAAGTTTTAAAAATAAGCCTCTTCTGTTATCTCTTCTTTCTAATTATAACCTACGTGTTATAATTGTTCTTGCAACTGTTACTCTTCTATTTTCTCTTTCTAGTTATAACCACTTGTTATAATTATGCTTGCAAATATCTTAAATTTGCCTATTTCAGTCCATTTCTATTTTTATTTCAGTTTTTCTCATTTTACCTTTGATTTCTGTAAATTTGGTGTTATTCTATTTTAATTCATATTTGCGAATTCTTTTCTTTTTAATATTTTATTCGCGTAAAAAAGGATTAAATCTCTATAAAAAACTAACATTTACAGGCTAAATTCCATTAAAACAGATGTAAATAACTGTAAATAATTGTAAATAACTGTAAATAACTGAATAAAATAGCTGAATAAAAATAGACTGAAAAGTACTTCTGAAATTTACTTAAAATCTGACTGTAAATAAACTTACATAAAAACTGTCTCAAAATTGTAGAAAAACTACAACTATTGAGAACCCTATTATTTTAAATTGCTTACAAATCTAAAATAATTACAAACACTCACCTGCGGTCCTTAGCTCTATTCCCGAGCCTTCCTGGATCCTCTTCTAGGGCGTAGAATATTTTTATCAAAAAGATTCCCTCCCTAGAAATTTTTTCTATTTAGGGTTCAGCCTCAGGCAATGAACCCAATTGGAAGAAAATCTGAATGAGAAGAATAGCTAGGCCTAGGATTCTATTTATAGTGTGGCTTAAGGATCTCGGGTCATCAGATTTGAAGATTAAATCTTGTGCAACCACGTCATAGGCTCACTAGGAACCGTTCGGATGCAGCTACGAACGCACAGGATTAACCAAAAATCAAAATTACTCTCTTCGGCTCGTACCTGGACGAAATATCGTCCAGGCAGAAGTGGGGGTCGATCTATGATCTTTGGGGGTCGACCCGACCATAGCATGCGTCGACCCATGCCCTTGTATTTTATTTTATTTTTATTTTGTTTTTGTTTATTTAATTATGATTTCTTGTTTCTCTCATAACTTCTCCATACTGACTCGGATTTCGACAAGTTATATGTGGAAATTGCTCATAAAATTACCACGGACCCAATGGTGGAACTTCCATGGCTCAATTCTAACAACTTCACAAACTTATTTTATTGTTTAATTAATTCGTTAATTAATTATATAGCTCAAATTTTGGGTTGTTACGGTTTCTACTGTCTTTGTTACATTATATGTTGTCAATTCCGTTGTGAGATTTTGTTTTTCTCTATTCTCTGTTCTTTTCTTTTTATTTACCTTGACAATCTGCCATTTTGTCGATTGGATGCGCGACATTGGAACACAGTGGTAGTGTTCGGTGTCGACTTTCGATGGACAAAATGGTGGGTCGTTACAAAGTGGTGTCAGAGCGCAAGTTTAAGCGAGAACCTTGGCTTTGGTAGGATTTGGCTCATTAGAGATAGGGTAAGTAACACCTTAGAATGAGTTTGAGAGTTATATTTATACGAGAGCGTATTTGTTAATGTTATAAAAACGTATTATGTTAATTGGTCTATTGAGTTTTTAGGAATTCTGGTCGAGACTTGGGATGCCATGGTATCGATAGGGGTTTCTAAGCACTTGACCAAGATCAACGAATATAGTATTGAAATTTTGAAAATTTGGCAAATTAAATATTTTGGCTAGGATTATATTTCATATATATAAAGGAATGATTTTTAAAACTCTATATAGTTATATAGTGTGTTGGTTTAAATGTGATAATATGTATATATTATCACTATTGTTTGTTCGGTTATGCTTAACTTAAATAAGAAGCATTAACTGTTGCTTGTTGATTGCTATATTGTGCTCGGTCTAATTAGGAGCATTTATAGCTTTGATTTAAATGAACCCTTTGTGAATTAATTTTCACTATTTTACTATAAAGTGTTCGGAGAAAATGTTAACTTGAAAATTCACCTTCTAATAAATGGTGGGTTAAGAATTAAACTTTATAAAAAGTTGTTAATATAATATAAATAGTGGGATAAGATATTTATAGAATGAATATTCGATATAATCTTATTATAATAAAGAAGGATTATTATAATATGAAATGTTTTTTATATAAAGAAAATTTTATATAAATTTAGAAATGTGTTTAAAAAGAATTTAAGAATCTAAATCCCAGAATTTTTGAAAAAAAATAATTTCAAAGGAATTTTTGAGAAATGAAATAGCAGTACTTTTGAAAGTAATTGAAAATAAAATTATTTTGGGAATTAAAGGGATGCATTTTCTTTGGGATAATTAGGAGGAAATTGTTTCGATTAGTTTTGTGGTAATCGGAATAATCTTCTAAGTGACAAGTAGATGTTTGCTTAGGCAAACTTGTGGAATACTTAGTAAATTATTCTCGTTATCATTGTGCGATTGAAATGAGTTCAAATTCGAATAAACCCAAAGTGAGTTTTCATAAATAAATCGTTTGAAGTTATTATATATAAAAATATATGTGAAGTATGCTTTTAAAGATAAGTTTTGAAAATTTAACACAGGTTTAAATTGGGTAAAATTAAATTGGAAGGTTTTGATAAACATTGGTTTATTAAAACCATATAATTGTTTAAAGCATCTAAGTAGTATAAACAACTTGTTGATTAGGTCAACCCATAAATAATATTCATTTTGACACTCTAAATAAAAAAGGGTTCATAGGTTGACTCGATTTTTTAGAAACCATAATTTGATTAGATCTCCATCTGGATCTCTGAAAAAAAGTAAAATAAAATTTGTATGCACTCTCAGGATTTAAAAGAATATTATATAAGTAAATAAAGGGAATAAGTTATGATTTGATTTTTTGTAAAAAAATAATTTTATAAAATACTTTTGAAAAACTTGGGTGAGAATTTATGAAATAATTCATAAATAATTTTAGTATTGAATAAAATACTACGTGAAAATATAAGCGAATTAGAAATTAATATAATTAAGAAATTAATGAAATATAGAGTATGACTTTCCATTTTGTCCGAGTTAGTTTGGATAATCTTCTGAGCAATAACCAAAGGCTAATGAGCAACATGGTACGCTTAGAAAATTATCTACATTTTGGACAATTAAGAAAGTTTTAAACCTAAGTTAAATTTTGTTTGTTAGTTATTTGACATTTAAAAACAATGTTAAGTGATAAGTTTTCCCTTGTGGAATTTGATTAATTGTTAGTGTTAATTTAATCCTTTACGGAATTTGATTGATTAAATTTGATTGAATTGAATTGATTGGCTGTGTGATTTCATATACCATTGTCTATCAAGTTTGTATATATAGACAAAGGATTTTTAATTGTTTTCATTAAGACCTAAATCCCGGTGATTTTGAAAAAGGTAATTTTTGAAGATTTTTGGAAACAAATGATATTTATTCGCTCTAGTTGATGTTTTTGGAGGAACCGGAATACTACTGGATGCTCCATGTTTTTTTAATTCTAGAGTTTTACATGTTTTGTTAGGAGAACCCCCTCATAGTCATTTTTGGATTTTTGTTTTAATACATTCCTTTTTGGAAGAATTTGAAAATAAATTTTATAATATAAAACTTGGGCATTTAGTTCAAAATTTATCTTTTTATATGATTGGATGCGTAGTTTTTTATTTCAGAATATTCTCTGAATTTGGATGCATATGGATGTTATAGTGTTCATATTGCATGTGTTTATAATAGAAATAATATAACTAATCAAATTTACAAAAAACCAAGTAGGTAAATTGATTTTCTTAGGTGGTTATTATATTTTCCACTCCTTAATAATTTCAGGGATGAGATTCTTTTAAGGGAGGGAGAGTGTAACGACCCGGAATTTCACCACATTGATTTATGAATATTTAATTAATTTTAAATATTCAAATAATAGGTTTTATAATTAAAATAAAACTCTTTTAAATAATAAATAATAATGGTGAAATAGTTTTCAAAATTTTCTTATAAAAATATATAGTTCGATGAAAAATAGAAAATGTGACTAGAAACCGTTTTCCGATTTTTCGAAGTTTCATCGTATAAAAGTAGTTCGGAATGTTTGTACACATTTGTAAATAAATGTTCACACATATACAAAGTTATAATCATGGATTAGTGAATTAATTAGGATTAAGTATAATTTATTTAAGTTAAATATAATAAAAATAAAAGAGAAAAATGTCACATCATGGGAGACAAAGATGTGACATATTGGCATCTCAAGGGGAGAAGAGTAAAATTGCCATCTTTTAATATATTTTTTCGAAATTAGGGAGGGAGGGAACATGCTTGGTGATGTGGCAAAGCATGAGAGGAGGGTATGTACCCGAAGGGCATTTCGGTAATTTAGCATAACCATTTGTATATATACCCATTTCCTAATTCCTTTTTTCATTTTTTCTCATTTCATTTTCCATTTCTTTCTCATTCTTTAAGTCTTGCTTAAGCTTGCAAGATAATTTCCATGGCTTCCAAGTGTTAAAACTTTCATTTTTCCACTTTTAAGAATTCATAAACTTGTTTAAAAATCCACATCATCTCCTCCATTTTACCTCATTTTCTCACGGCCATAACTTCCTCCATAATTCACCAAATCATGTTTTCTTTTTTTCAAACCATTTATAATTCTAGTGGCTACAAATTTTATGCAGTTCACTTTTTCTAATTTCGAGCATTACTATGATAAAAACTCAATTCTTTGTAGTGTATTTTTTGGCTCAAAAATTCAAGTCCGAAAATAGCTCATCTTACCTCGGCCATATCTTCCTTAAACTTAACTGAAATAGAGATTTTCTTTTAAAATTTTAGAGAAAAGAATTTTCTAAAACCTTTCTTTAGACCACTTTTCCAAAATCCAAGAGCAATTAGTTTAAAAATAAGTTTTAAAATGACATATTTTCGGGTTTATTTTAGTAAATTCGATGATTATCCAAAGTCACTCCACATTCAAACAAGACTCATAACTCCTCATTTTGATCCAACGCTGAGCCATATCAGCCCATGGTCATACCCAAATAGTCCACATATGGCCCAATAGTCCGAGCTTAGGTGATTAGGAAGTTTGGTTCGAGCGTTGGCGAGATCGTGTAGCGATTCGACTTAGTTTGGTTACATTTTTGTGAATAAAACTTTACCCTAAAACTAAAGCTTTTAAAACTATATTAATGTTCATATTTATTGCCCATGAATGCTTTTTGTATGTCTTTGATGATGGTTTGGTTGTTTGTTTATTTCATGCTTTGAAAAGTTGTCGCATTTGAAAGTTAGTAAGCATATGGTTAGCTATATGAATAGTTGGTAGTTAAAGTTAATATGATTGTTGGTAAATACTTATTACATGTTTGGTTAATTATCATGTCTATATGCTCATACCATTACTATGTGATGTTTGGTTGTGTTGACAATATCATATACGTCCATTTTGAACTGCCCGTATAGCGATGGTCGCTATATCGGCACTTTCGAAAAATCGCCTTTTCTCGAAACCATTTGGTTTCACTATCATGCTTGGAATTATTTTACAAGTTAAGCAAGTTTTGATTAATGGTGTTTTACAAAAATAATTATTTATTTTAATAATATTTAATTAATTAATTATTTAATTAATATGGATTAAGATTAACTAATTACTTAGTTAATGATGTTTTTTAAAATTAACTAATTACCTAGTTAATGATGTTTTAAATTTAATTAATCATTTTGTATAATGATGTTTAAGACTAATTAATCTTTCGATAATGATGGATTAAACTCAATTAATATTTTAACTAATGATGTTTTTAAAATTAATTAATCCTTTTTAATTAATGGTTTTTAAAAGTTAATAAATCAGTTTAACCTTAATTAATCTTTCCTTAAATAAAGTTTTAAAATTAATTAATCACTTTTAAATAATGACGACTTTGTTATTCAATTTAAATAATGATAGTTAATTAGTAATAAAAAAAATGGACTTCTTTCCCATGTCCGCTTCTTCCCATGTCCTTGCCTCTCATGTCCTATCCATCACGTCCCCTACCATACCCGTTCCTCCCTGCCATATTGTACCTTCCTCTCCCGCTAATCTCTCCAACTTTCCAGTGACTCTTTCCCCTACCACTGACAAACTCCTCCCGCCCTCCTGTGCCATCAATCCCGAACCCACTCGTTCTGATCCCCCTCCTCTTCCTCTTCCTGACCCTCATCTTTCAAAGCCTCCTGATGCACCTGCTTTGCTCTCTGTTCCACCTACCCCTTACCATGATGAACGTAAATGGACTTCTTTATTCAAGCATAAGCCAAGAAATGCTGGGAAGTACATTCCCGTTGATCTTACCCCTTCGTATGAAGATGATGTGATGGTGCCACCAACTAGTGTTCTTGACGCTGGTGCTAAGAATTGGTCAGACACAGTTGTTGGTTTTTTCTTAGACAAGCCTCTGTCGTATACTGCTGTGGTACAAAAGTTGAAAGGAATATGGAAACTCAAAGGCATGGTCAAAGTTAAATCTGATGGTATTGTGTTTCTATTTAATTTTTCTTCTGCTGATGATAGAAGAAGTGTCTTACAGAAGGACCCAATCTTTATGAACAATAAGATGTTCATAATTAAGCCATACGATGTGTCTGTTAGTAACATATCTGGATCTGTAACCTCTGTTCCAGTATGGGTGCATCTCTATAATCTTCCTCTGTTTGCATGGTCACCATTGGGAATTAATTGGTTGTGTAGTCGATTGGGTAGATTACTATGTATGGATGAATTAACTGAGCAACAAAATAGGTTAACTTATGCTAAATGTCTCATTGAAGTGAAACCAAATAAGGAGTTAGTTAATGAATTTAAAGTGAAACTGGTGGAAGGTGGCTACCAGAAGATATATGTTGAGTATCAGTGGAGGCCGGATGTATGTGTGATATGCAACAAATTTGGTCACACTACTGAACAATGTGAGTATAAAGAAGAGGTAGTAGTTGCTAGAGGAGCTGAAGAACAAAATAAAGGACTGAAAGGAAACAGTAAAGGCAATAAAACTGAGACGGTACATGATATAAAAAAGGATATCCCCTTCCAGGTGAAAGTAGCGAGAAGATGGCAGCGTGTGAGTAGAAACAAAAAAGAATTGTCTGTGACTAAGATTAACAAAGATAACAAAGAAGGAAGCATTGAAGTGGTAGACTGTGACAAAACCAGTGGAAAGGATGTGGTTGAAATACATGATGCTGATAGTACTAAAAATGATAAGGAAAGTGAGAGAAGTGATATGCCAAAGAAGTCTAATGATAAAACTACATTGATAGATGAAGACAACAACCAAGATATTGATGTGTGTGCTGATAAGGGAAACTATGGGAATGACAGTAATGAGGATAAGGAAACATCTCCCGAACTTATTATATCTAATAAGTTTGAAGTATTAATGGGTATGGAAAATGATGTCTTTACTGATATGGTAAATAGTGCAAGTGACAATGATAGAAGATTTGACAGAGGTAAACAAATAGAAAACAGTGTGTCTGCTGATAACACAAATGTTGAGTATGCAATGCAAAAGGAACAAATGAAAATAACCACACATGAAGATGAAACAACTCACTTATCACATATGCAACTACCTGAAAACATCACCTCAGACTTATCCACAAGAAGTGTAGGCATAATTGTGAATGCAACAGAATGTGAGTACATAAACGATAAAGGAAAGATTACTGGTGAAGGTAAAAACAGCCAAAGTAAAAGCGGGAAATCTAAGAATAAAAGGAAAGCACGGATAAGCTCTGACATGCACAAGAATGAAAAAGAAAACACTGATACATTAACATGTCCAACTGAAATTCCAAACTCCACAGCAGTATCTCCTCTTAACATTTACTCCAAAATTCTTCCTCCAACAGCTTTCAAATCTAATCCTAATGCTTCTCCTCTTTTTTCCAATCTCAAACATCACCCTTCTCCTATTCATGCTCATAACCAGACACCCTCTACACAAATTCCTATTGTTTCTGAAAATAATGAACTGACCCCATTAGCAGCTACTATTCCAAACTACTTGTCTTCAACTCAGGCAGTAACTAGGAAAATGAAGATAGAGATTCTTAATGCTAGAATTCCCCAATGATGTTACGCTTTGGTGCATGGAACATCAGGGGGGCTCACCACATCACAAAACAAGATCAGTGCAAACAACTTATCTCCTCACAACATTTATCTGTGCTGGCGATTCTTGAGACTAAACTAAATCTTAACCTCACTATTAAGGCTGCGGAGTATATCAGACTGGGATGGAAAATTATTCATAACCTTAATGAATCTCCTTATGGTAGAATTCTGATAATTTTCAATCCCCAAGTTGTTGAAATTTCTACCATTCTCTCCACCTCTCAACTAATCCATTGTCATGCTATTGATACATCTGATCAAACCTCTTTCTACGTATCTTTTATATATGCTTTCAACTCTACTGCTGCCAGAAAATCTCTGTTATATGTCATCCCATCTCTGAGACAATCCACTCACCCATGGATCATCTTTGGTGACTTCAATTGTTGCCAAGCTCTCTCTGATAGAGTGGGTGGTAACCCTCTATCTTCTAATGAGATTCTTCCCCTCAATAATTTAATATCTGATGCAGAACTAATTAACATCAAATCAGTTGGAATGCAATTCTCATGGAACAATAAAAGAAAGCATGGCATCAGAACATTCTCTAGAATTGATCACTCCTTCTCCAATCTTGCAGCTCTTTCTAAATGGCCTCTTCTTTTCAACTACCTTCCTCCCCCTCTTCTATCAGACCACTCCCCCCAGATTATTCATCTTCATGGAGTGGACATGAGAAGGAAAACTAATTTTAAATTTTTTAACTCTTGGACAGCTGAAGCTGACTTTAAACCTACTGTTTTAAATGTGTGGAATTCCAATAAATTTGGTAACCCTCTTTTTGTCTTGCAGGAGAAAATTAGAGAAACCAAAAGCAAACTTAAAAATTGGGCACATAACAAATATGGCAATGGTGACAAGATGAGCTCCAATATTATGAAGAAACTAGCTGAAGTGCAGAAGGCTATGATGGATAATTATAATGATGCTAGTTTATCTGCCTCTGAAGCTGTTTTAACTCAACAATATTCTGAAGCCCTTGCTCAAGAATGTGATATGATACGTCCAAAGTCGAGAATGAAATGGTGGAAAGAAGGAGACAAGAACAGTGCATTTTTCCATAATAGTCTTAAAGACAAACATAGAAGAGAGAACATTGCTTCTATAATTGACATGAATGAGGATGTTCAAAATACTGCTGGTAAAATCAATTTAGCTTTTGAGCAATACTTTTCTTCTATATATTCCAATGCTAACAACTTCATCCCTGCTATTGATGATATCCCCACGGACATAATGCCAATGCTGGATGATGAGAACTACAAAATGCTTTGTGAAGAGGTCACCAAAGAAGAAATTGTCAATGCTATGTTTTCTCTCAACTCTAATTCTTGCAGTGGCCCTGATGGTTTGAACACTCACTTTTACACTAAATGCTGGAGTATTGTGTCTATGGATGTTTGTAAAGCTATTTCTTACTTCTTCTCTAAATGTAAGCTCTACAGGTCTTACAACTACACAAACATAGCTCTTGTCCCTAAAATCAAAAATGCGCACCATGTTAAAGACTTTAGGCCCATATCATGCTGCAACTCTATCTACAAATGTATTTCCAAAGTAATTTCTACTCGGTTAAAGAAAGTTCTTCCCTCTCTCATTTCAAACAACCAAACTGCCTTTCTGCCTGGTAGAAATATTCTTGACCATATCCTTCTTGCGCATGAAATTATTAAAGGAAACAATAGAAGTAATACTCCCCCCAAAGCTATGCTTAAACTTGATATTATGAAAGCTTTTGATATGCTTCAATGGGATAGTATTGTTCGAATTATGGGGTATATGAACTTTCCTCCTCACTTTATTGCGTGGATATACGAATGCATCTCCTCTCCTACATACTCAATTGTTGTCAACGGTACTCCTACTGGTTTTTTCAATAGCAGGCAAGGAATTAGGCAGGGAGACCCCATGTCAGCCTACATCTTCATTCTTGTAATGGAATTGCTCACAAGAATGATCAATAAATCTGTTTGTATGGGGAAAATTAAGCTTCATCCAGCTTGTAAAGACCCTCAAATCACCACTCTGATGTTCGCTGATGATTTAATCATGTTTTGTTCTCCTGATCTCGTCACTATTGAAAACATTATGCTTACTCTTGAGCAGTTTCATGCTATGACCGGGTTAAAAATCAACATTCAAAAATCTGATATTGTTCTTACTGGTGTAAGCCCTGCTCATGCCAATATGATCTATCATGTCACTGGATTGAATAGGAATCTATCCACGGTCTCCTACCTTGGTCTTCCTCTGACTACTTCCAGAATTACTACTAACCACTGCTTACCTATGTATGAAAGAATCACAGCTAGATTAAACTGCTGGACTGCGAGGAGGTTAAGTCAAGCTGGAAGACTCATTTTAATTAAGTCTGTTATTTTCTCTATGCAAGTGTACTGGGCTAGATCTTTTGTGCTCCCTATTAAACTTATTAAAATGATAAGATGTGCTATGATGAAGTATCTGTGGAGTGGCAAGACTACTGGCAGATTCATTGCTCCTATTAAGTATGCTACTGTCGAGAAGCCACTAAACAAAGGAGGCCTTGGATTGATTAATCTAAAACAGTGGAATAAGGCTGCTTTTGCTAGACATATTGATACTTTATTCAATTGCCCTGACAGTCTATGGGCTGAATGGTCTAAGAAGAAGTATATGAACTGTAGAGGGTTATGGAATATATCAAATCAGCAAAATGTTAGCTGGACTTGGCGTAATATCCACAAGTATAAAGAGCTGTTTCTCCCTATGATACAGATGAAGACTAACAGTGCGAACAATGTATATTTCTGGGATGACCCGTGGCTTGAACAAGGCCTTATTCTTAGGAGACAGCTCACCTACAGTGAGATACAACATACTGGAATACATGAACGTATGCTTGTCAGAGATGTGATACATAAATTTCAAACAAGGTACATTTTCACTTCGAACCAAAGAGTGCAAACTTTATGGGATAAAATAAAGTCATTTACTGCTCTGCCTTCTTCATATAATAATCTTGTCTGGGGAAAGCAGAAAGGAAAGTATAGACCTGGTTTGACATATGAATTCTTGATGCAAAACAACTTAAACCAGAACTGGAGATGGTGGAAGAGAACTTGGAATACTGACAGTAGCATCAGGCATAACTTTTTGTTATGGAAGGTACTTAATGGAGCTCTTCTGACTAAATCTAGACTCGCTATGTATGGCATGAATGTTATTACGTCATGCACCTTTTGCAGTAATTTCCCAGAAACAATCGATCATATTTATTTTGAATGTACTGTTACGAAGAAAATATGGTCTGAGGTCATGAATAAATATTGTAGAAGAAGACCTTTAAATGTCAACGTGGCGGAATGGGAAAGAATTTATTCTGAAACTGGTAAAAAGCAAGAAAGGAAAAGAATCTTTGGTGTTGCTCTTAAGTGCTTTGTTGCTGAGGTGTGGAGGGAACGTAATAATAGGGTTTTTGATTCTTCTAAAGCCAAATCTGAAGAAGTCCTGAAGACATGTGTTATGCATGAGATAAATTCCTTGGTAAAGATGATATTTGCATTTGATCCAGGAATAACTGTGGCCTCTCTTTGCTGACTTTGTTTTGTTTTCCCTGTTATTCTTGTATTTTTTCCTTTTTGTTCTTCCTTGTGTTTTGTAACACCTTAGTTTCCTCAGTTTTCTATGAGCTTTTTGCTCTCTGTTGTATTTGTTGTTCTCTGGTGTTGCAATAAACTGGTCGGGGACCATCCAACCCCGTCGGCCTTGCCAAAAAAATAATGATAGTTAATTATTTATTAATTAATTTAATTAACTATATTTTACTAATTAGTTGAATTAAGGTTTAAAAGGCGATTACTCTTTTTAATTAAAGGTTGTTGAAGTTAATTAATCAACTTAATTTATGAAGTTTCAAAGTGAATTTATCAAAGTAAAAATGATGTTTTGACTTTGTTATTCATTTTAAATAATGATAATTAATTATTTATTTATTAATTTAATTAATTACATTTTTTTGGGCAAAGCCAGCCGGCTTTAGAGTGGACTATGTCACTATATATATAAATAAAGAACAAGTGTTCTGTACATGCACAGAATAGCTATAATCTGGTTTTATTGTGGCCAGACCACTTAGTACAAGAATAAAAAGAAAAAACAAGAGCTAGACAAGATGACTATACTACGTGGAAGGGCCCATACCCCCTATTATGACTGATATCCACATCAGTACCAGTGCCCATAACATGTTGTACAGCTGATAAGTACGTAGCCAGGTACGGATTAAAAGACCTCAAGAAGGGAGAGTAGAGATAAATCTGGTCCCAAGTCGGATCTAAGAATTGCCACCAATTACTAGCACCAACAATCCCAGTGGTCGTCAGTGAAAGACCATCACCCTTAGCATGATACACTAACCTCCTAAACTCATCAGGACCTCCTAAAAACATGTGATAAATATGCATCTGCGGATCATACCTCATTCATGAATCCAAGAACACTCTATTGGTTCCCATACAACAACATCATCGTCGAAATCGCTTACTGCATCAATTTCTGTCTCCCTAGTAGGAGTAGCAGAAGCAACAGTATCAGGAGGAGGAGAAGTTCTAACTTTTGGTACCCATATCATTTCCATCCTAGGGAGGGGGATCTTATCAGTAGGAGATAGTGGTTCCTTCCTATTATATTTCTCCACAGTATGACCAAATGAATGACATAAAGTACAAATGACAGACTTCCAACTGTAGTTAACTTTTATTTTCACCTCGAGACCTTCCTTGATTCTTAACTTCAATATCGATGGTAACGGATTCTTTAGGGTTATTTCAATCAAAGCCCTAGCATATAATAGATCCTTGCATGCTAGGGTATTTGCATCAAAACATTTGAAATCCCCAATAAGGCTCGCAAGCCAATTTCGACCAATAAGTGGTTGAAGAATAGAAGGAATATCGGTGAACGTGGCCCAAACGGGTATAGAAAGAATCTGCTCTTGAACACTGTCTATACCAACACTCCAAGGTGTCACAATAAAGGGTTTTCCCTCGATAATGAGCGGACTAGTGTCTAGCGCTATATGGTGATCTTCCTTTGAACCAAATTTAAAAAAGAAAAAGGAATTGGATATGAAGCGAACCTTTCAGTTCCCATGCTCACCTACAGTGCTCGCGAACAACCGAGTAAGAAGATGCAGCATCAAGGAAAAATCCAACAAGGTGGTCAGACCAATGGCTCTCCGCCTCTAGTAGAACAGCTGTTGGAATCACGCTAATACCATCAATGACTTGTGTGCTGAATTTCTACGGTGAGAAAGCATCGGTATTCCTAGGCAATTTCTTGAAAAGAGACGACTAAACTGGTTTGGCAGCAGAATTAATAGAGGCTTCGCAACATCCTTTAGATGGCACATTACCAATAGGAATCACACAGGGAACTGGTATTAACATTTGAGCAGATACTGAAGAGGGTATATGATCAGATTCACAACCAAAAGACTAGGCATGTGCACAATTTGCAACAGAAGCCAACCCTTCGGCATTAGGAGCTAGCTGCGAAACTAAGTCAGACGATGCAGTGGCGTTATCACTCAATGGCACAGATTCGACAATTCCTGAACCAAAAATACTTGGTTCAAACTCCCAATTTCCAACTGCAGTAACCATACGAGTAATAGTAGAGGGGGGGCTAACAATAGAGATACCCGACAATGGAATAAAGCGTTGAGGGTTATCGTTCGAACCACCAACTTGAGATGGAGTGAGGAGGGAATCTTGGGTTGAAATCAGGTTAAGCACAGAGGGTATATTAATGATAGGGGAGGTCTGTGCCAAAGGCGGCATGCGACGGAGATCATTTACAGGGGACGAGGCAGAAGTCGACGGCGACGGTTGCGACTCTGGATTGGAGAAGGTACGACCAGATCTGGTAATTGACTGAGGACCGAATAAAGCTGCTAGTCTGGGTTTGTCTTTTCGATTCTTGGCCATCGATGACGAGGGGGAGGTGGGAAGAAAAAGAAAAAGTGACAGAGGTTAAGGGAGACGAAGAGGGATTGGGGCGAACCGCTGAATGAATTACATTTTACTAATTAATTGAATTAATAAGGTTTAAAAGTGGTTTTTCCTTTTTATTATTTAAAGACATTTGAAGTTCAATAATCAAATTGTGTGATGAAGTTTAAAGTTAATTAATCAATGTAATAAGGATGTTTTAAGTTATTAAATCCTTTTTTTAATGATGTTTTAAAGTTAGCGAACTCTTTCAACAAAGTGTTTAAAGCTAATACTTGTAATGTCAAGCACAAGCACAAATTCGGTTTTTAAATGAAAATGATTGACTTGTTTATGGAAATGGATTAATTTCCACAAAGCAATATCACTTATATGGAAACGATTTACTTATGTACTTAGCATTTAACGTCGAATAAGCAGACTTGCTACTATTTCAACAGTTAAGAATAGTCGTGAGACATGACTTTGGGGTAACACCACCTAACTTGTCCAGTATTATTGTTAACCAAGAAATAGCCCAAGTTTGAATTCAATGAGTGGTGATAAGTAAACAAGACTTAATTTCCATATACGATCGTTTTATATCCTCGATAGTTAGTATCTCAGCTATCGGTTACTTCAGCTACTTTATTATCGTCGTTTTAAGATGATTTATTGCTCTATTGAGAGTTGCTATCCTTTGTCAGAAATGACTAAACCAAAACCTCGAGAGGAAGCCAAGCTATGTGGGGTTGCTCCCATTAGGGTATTTTCACATCTCATCTAGATTTTTGTGTACCGTCTCGTGAAAAACGATTAAGATTTAGATGTGAAATATTCAGATACTAGGTAAGGTTTGGCGGGGTCCAGCTTTGTATTGTCCGAGAAGTGTCACGGAGTATATGAGCTTCTCAGAAGTATATTACTTGAGGTATACTTCAAAAGGGGTGCATCTTCCTAGTCATTTGTTGGAAAATTTCCTTTCCTTATTTGATTTGTATCCCTGAATCTGTTTTAGCTTTAAATTGCCACGAGTAGAGCCAACTCTTCATCACGACATTTAAGTGTTTATTTAGCCCATTCTATCAAGTTTGGACTGTTACTTTATTTAGCCCATTCAATCGAGTTTGGACTATTACTTTATTTAGCCCATTCTATCGAGTTTGGACTGTTACCGTTTTCCCTTGTTCTATCCATTCTGTCCAGTTTGAATTTTACTCGGTTTATTTCCATTTTTCAAGTATGGTTGATATTATTTATGCTCAATCATAATTGGTTTTGTTTCCTGATATTCATTTCTGCTCTTGCCTGTATGGATGATATTCTTGTGAGGTAAAAACCAATTCCGCGTTGGCGGCGTGGTCTCACAGAATTTTTATATATGTTTCCCCTTATTCGAGTTATCTCATGCTGGTATTTCCAGACTGATCCGGGTGTTATTTATTTATAATGCTCGGGTCAGACCGAGTAATTTCCCATGGTTGTCTTTCATGTTTTAGAGATCATGGAGGGAAGCTGAAGATTAACCTATTGTAGTATATTATTTTCTGCTGTATAATATAGTATACCTATCAGCATTTTTAAGGTCGGGATTTTATAACTGTCCAGCTGATAAGGTTTGTTTAACTCTGATATACTTTGTATATTTAAAATTACAGTTTCTCCTGTCTTTGTTATATTATATGTTATTAATTCCGTTGTGAGATTATGTTTTTCTCTGTTCTCTGTTCTTTTCTTTTTATTTACCCTAACAATCTGCCCTTTTGTCGATTGGATGCATGATATTGGAACATAGTGGTAGTGTTCGGTGCCGACTTTCGATGGACAAAATGGCGGGTCGTTACAGACGACCACCTACGCTATTTATGTGGTATTGAAGTGAATTAGGCTAAGGCCATTATGTGCCATCACATAGGCCCCGGAGTTAGGACTTCGAGGAGTTATATTCTACATTATCATCTTTTAACTCACGTCTTCAAACAGTACGAAGTTAGTCTTTGAAGAGAGTAGGTGTGGACGAAGGTGCTTGCTCCATTGGATAGGTCCTCCTTTAGGAGGATTGGGATTACAGAGGTGCCTATAGAGGTTGGAGCATAGGAGGAAATAGGACATGCGTTGGTGCAGTGAGCTTCATGGCCAGAGTGGGAGGCTTCAAAACCACATCCACATGACCACGAGTATGCGGTAATCCGAGATTCCCAAACCTGGATCGAAGCCAAGCTATAGGGAATATGAGGTGAGCAGTAATGCAAGGGTCGCAAGCTTAGATGCATAGCTGCCATGCTCCGATCATTCGGTGGTCGCGATAGTGGTTCGGGCTCTTACGGAGGAACAGGGCCATCCTACAGCCCGTAGGTAGTAGTAATATTAGTAGTAGTTCTCATTTTTCTTCCAGCATTTGTTCTTTCTTTTAGGCTTTAGATTGTAAGCATTAATTTTCTGTTTGTATAAAATGCATACAATATTACGAGATATGTTACTTTTTATTTGTTCTCTAGATTAACCACTATACTTGTTAGAAAACCGTGTAAGTAAGGAAATCTCATAAAAGACACTTAACTAATGCCGATGGGAAAAAATATAAGACTAGAAGTTTATAAAAAGATTATAAAATATGTTAAATTAGCTACTAAAAATAATATAAAGTTAAGTCCAAAAATGTTAAAATTTTAGCGAGCGAATGATAGGGAAAGTTTTTTGCAAGACCATGGATCACTATCCCTATGCCTTAAAAGCTAAATTTATAAATGTACTTATGCATTGATAATTGTTCTAAAATAAAAGAAAAATTTTCAGAATTTACTATGCAATAGGATAGAGTCGGTCATATTACCCCTAGGATATATCCCTGACTCTCTCGGTATGGTAGTCTTCAGACTTGAGGGTGTTGTTGATCTTAAGTTGCTAGACTATGTTTTGATTATGGTTAATCACATGGCATCACGATTATGTTATGACAATAGTTGGGTTTACATTGAACTACTTGAAATGAAACACTACTCAAGAGAGGATTCATCTCCTTTGTTGTAGAAGGTCGGTATCACCATAATTGATAGCCAACTTAAAGACAATATCTCAAGTTAGAGTAAAACAGTTAATCGATAAATGTTGTCGGATTGAACCAAAAACTTTAAAAATGTCTATGCAATTAATTACGGATATCAGTAGAGTTTTCATCCATTGACCAAACACTAGATAGCTTAGTGATACAGGATGACAAAAAAAGAGCACGCATAAAATATTGTTACAAGGAGTAGCTTAATAAAGATTAGAAATAGATTTCGCAATGAGTGATCTTCTCATAAGAGGACCACTCTTTCATCAAAATGAAATTAGATTTTGCTTAGATGATATATATAAGCCCCCCATCTTGTGCTCGATACTGTACTGTAGCAAAACTCGTATAGGCTTTAGTATTTAAATTGTTCCAACATTGACCGAGGACAAAGTTCACACCAAAAGAGTCAACACAACCATGTTGTTATTTAGTTTCTAAGTTCGACCAATTTAAAAATAATTTATAAATGTTATAAACTAATAACAAAATTAATGCAAATGTTGTATTAAATTTTAGTTATTTAGTTTAATCCTTAAATTAATTAACATGATGTATAAAATATATACATTGGTTTGTTAAGGTACATACTTAATAAATTAATTAAATGATTAACTTAATTAATAAATTAATTAGGTCCAAAGCCTGGAAGCCCAAACTAGGGAGGTCGACCAAACCAATGGGAAAGAGTGGATAAAGGCTTTGTATCCAGATCTGGAGAGAAGAGTGCAAGATATTTATGGTCTGGTTGGTATAAATTGCCATATCCTTCATGTTCTCCATACACTGTCAAACACCAGCATCCATGGAAAAGAATTGGTGTTTCCTTATATATAGAGTTGCAACCCATAGTCAAGGACTAATGACTAGAAGTTCAGAGAAGGAAATCACAGAAAACCTAGGTGCAGACAATCTACAAGATCTTAATATTTTAAATTCCTTTTTTGAACAAATTAATTTATTGAATTATATATTAATAACCCCTTAGGAATGAATAGTCTATTATGCCTTGAAGCTTGAGTTCCCCATAATGAACAACAAAGATGAGTACGAAGCACTGATCCCGGGATTCAAAATAGCAAAGGAATTAGGAGTCAAAACATTGCATTTATAAAGTGACTCATAATTGGTGGCCTACAAGGTGAAGAAGGAATTTCAAGCTAATGGAGCGAAACTAGCCCCTTACTTAATAAATATTCTAGAACTGCTAAATGACATCCAGTATTACATAGTAACACACATTCCCAAGGAGGAGAACATGGCAGTTGGTTAATTGGATAAGCTGGATAGCTCTGGGATGCGCAATTTATTGGATTGGTTCTAGTGGAGGTTTTATCGGCTTCGAACATTGACAAATGGATATCGATCGGATCTTAAAGGCCAAAATGGAAAAAAAATCGTGGTTAACTCCAATCATGGAGTACTTGCTAAAGGGAACTCTCCAAAACGTAAGAAATAAACGAAGGAAATTTCTACACAAAGTATCGTAATTTATTGTTCAAGAAGAAGTGCTATACAAGAGAGGATTCTCCGCTCCCCTACTACGATGTGTCCCCAATGAAAAAGCAAAAATGATACTTGTGGATATACATGAAGGAGCTTAAAGCGATCACTCCGGAGGACAGACTTTGCAAGGAAGATTCGTCGCTACGGTTATTTTTGTCCAACAATCAACATGGATACGAATGATTACACCAAGAAATGTGATAGGTGCCAAAGATTTACGAGGATGCCTAGAGCCCCATCTACAAAAATCACACAAATGATCAGCCTATGGCTATTTGCAATTTTACGAAATGGGTCAAGAGGAACTGCTTTCCATAATCACCACAAAAAAAGTTATCAATTTTTTAATAAAGAACATTATCTATTGGTTTGGGACTTCACGGACAATTATCTCCGATAACAGGACATAATTCAATAGTGTTGAATACAAAAATTTCTACAACAAGTACCGGATTGAAAGGAGATTTGCGGTTGTAGCACACCCACAAACGAATAGGCAAGTGGAGATAGTGAATAAGATCATCAAGTACATCTTAAAGAAACGAACGACAAAGGCCAAGGGCAAGTGGGTCAAATTACCCCTAGCACTATGGGTTTACCGAATGGCTCACAAGATCACGACTGGCCACACTCCATATGCTCTGGCCAATGGATCAGAGGTCATGATTCCAATTGATTTAGATGTACCTTCTCATTGGAAGATTCACTACGATCCTAAGACAAATAAGGAACTCTTGCTCGAGTCTCTCAATATGATCGATGAGAAGCATGAAAAAGCTGACTTAAGGGTTGTTGCTTACTAGAAAAGTGTTGCACGATAATTTAATGCAAAGGTCAAGAATCAGACCTTTGAGATCAACGATCTTGTTCTAAAGCATATCTATCCTAGCCCACCAACTCTTGGCTCGAACATAGAAGGTCTGTATGCCATTGAACATAAGCTTGAAGATGAAACATTTAAGCTAGCAAACGTTGACGAAATCTCATTTCCAAGGGTGTGGAATAGCAAAAAATTACGATGCGATTTCACTAATTGTATCTTTGTAAATACCTAAATATGATCTAATGTAACAAGGCGGAGTCAGCCATTCCTATATATATAAAATGAATTGGCTTTAGGATAGATGGAACTGTATTCTCAATAGCCTAACTCTGCGCTGTGGACACCAACAACATCGAATATTCTGTATTTTGAAAATAAAGATATCTAGGTACCAAAAGATATGTACTGATGGACTCCTTCGGTCCATGATCAGACCGCGAGAGTATGATCATTCCATACCTGGAGATAGGTACCAACTAACTCCTTCAATCCACAATCGGATCGTAGGAGTATAATCACACTAGGGTTGATCGTGACGATACGCCCTATACTTTTATCGTCTGACCATTTTTCTGGAGATAGGCAAGGTCTAAGACAATAATTTGAAGATTGTCAAGGTCTAATTGTGATGCTTAGAGATAGGCATCTTACACATCAGATCCCAGAGATAGGACCCAGCAAGAGAATGAACCTCTTGTCCCAAAACGATCAATGCCCAAAGATAAGCAAGATCGAGCATGGATGTCTAGAGATAGATGTCCAAAACTTCATCTCCTGGGGATAGCAAGTAAGGTAGAAATCCAACCTTGTCTTTGGTCAAATAGAACCTAATTAAAAATGAGTCAAGAGAGCTACAGAGTCAGTTAAGCAATCATAGTTCCGTTCGCTAAGTAAGAGTTGTTTTGGTAGCAATGAACAAAATAAATAATGACATATAGTTAAGCAATAGAGAGAAGTATTCACCGTACATAGTTACGATGGATAATAACATTGCTTTGATTTAAATGCAATCACAATTAACATAAATAAAACTAAGTACATGGGCAAACAAGGAATAAATCTAAAAAGAAAAATGCTATTTTAGTAACCACTAACAAACTTTGCAAGCAAAAGCGGGGACTGTACCTGCACAACAATAGCCTATATACACGAATTGAAAACTAAAATAAACAGGCAAACAATAACATAAATAGACAACAACTAAGTGTTCTTCCTCCTCCTCTTCTTGTCCTTTATCTCCTCGGGAGAAATTTTAATGTGCCTCTTACTAGATCTGCCACTCCTTCCAACTCTTATTTTGCTAGATAATTAGCCTTTGGGGTTAGTATTCCAATCATAATCGCTTCCTGGAGACTTAAGAACATCAGCTTGGATGCTAACGAGGGTACATGCAGAAGTAAGGATAACAATGAGTGGTGTAGGCAACGAGACTAAAAGAGGGAGAGGAATATCTTCCATATTTTCCTTCTTAATTTGTCTAACCTTATTAACCTGCAATTTCTTCTTCTGAAGCATTTATGGCATAGACTTTTGCTTAGTAACCCCTATGATGATTATATGTTAATCCCCTATGTTATGTTAGGACCATCTATGGCCTCTTCATTCAAGCACATATCCTTTCAATATTAGGACTAGAGTAGGACCTTCTTAAGAGGTTGAAATATGAGTAGGGTAGACACAATGACCGGTTCAGTCACTATAACTTGAGTGCCAAAAGAAAAGTTTCTTTCGGGTAGGGGAGCAAGAGCATATGGACCTAAAAGTTGAAAATTTGAAAAATATAGATTAAAGACATCAACTGGTGTCATGTGAGCCATTGCGAACATTGGGGAAGTTAATGATATACCTTCAAGAGGGGCAGAGGTCATATGTAAAGGGTTCCCCATAGAATTTCCTTCAATGATAGGAGACAAGATAGGAAGTTTTGGTAAAGGTGTTGATTCTGTAAAACTGGGCTCCTCGGGGTTGAAATTTACACGTCAAATGAGAACGTCAATGTGGTTGAAATACCTAGAGTCGATGCAGGGTGTAAATCGTAGTAGTACCGAAGAAAGGAATAACAGGTTCAGTAATGAGAGAGCCTTATGTGGATAAGGTGACAATGCCAGATGTAGCCGTAGTTGGCATCGAAGTCTCTACTATGGTTCCTTTAGAAATAAGTGGAATCCTCACCCAAATCTTTAGAGCTAAGTTCGGGTTGGACCCCAGCAGGCACATTAATTCAAGCGACAACCTTAGATGCTGGCAAAACTTTACCAATCTCGAGAGGCTCCAAATCTTCATCCTTCTGGAGGTTGAACTTTAAGTCCTCCTTAACGACCTCAGCACCATTAGAGTGCTCCCATTCATGTATATGTATTTTATCCCAACTCATAGCTATGGCCCTAGGATACTCTTTGTTGGGCCACTTTAAGTTCCAAGACTTGACAATGTTTGCATAGAATCGAACTGAAGTAACCACTATCTCAGATTTGACCCGATCCTTAATTTTCTTCAACTAGAGCTCGGCTTCTTTTTGCGTTAGCCTGGCATCCAATAATTCATTGTAATACTCTTGGGCTTGAGTGAGGGCTTCATCTTTTTCTTCCCTTTTAGCTTCAGATGCGGCTTTCAATTTCTAAATCTCTAAATCCTACTCATCAATGGTCTTTCAAAGTTTTTCAATGTAAGAGTGTGGCTCTTATGGTGTGCAGCTTCAACCTAATCCTGCTACCTTTTAGAACATTCTTGAAAAAACTTCATTTTTTCTTATAGCTTTTTCTCTGCAGTCGCCAAAAATGTCTTGAGCTCCTCAATTTCTTTGTCTACAATCTCAATGATGCGCTTATTATCCTTTTTATCAGCGCCTTTTCTTGGAGAGCAAATGTTATCCTCGTTGACTTCGGAAAGAGCCTCTACAAGCCTTCTTAAGATATATTATTAATCGTATATGTCACTCACGTAAGACATAACTTTTGGCCCCACATAGCAAGGAATATCATTCAAGTTATAAGAAATTTTGACCACATCAAAACAAATCTTCAGAATGGCCTTTTTCATGGTGACCACTTTTGAAACAAAAGTAGGAGTATAGCCTTTGCCATGCCTTCATCTAGAAGGGTCAGAATACGTAGACCCGAATCATTGGGTAGATTGTTTGGGCTTTTAATAGGATATTATTGGCTGCATGGAAAGTGGAAGTGGCACTAAAGCAGGTGCAGTAGGAAGTTGAATTAAAGGGACCATTTCAGGTCTCATTGAATATCCCTCTAGACTTTTAGGCAAGGGAGAACGAGCCATATGCCAAGAAGGTGAGGTCCTACCAGATCTTTAATAGAAGTCATCACGGCGCTTATACTCTTTATCTCACCTTTCTTTTTCTCATCTATGGAGCTTGCTTGAATCAAATTCATGAGATGGCTCATGAGGACGATGCGATGCATTGAGCCTTTGATAATCAACCACTATAGCTTTGAAGCTCATCAAAAAGATGCTGGCGATCCATAGAACCTAAAAATAAAACATTGTCAAGTTAAGATCTGAACACTGAAGGTTAACAGGTACAGTGTGAACGTGTAATGATTCAAAGTGTGGTGAAGTGTTAATGTGTCCTAATGCCCACCATGGACCATAGTCTTGAAGTTTGCTAATAAGGGTTATCTCCCCTGCATCGGCAACAGGCACGTCAACAGGAAAACGAATAGGAGAGTCATTGTCGCCGATGCTGATGTTGTCGAGACCATAGGAAGCTGTTCAATATGGTATGCTCCCAAACGAGCCAAATATATCTTCAAATAGAGGAATTAGTGTTTCTTCTTCTACCAAAGCCAGAGATGGCTGTGAAATTGAACGGGATGATATAATCTTTGACCTTGGCCGTTATGGAATGAGTAGCACCTGATGTCCCCACCCATGTCACTAACAGATTCCTAACTAAGGTCCACATCCTCATCATCATCATTATCACCATCACCTTCTCCTACAGTGATGTCCTTATTTCTATCTCCCCCCATATTCTCTTTTGGATTGATTTGGGAATCTTGAATGGAGGATGGTACATTTATATTCCCTTTAACCTCATGAGTAGGTTAGGCATCTTCATGAACATTCGATGCGAGCCCCAGACTATGGTTACAGTCCAAAAGATTAAACTGCCGCATCCTTTCATCTGTTAATAGATATCTCATCACCCGCTCCTCTTCAGGGATAGCATGTAAACTTTGGAGTGTACACGCCAGGGTTGAACTAACAAGCCTTTTTGGGATATCTAAGAATTCATGAAATAGATACATTAGCAACTTAGATGAGTTAACACTATTGAAGTGGTATATTATAGTAAAACTTACATCCGAAGAACCATTTCTGAGCAAAGGTAAGGGGTGGTGCTCGAAGAAGTATTCATCTTTAAAATAGATGAACTTATTCCAGTGACCAATAATAATATGATTAGATGGCTCTAGATAGGTGAAAGATAGGCTCATGTTCCTTTTTTTGAAAGCATATAGGTAATGAATCTCCTTCATTGTTGGCACCCTGCCTAAATGAAGAAGAAAAATCATATGCATGCTATGTAATGAAGCATAGCCATTCGGGTGAAGCTGGATAAGGGAAAGATTCATTAATTGGAGCATGAACTGAATGAAATGATTGAATGGAGGGATGCATCTAGATAGACACATATAACAGTTACACATCGTATAGCCCTTGGGCGGATTATGGGCCTGATGATAAGGCTCTGGGATAAGAATGTCTTTAAATGGAATGTTATGCCTTTCACAGATTCTTTGGACACACGCTTCATCTAGTCTGGATGCTGGGATTCTAAGGGGTTATTAAGAATTATAGCATCCCAAGATCGATGCGGTGGGCAATCCTTATGAACTCTTCACCTATGGTTATAAAGGGAAGCCTTACCAGATGACGATCTGGTTGGGGCTGGAAGGAAGATGAAGTAGATGGCATAGAAGATGTCTAAATAGAGTCTTAACCTGACTCTATCATAGACTAAACTAACCGTGAAGTCGATGGATCTTTACCCATCACTGAGATAAAAGAGCATCTACAATCCATAGCTATTGGAAACTTCACAAATAGCAAGGTTGGGTAGAATTAGTTGTAATTCCCATGCTAAAATAAAACCATGTGTTTCTGATGCATAAGACCCCATGGATGTCAACATGTATTGACCAATCGGTTCTTATATATTGACGGGAGCAATGATATACAATTCAGTCTGTGTAGTGTGTGTGTGTCCAGTGTCTAAAGCATAGTAAACGCAAACACTCTGTGTAGATAGCTCGCTCGTGCTAGCAAACGAGCACCATCGCACAACATTCCTGTGTGTTGGACCTTATCCATTATTGTATGATTTACGATAACAGAACCATTCTCCGAAGCTACATGGGATTTCTCTTTGCAGCGACACCAGAGTGAAGTGTCAAGTTTAAAATAGTGAAAAGGAATCCATTCGAATGTCGAAGCACATTCAATGTGACCGTTATATGAAACTGTCCTAATGAAGCACAATCACCAAACATTGCTTGACCATAAGTTGCTTGAGACCTTCATTTTCCTTTTCCTTTTGAGACTTAGAAAATTTTGGACTAAAAAGCCTTAAAAAACTCCACAGCCATTTGAAATACTTAGGCTAAAGATGGGTGTGACTCAAGGTCAACTCAAAGAAAATAATGCAAAGCAAAAACTCGGGTCATGCCTAGAAAAACCATGAAATAACTTCGGGTTCACCCAAGGCTTTCAAAATGAACTATCTCATAGTTTCTAAAATAATTCTAAGTACCTTAGTTGAAGTCTTAAGCCATGATCAAATGTGACCGTCAACCTATTATCAGCGTCGACAACCACCAAGTGGCAACACCACTATAATAACCCACCTCGAAATGGGCCTAATTTTTAACCCAAAAAAGGACCATTGAATATTAGACCCATTCCAAAGCTGGCTGTTGGTTGGTAAAAACAATACGCAAAGCTATCTACTGATGCTATCCGAATCTCACGACGGAAACGATAAAATATAATATCAAAAATAGTACCCACTTATAAAAATTCAATTTCTAAAACAAAATATAACATTTTTATCTCAACTGTACAGTATCTCAAAAAACAATAACATCATGTCTGAAATGGGTACATCAAATATATATAAAAATATATGTAGATAGAAAACTGCCACAAGACCACGTCTTCGCCTTCATCTCTGAAACCTGCATCGTCTTTCCCTAACATGTGTTGTAATAAGGCGGGAGTCAGAATAACTATGTCTGGTGAATAAAAATCTCGAGTTTTACCATAATAGTGCTTAGACAATATATTTAGATAAGAATATGTCTTACGTATCATAACTATTTTTCTTATAAATACCTTAAACTATAGGCCCAAAGGCTTTCCGAGTCCAATCTTGTAACTTAAACTTTTATAACCAATTCCTATAACTTACTTTCAATTGTAGGCCCAAGACCTTTCCCGTCCCACGCATCTACTATCAACCATGTCCTAACAATGTGAGAGAAAGTATCCAGACCATTTAACACCTTTTCAATGGAAATTAGGCAGACTTTGACCATTTAATAAACATATCTTATGCAAGTCCCCGTCTTTTAATACCTAACCCAAGGGGGATGCCTCTCTGGCATAATCTTGCGGACATCTCACAGAATCTCATCAAGCCACCTAACACTTCTTTTTGGAAGAGGCGGGGACCCCACAATAGCCGCTTAATACGTCAAACTCGAAGCAGACCCTTCCCAAGATTTCCAACTACTTTGCCTAAAAGCTATCCCTAACCATTTAATACTTCTTAATTAGGGAGGAGGTGGACCCTACAACATCCACTTACTACCCACGATCCCTGAAGCAGGTCCTATATATTATGATCTATAACCCAACCATGACGTATCACATTAGTCCGACTATTTATAGGCAGTAGTGGCTAGATTAACTGGGAAGACTTACCCTATAGAATTAGGACTAAACTCGCATCCTCCATGGTAAACTTATTATAGGTAATGTCTCACATCAGCCATAAAGTCACACTACTGGTAGCCAGATTGCTGGGCTGACTTCCGTGTGCTTTTAACTGACTTCACATCCCTATAACTAGGTCATAATTTGCACTCTCCTGACCATACTACCACATACCTCATTTCATTCTACTAAGGCTATAAAGAAAGATTCTTTATTCAGCCACTAATCATATTCATTCTTAACTTTCATTATAGGGGATTTTAATGCTAATATATAACAAACCTATTTATTATGTTGTTAATTATATGTTATTTAAACGTCAATACACACACACACACACACGTAACTAAAACATTCCTAGGTGTGCAAAGATTGCACCCTATAGTAATCGTTAAATATCAAAACTTCCAATTTATACAAGTCCAATTCCATACCATAACATACAAATTATCTAATATCCTTAGCCCAACAATAGACTTGTATATGAAAATAGAATCAATTACCAAACTTATTTTACAAAAAATAGTAGAATCAACATCAATAGAGTTTACAATTTAATCCTTTTACACTCTATCCAACTTCCACATATGAAATAAAAAAATGGATTCATATTTAAATTACGAAAATAGGCAGTGCAAACTACAAATAAGAGAATCCATACTTTATACACCATTTCCTAATTTATTTTCTTTTTAAAACATCAAAATAGCAAAGTGAGAAGTGGAATAGAATGTAAAATATTAAAATCACAATAACTACACAAATTATACTATTTTAATATAGAATAACAAAGATTTCAAAACATAAGAATTGACATTTTGTTTTGGGGTAATTTTGCAAGTCTAGATTTGAAGTTTTCGTGAACCAAAATTCCTTAAGGCATATATCAAATCCAACATATACTACACAGTTACTAAAAGGAGTAAAACTAAGATTTCACTCATAGATAATTCCCAGCTTTATCCTTTGGATTTGAATATGCATGCTATTTAATCTCTTCTCAAGTCTCTTCCTTTTGAAATATACAGTAATTGGATTGTGTATTAATTAGACTCAGAATTTCATAGGTTAGAGGAGAATAGAACTAGAAATTGAATATTAACACCTGAAATCCCTTAACTGGAAGCCTTAAGAAAAATCTGAATTGTGAGGAAGAAAGAAACTGATAGAGCTCTGCTATGTTCCCAGATAATTTGTGAATAAAAGTAAGGGGGCTAGGCTCTTATTTATTGAGGTTGGAAGTCACCAAAACGTCAATTTTGAGTCGGTCTAAAATAATAAAAACCGAGTTGTTCCTGGCCTAAGAAACCCTAGCTGCTACAATACAAATCATTGATCCTACTACCTAAGCGGTCGACCGCTAAGGATCTACCAGTCCTAGGTAGGTGGTTGACCGGTTGCCTAAGAATGGAAACATATTTATTTTGTTGTTTATATTTGTTTAATTCCTTATTTAATTTTTAACATTAACGTTTCTTTTAACTTACTTAAACCCCAATCCTAATCATTGTTAATCTTTGAATTTCAAATTTTAATATTAATTACAGTTTGAATTTGAATTCCAGTTGAATTATTTTAAATTTGAAAACTTCAAATGTCAATAACGTTTTTGTTTGAGCTTCAATTTCAAAACATTATATATGGAAATTTATCAGAAAATCGCCATGACTACAACGGCTTAACTTTCATGGCTGAATTTTGACATCTACAAAATTTTCATTTTTAGCCTTATTATTAATTATTATTCCTTATCAATTTTTACGGGGTGTTACACATCCTAGTTAACCGCCAATCGAACTCACTCTAGGCTATTTGGTGGCAATGAAGGTTAGGCCAGCATTAATGGACTACATTGGGCAAGAGAAAAAGAAAGATGCGGCGATAGTTTACATATTAGGAAAGTTGAGTAGAGGAGAGCATTTTTCCCATGATGGTAGACACGCAGTAGGCAAAAGTGGATGTTTGAAGAAAGATGGATGCCTTTATGTCCCTATGTTTGAGGATGTTTTAGAAGAAGTGTTAGTAGAGTGTCACCATTCTAGGATGACCATTCAGCCTGGCGAAGTTAAATTTATACGGATATGAAGTGAATTTTCCATTGGCCAGGGATGAAAAGAGTGGTTGGCTAAGTTGTCTCTAGGTGTTTGATGTGTTAAAGGATAAAGGATGAACAAGGAAAGCTTCGAGGATTGTTATTACCATTGGATGTGTCGACTTGGAAATGAGAGCATATATCAATGAACTTTATAAATAGGTTGCCTTAGGTTATAGTAGGTAGGCTTACTAAAAGCTCACTTTATTCCCATTAGAGGTAAAAGGACCGCAGCATCTTTAGTGCAAATTTATATTAAGGCAGTGGTTCAACTTCCTGGAATCCCAATTAACATTGTTAGTGATAGGGACCCCTTATTCGCTAGCAAATTTCTAAGAAGTTTGGACGAATGATTAGCATCAGTTGAATTTCGGAGGAGTCTATTCAAATTTATATTAAGAAATATTAGCACTATTTACCACCCACAAATCGATGGTCAGACTGAACAGATGACTAGGATTTAGAGGACTTGTTGAGAGCATGTATCATGGATTTTGAAGGACATTGGAAGCAACATTTACCTTTAGCAGAATTCGCGTAAAATAATAGTTACCAAGTGATGATTGGCATGACAACCTTTGAAGCGTTATACGGGAGGCATGCGAATTGCCAAATTGTCGGTGGGAAACCATCGACAAGATTTTACTGGTACCAAATTAAATTCGCAAGACCATGGAAAAGATAGAGTTGATTAGGCAGCAAATGAAGGCCGCACTGGATCGTTAAAGGTTATATGCGGGGATAAGAGGATAAATGAATTGGAGTTTGAGGTAGGAGACATGGTGTTCATTAAAGTCTTCACTCTGTTATGAGATTTGGAAAGTCAGGGAAGTTAGCACCAAGGTTTGTTAGGCCTTTCCCGATCTTGGAAAGAATATGGGAACTTGCATATCAAGTAGACCTACCAAATAAGTTGGCAAGAGTCCATGACGTATTTCACATTTTGCACTTAAGAAAATGGCTTCACGGCATAGCCCTTGCGGTAGAGCTTGATCAATTAGTGGACATTGAGACAGAGCCGATAGCACCTCGTGCCACCACATGCATAGTGAAGCATGGAACTAGGAAGCTCCATGACAAAGAAATTAGGCTGGTTCGAGTACAATGGGGAGATATTTCGATGGAAAGCTCAAGGGAAACTGAAGAGAAGATGAGGACTTCTCATCTTGAGCTTTTCTCTGTTAAACTTTCTTTTCCAAAATTAGGTTCTGGTTGCATCGTATTTGCTAGATTGGATGGTAGTGGATGGTTGCCACATTTTTTACCGTCATTCTGGCATTTATGTACAACATTTTTAAATGTTTAGGATGTTTGCATACATAGCTATATGTCACGATTCTGCATTCATGTTAGGATTGAGCTTACCTATAATATGTCTACATACATAATCATATTACACTTTTTGTTGAGTAGAAGATTGTGTAGATAACTTGGTTGTATAACATGGATGCTTAGTGTGCATTACATTGTCTACCCCTGTGACGCCCCACCTCTATACTCACGCTAGCCAAGGACACTACGGAGTAATGTCGTCGACTAGCGCGAAGAATAAGGCTGTTGAGGAGCGACCATCCGTGTAATTACTTTGTGCGAGTACCGATATGTCAGATAATATAACATGCATTTCATTTCAAGAGGAAATCCGACATACCGATACAAACTCAAAGCGACTACACAGTGGCTAAGTGGGCCTCGGAAACAAATATAGAAATAAACATAACACAAATCAGTCACAGACATTCATATCACAAAGGCGGAATAAGATATGAATATATCAGATGAAAGTGTACATCAAAATAGTGGTCATATAAGATCCACTACGTCACAATGAGTAGATACAAGTGCGAGACAAAAGAATAATTATACATCACGGAGTCTATAGCTCAAATGTATAATAACAAAAACTACTAATCTAAAGTAGTTAGCCAAAAGTCAGGAGAAGGACCCTGATAAGAAGTCAAGCAGGAGCACCTGAAATATCTCGGTCTGACCCGAGTATTATTTAAGAAGAAAATAATAAACGGATCAGTCTAGCTATAAATATCAGATAAACTGAGATAGGATAAGTGATGTGACCAAAAACGTATGATAACAAAGAAATGCCATACTGTGTCAAGTATACATCAAAAAACAACAAAAATCATACAATATCTCCAATCATCTCAAAATACCAAAAAGAATATCATATTCTTTATTTTATTCACCAAACTACAAATATTGACAAACATATAAATGCTAAACGCAAAAGTTGGTGAAACATAAATTCCAGAAATCACAACGAGAAATCCAGAAATCACATAAAAAGGATGGCCAATCCTAAACAAAGCGCTATTCCATAGACCGAACATCGACACACCTAAATAGGGACGCCCCATGCACAGTCAAACATCGACGCACCTAAATAGGTACGACCCATGCATAAACAAACATCGACGCACCTAAATAGGTACGACCCATGCATAAACAAACATCGACGCACCTAAATAGATACGACCCATGAAATGGCTAACATCGATGCACCTAGAAAGATACACCCCATGCAAAGTCGAACATCGACGCACCTAAATAGGTACGACCCATGAAATGTCTAACATCGATGCACCTAGAAAGATACACCCCATGCAAAGTCGAACATCGACACACCTAAATAGGTACGACCCATGCATAGACGAACATCGACGCACCTAAATAGATACGCCCCATGCCCCGACTTATTGAGCCGATTGCTCCATGAAGTAAATAAACATCGACGCACCTAAATAGGTACGACCCATGCGAGAAATAAACATCGACGCACCTAAATAGGTACGACCCATGAAATGTCTAACATCGATGCACCTAGAAAGATACACCCCATGCAAAGTCGAACATCGACGCACCTAAATAGGTACGACCCATGCATAGACGAACATCGACGCACCTAAATAGATACGCCCCATGCCCCGACTTATTGAGCCGATTGCTCCACGAAGTAAATAAACATCGACGCACCTAAATAGGTACGACCCATGCGAGAAATAAACATCGACGCACCTAAATAGGTACGACCCATGCGAGAAGTGAGACGAAGCTCAATAAAACGAGGAACAGTCCTCCACGTGGACGAAGAGACATCGCACATTGCTAGTCTAAAACACAAAATGATCATCATTGATCGATAAGTGAAAATTACACTAAGCTAGTAAATAAATGAGTTTAGCTTCATGTCTCATAACCACTGGCTTAACTTAATTATTTACGAACAAATTGTAGATCTCCACTCGAAAATTGTCACAAGAGTTTCAATCGAACAAGTCCAAGAATTAACCGACGAAGTGAACGCAAGTGTTTCATACCACTTGTTTTACTAAGCCGTTTAATTAGATTTCTCATACGAGTGAGGTAAAGGTTTGTATATACTAATAGATTAGAAAACGGTTTTATAAACGAACTTTGTATTAAAAATAGAGTTGAAATCATTTTAGCAAAAGAGTTTGAATATTTACTACTAGTATAAAAACCTTTGTATTTTAAAGTGACAAAGCACAGAAATGATTGTAGAAACAATCAACCATCCAAAAATTCACATACGAAGACGTGAATCAAATTCAATTAAACCGATAAAGAATCCATCGAAATGGATATTCAAAAATCCCGAAAAAGGAGCCATCAAAGTCATAATAAATGATAACAGCAAATAGGATCATCACGAATCGATTCAAATTGGAAATTCAATCCCAAAAGGCAAAATGGGCTGAAACAGCAAATTCAGTTGACTGAACAGAGATTTCAGTTGACTGAATCATGCCTGGAAACTTTTTATTTCCAGGTTCAGTCGACTGAACAGAGATTTCAGTCGACTGAATCATGCCTGGAAACTTTCTGTTTCCAGGTTCAGTCGACTGAACAGAGATTTCAATCGACTGATACTGACCCAGGAAATTTCCTGGCTTCAGCTCAGTCGACTGAACGCTCTGAGTCAGTCGACTGAACTGGGATTTCCAGTATTTTCAGCCTAAAAATGAAGAGGCAATCTCTTCGCAAATGTAACCGGACAAGCAATGGGCACTAAGGGTTTATGCCAATAGACGACCCGGCCCTATAAGCTCTTTGATGCATCACCAAAAACATGATCAAACATCCATAAAAAGATTTTCACACAAATTTGACTTCAAAAACCCAAAATTGGAATATTCACAAAACCAATCCAAATCAAGGGCAAATGCACATGAAGAAGTATTAGGAATTCATACCCAACAACCAAAGATAATTATAAACATAGATGTGAGATAAAAATCTCACCTTTAAACCCAAAACAAATTAAGAAGAAGCTATAGAGCAATGGCAAGAACAATCACTCTTCAATTCCAACCCAACAAGCTTGAATCTAAGCTTAAAAGAGAAACATTTCCTAAGTTAGGTTTAGGAATTTCTGAAATTGATAAGAGAATGAGTTGGAGAAGAAGAAGAGAAGGCTTACCAAAGCTTCTTCTTTGAATTTGGAGCTAGAACTTGGATTTGCAAATTGGGAACTAGGGCTTGGAGTTTTAATTTCCCATTCCTCTCCCCATTTTCAGTTTTTTGCTTGAGTTTAAGGAAATGAAATGAAGTGAAGAGGAGAGGAGAGGGCTGAACTAGGTTATAGAGTTAGTTGGGGTGAAACCCAAACCTAAAGCCCAATAGAAAAATAGCAAAATTCGACTTACTCCAAATATATCGATGTTTATACTTAAAAGAGTCGCAAACGCCATTTTGGACTCAATGGAAGTGGTCTCGAGTCCCAATTCGACTGTTTGCAAAAAGTAGTTTTTCGGACCTTAATCCGATTAACGATTTTATATTTAAATAAAATATTTAATTATTCCATCGTAAAATATGCGGGTTGTTACAGACTCCCCTCCTTAAAGAAATTGCGTCCTCGCAATAATTAAGAGGAAAATAAAAAGTAACAACCATAAAAGCATATCAACACAAAAGAAAGTTTGAAATAAGAAGTTCACCATAAAGAGCATGAAAGAGAAGGTCCGGATGTGTTTTCTCAATGAATTCTCAAGATTCCCAAGAGAAATCCTTAGGATTTGAGGACCATTAAACTTTCACAAGAAGAATACCTTTATTTCGAAGGCGTTTAATCTCCGAGGTAACGAACGAATAGAATGTTGCTCATATGTCAAATTTGGTGAAACTTGAATTTCTTCAACAACACCGGGCTCAAGAATAAAAATTTGAATTCCAAGGTATTTTCGTAGTAAAGAGACGTGGAAAACATCATAAATAGCAAAAGATTGAGCCGGTAATAAAAAGGCGATAAGCCACGGAACAAATACGTTCGGTGATGGGAAATGGACCAAAATATCGTGGTGCTAACTTTCCCGATCAACTGAAACGCACAACACCCATCATAGGTGAAACATGAATGAACACCAATAAGATCTGGACCTGAAACCAGCTTCTCACCGGCTTCAAGCCAACACAAAGAGAATCGGCATGGCCTTCTGTAGAGTGGCTCGAAAGGTACCATACCAATATAAGATTGGAAGCTATTATAGGAAGAAAACTCAACAAGAGAAATATGATCTTCCTAACTTCCACAAAAATCGAGAACACATGAACGAAAGAGATCTTCAAGAGTTGATTGACATGCTCGGTTTTTCCATCGGACAAAGATGATAAGCGATGCTAAAATTTTAAGCTTTGTTCCTAAAGCTTTTTAAGACCTTACCAAAATCCACAAGTAAAATAATGGATCACGATTGCTAACAATAAAAGTAAGAACTCCATGAAATTTAACTTGACATAGAGTTTAGCTAAAAAAAGTATATTCCAAAAGAAGGATGAGCCTCCAGGCTACACAAAACAAGAGACGAACATAAATTGGATTCATGATCTCGAATCTCACAAGTGGATAAAGTCTCGAGATCATTCCATCCGGATATCATCATAGAAACAACTACTTGTTGCTTTCGGCTAAGGGCATCGGCAACACGATTACCCTTTTTTGGAGTACAAGAAGATCAAGATCATAAGATGCAAGGAACTCGAGCCAACGTTAAGTTCCTTATGAGAAAATAAACATTTCAAAGATTTATGATCGGAGTGGAGAACGAATTTCTCTCCCAAAATAATGATGCCAAACTCTAAAAACGAAAACAATAGCCGCGAGCACTAGATCATGAGTGGCATATCTAGTCTCGATAGGCTTTAATGATTTAGAAGTAAAAGTGATAGCACGTTCTCTTTCGCAAGAGAACGACACACAAACCAATACGACTAGCATTGGTATAAACAATAAAGTCTTGGTTCCCTTCGGGAATCACAAGAATAAGAGTATCGGAAAAGAGTTCTTTTAAATAATCTTCTTTCCCGAAAAGCTAAAACTTTCAAAATTACAATTATCTTTATGTAATAATCTTTTCAGAAAAATTTACATTTTACAAGTCAATTTACTGTGTCTGATTGTCTCATCATAGCGTTTAGGAAATTCCTATCGATAACGTTGATCAAGCGCACCGACCAGAATTCTTAAAGCACTCAATGGGCAAAACAACACAAAATCATCTTCTTTATGATAAAAATGTCTCTTAAAAACTTTACTAATATTCTTTTCTAGTTTCGAGAACAAAATTCAATTATACTTATAAAATATCTTATGAAAAAGATTTGCAAAATTTTATATTGTTGTTTTCATCCAAAATCAATATATACAAGAATGGAGTCATCGAGATCGTAGAATACTCGATTCATAAAATGGATGAAATAAGCTGGACAAACTGAATGACATAATAAGTCATTCATAAGTTTTATAACGAGTGCGGAATGCGGTAAATGGAATGCTAACTCCCGCAACTCGTAGCAAATGAAAATCGGTGGCAAGGTCGAGCTAAAAAGACCTTAACACCGCTCAAAAGATTGCTTAGGTGATAATCCTAAGATAAGCTCAAAAATACCGAAAAATTTCACAATCTTCATGAATGAGAGAAATAACACTTTCCTCATCATGAGGGCTTAAAGAATAAAAATGATGTCATCAAATTGGAATCGAAATCACAAAGAAAAATAGAAATCTGCTTAACAGATAGAGAATGTCGAAGATAAAAAGTCCACTCGGGAAATAGGATATGGGCTTCACAATGATTAAGCCAATCCTTTCACACAAAATCGATTTCTGAAGCCTAAGTAACGAATAACATGCAAATCGACTTGGAAAGAATAGTCTCATAAAATAATCTTGACAACTTTAAAAGAAACAAACTGAGTGTTGCGGATCCACCAATCGAATTCGCAATTCTCAATGAAGTCATCAAGCCAAAAATTTAAAAAGAGAAAGAATCATCAAGTTCTTTTGATATAAAATAATGAGATGAACCCAAATCAAAAAGAACTCAAATAAGATAATCTCAAAACAAATATCGTCAAGGATAGAAAATACCTTGACCAAGAGAAGTGCTAGTAGAGGCTTGCACAACCTTTAGCTTTCCCTCCTTCTTGCTTGAAGTATGGGACACGCAGATATATGATGACTCAAGCTTTTGCAATAGCGACAATAGAGGGGTTGCGGACACTCCTTTGCATAGTGGTCCATAGAATCACAATTGTAGCACCATCCACGACTAGTGGTAGGAGTCTTCGCTACAGAAGTTTCTTGCTTCCCTTTCTTGTCGAGATTGGGGCCTTTGAACTTAATAGGCCTCTTCATGTTATTGTTGAAGTTCTGTTTGGCACCCACAACTTCAACATTACTTCATTATCGGCCTCTTCAAGTCGAAGAGCAATATCAATAAGCTGATCAAAAGAAACTTCCAGTTTTAGAAGCAAAGGCTTTTTAAGGTTCTTATTCAACCCATAGACAAACCTCTGATTTTTCTTCAATGGGGTATTAATATACTCGACCCCATATTTAGAGAGAGATTCAAAAGATGCGACATAATCTGTCACAGAAGATTCACCTTGAACAAGGTCAATAAAGCGTCGGGCTAAAGTTACTTTTTCAGCCTCCGGCACAAATTTCAATTCGAACCTTTCTCGGAATTGCTCCCAAGTAAGATCCGCTTCGATAATTTCTGAAATCAAAAGCTCATACCAATCTAATGCTCTTTCTTGGAGCATGCTAGAAGCCACTTGGACACGAAGTGAATCAATAAGATTCATGCGGGAAAAGATGCGATCACACGATTTGAGCCAAGCTTGGATTTCTATAACACTTTCGGATCCCTTGAATGACCTTCCACCCAAATCAGTATAGTCTTTGCACAAGCGTGCAAATCCGGATCTAGGATGAGTAGGCTCTGGGATGGGTCCGACATCTTGAGCATTCTTTACAAGATCTAAAAGCTGCTGGGCAAACATGAATACTCCCTCTTGAGGAGTAGCACTGGATTGACCAGCACTGGGTCGGTTTGATCTAACCATCTCTCTTCTTTAAGAAAGAAAGAAAGAAAGAAGAAAAAGGTTATTCTCAAAATGAAAATCAAACAATCATGATTGATAAAACAAGGAATCATAAAAGAAAATAGGATAGAACGGGTCCAATTGACTCGAATAAAATCCTAAGGCACGATTCCTAAGAAAGACTAAGGACAATGATCCTTGCTAGATTATTCTTCATTGTTCCGAAGTTTGGCTCTAATACCAAGCTGTGATGCCCCACCTTTATACTCACGCTAGACAAGGACACTATGGAGTAATGCCGTCGACTAGCGCGAAGAATAAGGCTGTTGAGGAGTGACCATCCGTGTAATTACTTTGTGCGAGTACCGATATGTCAGATAGTATAACATGCATTTCATTTCAAGAGGAAATCCGGCATACCGATACAAACTCAAAGCAACTACACAGTGGCTAAGTGGGCCTCGGAAACAAATATAAATAAACATAACACAAATCAGTCACAGACATTCATATCACAAAGGCGGAATAAGATATGAATATATCACATGAAAGTGTACATCAAAATAGTGGTCATATAAGATCCACTACGTCACAATGAATAGATACAAGTGCGAGACAAAAGAATAATTATACATCACGGAGTCTATAGCTCAAATGTATAATAACAAAAACTACTAATCTAAAGTAGTTAGTCAAAAGTCAGGAGAAGTACCCAGATAAGAAGTCAAGCAGGAGCACCTGAAATATCTCGGTCTGACCCGAGTATTATTTAAGAAGAAAATAATAAACGGATCAGTCTAGCTATAAATATCAAATAAACTGAGATAGGACAAGAGATGTGACCAAAAACGTATGATAACAAAGAAATGCCATACTGTGTCAAGTATACATCAAAAAACAACAAAAATCATACAATATCTCCAATCATCTCAAAATACCAAAAAGAATATCATATTCTTTATTTAATTCACCAAACTACAAATATTGACAAACATATAAATGCCAAACGCAAAAGTTGGTGAAACATAAATTCCATAAATCACAACGAGAAATCCAGAAATCACATAAAAAGGATGGCCAATCCTAAACAGAGCGCTATTCCATAGACCGAACATCGACGCACCTAAATAGGGACGCCCCATGCACAGTCAAACATCGACGCACCTAAATAGGTACGACCCATGCATAAACAAACATCGACGCACCTAAATAGATACGATCCATGAAATGTCTAACATCAATGCACCTAGAAAGATACACGCCATGCAAAGTCGAACATCGACGCACCTAAATAGGTATGACCCATGAAATGTCTAACATCGATGCACCTAGAAAGATACACCCCATGCAAAGTCGAACACCGACGCACCTAAATAGGTACGACCCATGCATAAACGAACATCGACGCACCTAAATAGATACGCCCCATGCCCCGACTTGTTGAGCCGATTGATCCACGAAGTAAATAAACATCGACGCACCTAAATAGGTACGACCCATGCAAGAAATAAACATCGACGCACCTAAATAGGTACGACCCATGAAATGTCTAACATCGATGCACCTAGAAAGATACACCCCATGCAAATTCGAACATCGACGCACCTAAATAGGTACGACCCATGCATAGACGAACATCGACGCACCTAAATAGATATGCCACATGCCCCGACTTATTGAGCCGATTGCTCCACGAAGTAAATAAACATCGATGCACCTAAATAGGTACGACCCATGCGAGAAATAAACATCGACGCACCTAAATAGGTACGACCCATGCGAGAATTGAGACGAAGCTCAATAAAACGAGGAACAGTCCTCCACGTGGACGAAGAGACATCGCATATTGCTAGTCTAAAACACAAAATGATCGTCATTGATCGATAAGTGTAAATTACACTAAGCTAGTAAATAAATGAGTTTAGCTCATGTCCCATAACCACTGGCTTAACTTAATTATTTACGAACAAATTGTAGACCTCCACTCGAAAATTGTCACAAGATTTTCAATCGAACAAGTTCAAGAATTAACTGACGAAGTGAACGCAAGCGTTTCATACCACTTGTTTTACTAAGCCATTTAATTAGATTCCTCATACGAGTGAGGTAAAGGTTTGTATATACTAATAGATTAGAAAACGGTTTTATAAACGAACTTTGTATTAAAAATAGAGTTGAAATCATTTTAGTAAAAGAGTTTGAATATTTACTACTAGTATAAAAACCTTTGTATTTTAATGTGACAAAGCACAGAAATGATTGTAGAAACAATCAACCATCCAAAAATTCACATACGAAGACGTGAATCAAATCCAATTAAACCGATAAAGAATCCATCGAAATGGATATTCAAAAATCCCGAAAAAGGAGTCATCAAAGTCATAATAAATGATAACAGCAAATAGGATCATCACGAATCGATTCAAATCGGAAATTCAATCCCAAAAGGCAAAGTGGGCTGAAATAGCAAATTCAGTTGACTGAACAGAGATTTCAGTTGACTGAATCATGCCTGGAAACTTTCTGTTTCCAGGTTCAGTCGACTGAATCATGCCTGGAAACTTTCTGTTTCCAGGTTCAGTCGACTGAACAGAGATTTCAGTCGACTGATACTGGCCCAGGAAATTTCCTGGCTTCAGCTCAGTCGACTGAACGCTCTGAGTCAGTCGACTGAACTGGGATTTCCAGTATTTTCAGCCTAAAAATGAAGAGGCAATCTCTTCGCAAATGCAACCGGACGAGCAATGGGCGCTAAGGGTTTATGCCAATAGAAGACCCGGCCCTATAAGCTCTTTGATGCATCACCAAAAACATGATCAAACATCCATAAAAGGATTTTCACACAAATTTGACTTCAAAAACCCAAAATTGGAATATTCACAAAACCAATCCAAATCAAGGGCAAATGCACATGAAGAAGTATTAGGAATTCATACCCAACAACCAAAGATAATTATAAACATAGATGTGAGATAAAAATCTCACCTTTAAACCCAAAACAAATTAAGAAGAAGCTATAGAGCAATGGCAAGAACAATCACTCTTCAATTCCAACCCAACAAGCTTGAATCTAAGCTTAAAAGAGAAACATTTCCTAAGTTAGGTTTAGGAATTTCTGAAATTGATAAGAGAATGAGTTGGAGAAGAAGAAGAGAAGGCTTACCAAAGCTTCTTCTTTGAATTTGGAGCTAGAACTTGGATTTGCAAATTGGGAACTAGGGCTTGGAATTTGAATTTTCCATTCCTCTCCCCATTTTCAGTTTTTTGCTTGAGTTTAAGGAAATGAAATGAAGTGAAGAGGAGAGGAGAGGGCTGAACTAGGTTATAGAGTTAGTTGGGGTGAAACCCAAACCCAAAGCCCAATAGAAAAATAGCAAAATTCGACTTACTCCAAATATATCGATGTTTATACTTAAAAGAGTCGCAAACGCCATTTTGGACTCAATGGATGTGGTCTCGAGTCCCAATTCGACTGTTTGCAAAAAGCAGTTTTTCGGACCTTAATCCGATGAATGATTTTATATTTAAATAAAATATTTAATTATTCCATCGTAAAATATGCGGGTTGTTACAACCAATTAGAGATTTCAGGGGCGAAATCCTTTTTAAAGAGGGAGAATGTAATACCCCATAAAAATTAATATAATATTAACTAATAAGAAATAATTAGTTAATAATAAGGCTAAAAATGGAAATTTTGTAAACTCTGGAATTTGGTCACGAAATTTATGTTGCTGCGTTTGTAGCAATTTTCTTATCAGTTTCCATATATAAAGTTTTTAAATCGGAGCTCAAAGGGAAAAGTTATTGAAGTTTGAAATTTTTGAATTTAAAATAATTCAAATGGAATTCAAATTGAAAATGTAATTAATAATAAAATTTGAAATTTAAAAAGTTAACAATGATTAGGTTTGGGGTTTAAGTAAATGCTAAAAGAAACGTTAATGTTAAAAATTAAATAAGGAATTAAATAAATATAAATGGCAAAATAATTCCATTCCTATCCATAGGCAACTGGTCGACCGCTTAGGTAGGAGCGGTCGACCATTTCGTGCTATGGCGGCTAAGGTTTCCTTGGTCGAGAATGGCCTGGATTTTATTATTTTAAGCCGACATAAATCTGACGGTTCTGCTGACTTCCAACCTTAATAAATAAGAGCCTAGACCCTTCACTTTATTCATAAATTATTTGGGAATTGAGTAGAGCTCTATTAGTTTCTTTCTTCCTCATAATTCAGAAATTTCTTAAGGCTTTCAGGTAATGGATTTTAGGTGTTAATATTCAATTTCTAATTCTATTCTCCTCTAACCCTTAAAATTCTAAATCTAATTAATATACAATCCAATTATTGTATATTTCAAAAGGAAGAAATTTGGGAAGAGATTAAATAGCTGGTGTATTCAAATCCAAAGGAGATTACTGGGAATTGTTGGTAAGTGCAAATCTTAGTTTTTATTATTTTAGCATTTATATAGTATAGGTTGGATTTGATATATGTCTTGGGGAATTTTGGTTCATGAAAACTTCAAATCTAAACCTCCAAAATTTTCCCAAAGCAAAATGTCAATTCTTATGTTATTGGAGTCTTAATTATTTTATACTAAAATAGTAGAGTTATTACAATTTTAATTTTTTACATTCTATTCCACTTCTCACTTTGTCATTTTGATGTTTTAAAAAGGAAATAAATTAGAAAATGGTGTGTAAAGTACGGATTCTCTTATCCATAGTTTGCACTGCCTATTTTTGTAATTTGACTATGAATCCATTTTCCGTTTTATATGTGGAAGTTGAATAGAGTGTAAAAGGATTGAATTGTAAATCATACTGATGTTGATTCTACTACATTAATATAATATATGTTTGGTAATAGGCTCTATTTATAAGTCTACTATTGGGCTAAGGATATTAACTAATTTGTATGTTATCTTATGGAATTAGACTTGTATAAATTGGAAGTTTTGACATTTAACGATTAGTATAGGGCGCAATCTTCACATACCGCGGCATATTTTAGTCATGTATTTATAATATATATTAGCGTACAAATAATGTATAATTAATAACATATTAATAATGTAATAAATAGGTTAGTTATTAGCATTAAAACGCCCTAGGGTAAAAGTTAAGAATGATTATGATCAGTGGTGGAATAAAGAATCTTTCTTTATAGCCTTAGTAGAATGTAGTGAGGTATATGGTAGTATGGTTAGGAGAGTGTAAATTATGACTAAGTTATAGGGATATGAGGCCAGTCAAAAGCATAAGGAAGTCTACCCGACTAATCTGGCTACCAACAGTGTGACTTTGGGGCTGATGTAAGACATCGCCTACAATAATTACCCACGAAGGACGCGAGGTTAGTCCCAATTCTATAGTGTAAATCTACTCAATCAATCTGTCTACTAGTGTCTACGAATAGTCAGACTAATTTGGGACGTTACAGTTGGGTTATAGATCATAATACGTAGGACCTGCTTTGGGGATCAGGGGTAGTAAGTGGCTATTGTAGGGTTCGCCTCCTCCCAAATTAGGAAGTATTAAATGGTCGGGGATAGTGTTTAGGCATGGTAGATGGAAATCTCAAGAAGGGTCCACTTTGGGTTTGAAGTGTTAAGTGGCTATTGTAGGGTCTGTCTCTTTCAAAAAGAAGTATTAAGTGGCCTGATGAGATTCTGTGTAATATCATATAGATTATGCTAGAAAGAGGTCCACCTTGGGTTAGGTATTAAATGACGGCGACCTACCTAAGATATAGGATTAAATAGTCAGATTATACCTAATTTCCACTGAAAATGTATTAAGTGGTCTGGGTACTTTCTCTCACATTGTTAGGACATGATTGACGGTAGGTATATGGGAATGGTCTTGGGCCTACAGTTGAAAGTAAGTTATTAGGAATTGTTAGAAAAGTGTAAGTTATAGGATTGGACTCTTTCCGGTCTACAGTTAAAGGTATTTATGTGAAATATAGTTAGGATACGTAAGATATATTCTTATCGAAATTATACTTTCCAAGTACTACTATGGAAAGGCTCAAAGTTTTATTCACCAAACATTGTTGTTTTGAGTCCCTCCTCATGAAAACAAAGATTAGGGAAGACGACGTAGATTTAGGAGATGAAGACAGAGGCAGAGTCTTGTGGTAGTTATCTATCGACTTATGGTTTTATATATACTTTGATGTACCGATTTCAGACATGATTTTTTTTTGAAAAGACAGACATGATATTATTTTATTATGAGATATTGTACTATGGATATTGAGATGTTATGCTTAGTTTTAGAAATGTAATTTTTATACGTGGGTACTGTTTTTGATATTATATTTTATCTTTTCTGCTGTGAGATTCCGATAACATTAGCAGATAGCTCTGTGTATCGTTTTTGCTAATCAACAATCAGCTTTGGAATGGGTCTAATGTTCGTTAGCATTTTCCGGGTTGAAAATTACCCTCGTTTCAAGGCGGATTGTTATATTTGCTATCAAAGCTTAGTTTGCCCGATCAGTAGGTATAGATATACGTATGAGTGGGTATGTTTTACCGTTGAAAGCATTTTTCAAAACCTTACCAAATGTGTGTTTGTATTATACGCCAATTCTTATATATTTTGACTATAGAAGTAGTTGCGACCATATTCTGAAAGGATGGATGAAGCAACTATACGTTGGGCCAATAAATAGAGTTAAATGTATTCACCTATCTCGATTACCCCACGAAATGTAGGCCCGTTTAAAGACGAGTTGTTACATTTTTCATTGCTTAGGAGTCAAAAGGGCAATGAAGCTACTTGGGTTATAGTAGATAGGCTCACTAAAAGCGCTTATTTTATTCTCGTTAGAAATAATAGGACAGTAACATCTTTAGCGCAAATTTATATTAGGGAGATGGTTCGACTTCGTGGAATACCGGTTATTATTATTAGTATTAGGGACCCTTTATTCACTAGCAAATTTTAGAGGAGTTTGCAGTCAGCTTTAGGAACCTCATTGAATCCTAGCACTGCTTATCATCTACAAACCGATGGTTAGACTGAACGGTGAATAGGATTTTGGAGGACTTGCTTAGAGCTTGCATCATGGATTTTAGAGGACACTAGGAGCAATACTTACCTTTAGTAGAATTTGCGTACAATAATAGTCACCAAGCTATGATTGGCATGGCACCCTTTGAAGCATTATACAGGAGGCCATGCAAATCACTTAAATGTTGGTGGGAAACCACCGATAAAATTCTACTCGGACCAGATTTGATTCACGAGACCTCATAAAAGATAGAGTTGATTAGACAGCGAATGAAGGCCACACAGAATTGTCAAAAGTTATATGCAAATAATCAAAGGAAGGAATTTGAATTTGAGATAGGAGACATGGTGTTCGTTAAAGTTTCCCCTGTATGAAGGTTATGAGAATTAGAAAGTCAGGGAAGCTATCACCAAGGTTGGTTGGGCCTTTCCCGATCATGGAATGAATAAGGGAACTTGCATATCGGATAGAGCTACCAGATAAGTTGGCAGGAGTCCATGACGTATTTCACATTTTGCACTTGAGGAAATGCCTTCATAGCACAGCCCCTATGGTAGAGCTTGATCACTTAGTAGACATTGAGGCAGAGTTGATAGCACCCCATGCCACCATATGCATAGTGGGGCATGGAACTAGGAAGATCTACAACAAAGAAATTATGCTAGTTCGAATGGGAAGATATTTTAGCGGAAAGCTCAAGCGAAACTGAAGAGAAGATGAGGATTTCTCATCCTGAGCTTTTCTTTGGTAAACATTCTCTCTTCAAAATTAGGTTTTGGTTGCATCATATTTTCTAGATTTGATGGCAAGGGATGGTTGCCACACATTTTACTATCATTCTTGCATTTATGAAAAACATTTTTGCATGTTTAGGATGTTTGCCTGTATGTCACAATCTTACATTCACGCTAGAACTGAATTCACCTATAGTATGTCTGCATACATAATCACATTGCAGTTTTTGGTTAAGTAGATGGTTATGTAGATAACATTTTTGTATAACATGGATGCTTAGTGCATGTTACACTATTTGTCCCTTAGGGATTTCGAGGACGAAATCCTTTTTAAAAAGGGAGAGTGTAATAACCGTAAAAATTAATAAGAAATTAACTAATAAGGAATAATTAATTGATAGTAGGGCTAAAATGAAAAAATTGTCGGAATTTGACCATGAAAGTTATGTCGTTGTGTTCGGGATGATTTTCTAATCAATTTCCAGATATAAATTTCTAAAATTGGAGCTCAAATGGAAAAGTTATTAACGTTTGAGGTTTTTGAATTTAAAATAATTCAAATGGAATTCAAACTCAAAATGCAATTAATATTAAATATTGAAATTTAAAAAGTTAACGGTGATTAGGAATGGGGTTTAAGTAAAAGCTAAAAGTAACGGAAACGTTAAAAATTAAATAAGGAATTAAATAAATATTAAACGGCATAAAGAATATGTTCCCATTTATTGGCAACCGGTTAAGCACCTATCTAGGACCGGTAGACTGCTAGCGGTCGACCGCCTAGGTAGGAGTGATCGATTAGTTCGTGTTGTGACAGCTACAGTTTCCTAGGCCAGGAATGGTTCGTATTTTATTATTTTAAACCAACTTAAATCCGACGGTTTTGATGACTTCCAACCACTATAAACAAGATTTTAGCCCCCTCTCTTTATTCACAAATTATTTGAGAACATAGCAGAGCTATGTAAGTTTCTTTCTTCCTCATGATTTGGAAATTTTATAAGGCTTTCGGGTAAGGAATTTTAGGTTTTAGTATTCAATTTCTAATTCTATTCTCCTCCAACCCCTGAAATTCTAAATCTATTTAATATGCAATTCAACTATTTTATATTTCAAAACGAAGAGATCTACGAAGAGATTAAATAGTAGGCATATTCAAATCCAAAGGAGAAAGCTGGGAATTATTTATGAGTGGAAATCTTAGTTTTTCTCATTTTAGTAACTGTACGATATAGGTTGGATTTGATATATGCCTTAGGGAATTTTAGTTCATGAAACTTCAAATCTAAACCCTCACATTTTCCTAAAGTGAAATGTCAATTCTTATGTTATTGGAATCTCAGTTATTCTATACTAAGACAGTAGAATTTGTGTAGTTATTGCAATTTTAATATTTTACATTATATTCCACTTCTTACTTTGCTATTTTGATGTTTTAAAAAGGAAATAAATTAGTAAATGGTGTGTAAAGTACGGATTCTCTTATTAGTAGTTTGCACGCCTTCCGTAATTTAATTAAGAATCCCTTTTCCATTTTATGTAGAGGTTGAATAGAGTGTAAAAGAATTGAATTGTAAATCCTATTGACCTTGATTTTACTACTTTAAAATAAAATAAGTTTGGTAATTGGTTCCATTTCCTTATACAAGTCTATTGTTGGGCTAAGGGTATTAGCTATTTGTATGTTATCATATGTAATTAGACTTGTATAAATTAGAAGTTTTGACATATAATGATTAGTATATGGAGTAATCTTTGCACCCTTAGGAATATTTTGATCATGTATTTATAATATATATTAGTGTATAAATAACGTATAATTAATAACATGTTAATAACATAATAAATAGGTTAGTTATTAGCATTAAAACCCCCAAGGATGAAAGTTAAGAATGATTATGATTAGTGGCGGAATAAAGAATCTTTCTTTATAGCCTTAGTAGAATGCGGTGAGGTATATGGTAGTATGGTAAGGAGAGCGTAAATTATGACTAAGTTATAGGGATGTAAGGTCAGTCAAAAGCACACGGAAGTCTACCCAACTAATCTGGCTACCAACAGTGTGACTTTGGGACTGATACGAGAAATTGCCTATAATAAGTATCCATGGAGTATGCGAGGTTAATCCCAATTCTGTAGGCTAAGTCTGCCCAGTTAATCTTGCTACCGGTGCCTATGAATAGTCAGACTAATGTGAGACGTCACAATTAAGTTATGGGTCATAACACGTAGGACCTGCTTTGGGGATCGGGGGTAGTAAGTGGCTATTGTAGGGTCTGCCTCCTCCCTAATTAGGAAGTATTAAATGGTCAGGGTTAGCATTTAGGCATGGTAGATGGAAATCTTGAGAAGGGTCTGCTTTGGGTTTGAGGTATTATATGGCTACTATAGGGTCTTCCTCTTCTAAAAAGAAGTATTAAGTGGCCTGATGAGATTCTATACGATGTCAACAAGATTGTACCAGAGAGGGTCCGCCTTGGGTTAGGTATTAAATGACCGGGACCTTCCTAAGAGATAGGTATTAAATGGTCAAAATTTGCTTAATTCCCAGTGAAAATGTTTTTAAGTGGCATGGGTACATTCTCTTACATTGTTAGGACATAATTGACGGTAGCTGCATAGGACTGGGAATGGCTTTGGGCCTATAGTTGAAAGTAAGTTATACATATTGGTTAAAAAAAGTTATAGGATTGGACTGGGAAAACCTTCGGGCCTATAGTTGAAGGTATTTTTAAGAAATATAGTTAGGTACATAATATATTCTTTTCTAAATTATACTGCCTAAGTATTGTTATGGAAAAACTTGAGATTTCATTCACCAGACATTGTTATTCTAACTCCCTCCTAATTACAACATAGGTTAGGCAAGAGAATGCAGATCTAGGAGATGAAGATGGAGGCATAGTCTTGTAATAATTATCTATCTACTTATGTTTTTATATTTACTTTCTTGTACCCATTTCAAACATGACATTATGGTATTATGAGATATTGTACTACAGATATTGAGATGTTAATGAAACTTGATAATTATAAAATGGGTACTGTTTCTGATATTATATTTTATCCTTTCCGCTGTGTGATTCTAATAGCATTAGTAGATAGCTCTGTGTATTATTTTTACCAACCAACAGCCAGCTTTGGAATAAGTCTAATGTTAGATGGGCCTTTTCTGGGTCGCAATTAGGCTCGTTTCATGGCAGGTTGTTACAAACACCGCCCACCTACAGTCTAAGATGATGGAGCGATGGCATCAAAAGCAAGAAGGATCGATCTTGAATCCCAAACCGATTTAGGGCATTAAGTGAAGAAGGTTTGGAATCGATTTGATTTAGGCTATAGGAGGTGGTACTCATAGGTGGTCTGAAATGAAGCCTAGAACAGTAGTGGTGAAATCTCTAAATCAAAGATGGAGGTAGTTGAAGTCAGGTTCGATGTTTGCTAATGGCAAAGTTTTTGGAACTTGAGAGTGTATAAGTAGAATAAAGCAAGTGAAGAACAAAAGAGTGGAAAAATCACTTACGTATTGATTCGTCTCCATAACTAAGCCTAAAAATAGGCACCAAACCATACTCCACAAGTCAATGTCAAATTATGGACATAAAACGAAGAAAGGAAAGAAAAGTAAAAGATAAAGATAATGCGATGCAAAGGAAAAGAACACTCTGGACTTTGAAGTTCTACTTGACCAATTAAATGAAAATATTTCAAAAGCTTTCCAGAATCTGAATGGAAAGCTCGAACAACACACTTTAACTCTTATACCATCCAAGAGATGTGAATCCATAACGGTTTAAAGTGATGTGGATCTAGAAAAGATGCACAACTTTGTGAAAATAACTTAGAGAATAAAAACATCTATTTAATTCAGAGGTTGAAGTCGACAGCATGTTTTGATTCAAAGCATAACTTGTTAACATAGGATATACTTTGGAAGGAAAGTGTTATCCAACTTTTGAACCAAGCCATATGTGGATGTCACAGAACCATTGAATGGTCTAGAAACAAACCAGAATTCTTCAATCACACTCTGGAAACTATAATTTGATCAAAGTCCAAAGAGACAATCCAAAACCTTGGTTTCCACTTAAGGACCTTTTGCTAGAATCCAAACAAACCAAATGGCAAAGAGAAGAGTCGTTGAAAATAGACCAAGTACCGAATCAATACCGAGATGAGCCTCTCAACTCGTTAACGATCCACGAAGTCGATCCAAAACATTCATTTCAAAGAGATTAAAGGAAATATCGAATGCCAAGTAAAGCACAAAGATGGGAGAAGTGGGCCAAGGCCATTTTAATTAAGATAATGAAGGAACTAAGTCAAATGCCTAAAAAATTGAACAACTCACAACTTGACACCAAGTTGTGAAGAACAACTTAGTACCGAGTTGACTACTAAAGAGTGAACTTAGCCATAATATCCCTCCTAGACCTCCTCGTGAACATGGAGAACGTGGGTAGCAAATATCGGAGCATATTTCGTTGATATGCGTCAATAAATAGGAGTGTATGGGCATAAAATCAAGATCCTTTTTCTGCTTTCTAAATTATTTGATTTTACAATGTAACTCTATTGGATCATTACCAACTTGTGAGCACTAAGTTGTAAGAACACGCTCTGTAAAAATCCCCCAAAAATCATTAACAAAGTCTATGTGGACGTAGGCCAGAGTATTGCCGATCCACTATAAATTCTTGTGTGTTGTTGACTTCCTTTTTCATTTACATTCTTCACTTATTCCCTACTTATAATCTGATCGGGTGTTTTTATAACTTCTGGCGCAAATATTATCATCCTCGCTTCTACCCCTGCCCCTGGTAGCATCCAAGTTAATGTTCCTAAGTTTCGGAGAAGCGATTATGATTGGAATACTGACCCTAAGGGATATTTATCTAGGAGAAGAAGAGGTGGAAGGAGTGGCAGATCCGGTAAGAGGAACATTAAAATTTCTCTCGAGGAGAAGGACTAGAAGAGGAAGAAGAAGAACACTTAGTTGTTGCTATTTATGTAATAATTTGCTTGGTTGTTTTAGTTTTCGATTCATGTACATAAGTTGTTATTGTGCAGGTACAGCCCCGCTTTTGATTGCAAAGTTTGTTAGTTGTTAATAAAATAGCCTTTTCCTTTTAGATTTCTTCCTTACTTACCTATGTACTTAGTTTTATTTATGTTAATTGCGATTGCATTTAAATCAAAGCAATGTTATTATCCATTGTAACTATGTACATGTAAATAACTTCTCGCCATTGCTTAGTTGCATATCATTATTTTATTTTTTTCATCACTGCTAAAACATCTCTCGATTGGTGAATGGAACCATGAGTGCTTGGCCGACTCCATAGCTCTCTTGACACATCTTTAGTTAGGTTCTATTTGATCGAAGACAAGGTTGGATTACTACATCACTTCCTGTCCCCAGCAGGTGATGTTTTGGATATCTATCTCTAAACATCCATGCTCAATCTCGCTTATCTCTGGGCATTGATCATTCTTGGACAAGGAGGTTCATTCTCCTGCTGGGTCCTATCTCTAGGACCTGATGGGTAAGATTCCTATCTCTAGGCATCGCAATTAGACATTGCCAATGTCCGGGCTATGGTCTTAGACCATGCCTATCTCCGAGCAATGGTCAAAGGATAAAAGTATAGGGCATATCATTAAGATCGGCCTTAGTGTGATTATACTCCTACGATCCGATCATGGATTGAAGGAGTTAGCTGGTACCTATCTCCAAGTACCTGAAATGATTATACTCTCATGATCCGATCATGGATCGAAGGAATCTGTTGGTACCTATCTCTGGGTACCTAGATATTTGCATTTTCAAAATGTAGAATATTCAATGTTGTTGTTGTCCACAACGCAAAGTTAGGCTATTGAGAATACAGTTTCATCGATCCCAAAGCCAATTCATTTTATCTATACAAGAATGGCAGACTCTGCATTGTTACACCAGAGCCTAATTAGGTATTTACAAAGATGCAATTAAGTGAAATAGCATCATAGGAGTTCGTTGTTCCATACCACAAGAAGTGAGATTACATCAATAGTTGCTAGCTTGAATGTTCCATCTCCAAGTTTGTGTTCAACGGCATACAGACCTTCCCAGTTCGGACCCAGAGCTAGTGGGTCGAGAAAGATCCACTTTAGAATGGGATCGTCGGTCTTGAAGGTCCAATTCTTGACCTTTGCAATAAGTTGTCATGCTACTTTTTCTGGTGAGCAGCAACCCTTAAGTCATCATTTTCACGCTTCTCATCGATCATATTGAGGGACTTGAGCAAGAGTTCCTTATTTTCCTTGGGATCATAGTGAATCTTCCAATGAGAAAGCATGTCAAATTCAATTGGAATCATGGCATCTGATCTGTAGGCCAGAGCAAATAGAATGTGGCCAGTCGCAATCTTGTGAGTCGTTCAGTAAGCCTATATTGTTAAGGGTAATTTACCTCACTTGCCCTTGCCCTTTGTCAATCGTTTCTTTAAGATGGAATTGATGATCTTATTCATCGCCTCTACATATCCATTCATTTGTAGGTGTGCTACAACTGCTAATCACTTTTCAATCCGGTACTTGTTGCAGAAATTTTGTACTCGTCACTATCGAATTGGGTCCCGTTATCGGAGATGATTTTCTGTGGAATCCCAAATTGACATATAACGTTCTGCATTATGAAATTGATTACCTTCTTCGTGGTGATCATAGCTAGCGATTCTACTTCAGCCTATTCCATAAAATTATCCATTGCAATAATAGCATAATTCGTCTGACTTTCGACATTGGTAGCACACCAATGACGTCGATTTCTCAAACTGTAAATGGCCATAGACTGACCATTTGTGTGATTTCTGGAGATGGAGATCTAGGTATCATCGCAAATCTTTGACACTCGTCACACTTCCTATTGTAATCAGCCACATCTTGGTTGGTTGTTGGCCAAAAATATCCACAGCGAAGAATCTTCCTTCCCAGAGTCCGTCCTCCAGTGTGATCGTTGTAGGCTCCTTTGTGTACATCCACAAGGATCCTTTTAGCTTCTTCGTTTGGGACACAACGTAGTAAGGGAGTGGATAATCCTCTCCTGTGTAGCACTCCTTGAACAATAAGTCGCGATACTTTTATTAGGAGTTTCCTTCATTCATTTCTTTCGTTCGAGAGAGTTCCCATTAGCAAGTACTCCTTGATTAGAATCATTCCTGATTCCTTTTCCACTTTAGCTTCCAAGATCTAGTCGACGTCCATCTGGTTGATGCTTAGAGTTAATAATACCTCCACTAGAAGCAATCCCATAAGTTGTGCATCCCTAAAGCTAGCCAGCTTGGCCAATGAATCAGCTTTCATGTTGTAACACCCCTAATTTTTGTTCAAAATTATTCAAGAAATTTAATTAGATAAATTAAATAGAATAATGTGAGGTGATAAGGAGAATGGGATTTGTTAACGAATATGGGTCGGGCCTTAATCAATCAGTTAATAAGATTGTTTTCAACATAGAATAGAAAGGGATTAATGAGAGGGGAATAATGGGAATAACTCCTTATTTCATTCCTTAACCCTTCCTCTCTCATTTGTTTAGGGAAAAAGGAAGAACAAAGCTAAGGAATTCAAAGGGAAAAGTTTAGGGAAATTAATCTACATCAAATCTCAATCTCTCTTATCCAATCTAAGGTGATAATGGTAACTATCTCATTTGTTTAGGCGTTGTTTCAGATTTATGATTGATTTCCAAACTGTTTATGATAATATGTCATGCTTTGAAGGATTATATCATTATTAGAGTAAATAGCGATTTGTTGGAATTTTTATGGAATTGTTTTGATTGGTATTAAAGGCAAAACCTAGTATTTTGATCTCCTATTGACTTGAAATTTCAATATGTTGTAGAAGGAATTATTTTGGAGATGGTTTTCAATTTCATAAATTTTCAAGTTCATATAAAAAATTTATGAATTTTCTAAAAGGAAAAATATTTATACTTTGGGTTTTTAATTATTAAAAATAATTAAGTTAATATTTTGGTCTCGAAATTTTTATATATGAAAGAAGAAAGAAATTCATATTTTTGGTGATTTTTGAGAATTTTTCCCTAATTGTTGTGATTTTCTATGAATTTAATATTCTACAAATGGTTATAATTAAAATATGTTAAAGATATTAATTATATTGTTATTTCAAAGTAATTTGGAAGGTAGAACATGACCTACCAGAAATCCTGAAAGGAAAATGAAAAGTTCTGTTATTATCCAATGATAATTTGACATGGGCCAAGAGTTAGTAAAAAAGCTTTAGTTAAAACAGAAATAAATCAGTTTTTAACTTAACTACAGAAATGCCATTAGCATAATAGCTTAGAGGCCCGATACCCCTATTTCGATAGTTATACGGGTTGATGTATTTGAAAGCTACATAATAGATATGGGATGTATCTGCTTTCTTAGGGGTTCGATGCTTTGTTTTTGGGACTGGAAATCTATTGTTTTTGTTGAGGCTCAACAATCCACGGTTTAGAGACTCATCAACTACTGCTTATTAAAACTCAACATCTGTTGGGCGAATTCTCACCACCGATCCAAGCCCGCACCGAGCCCACTCATCACCGAACCGAAACCACCGAATCAATCCCAGCTCCTCTCATCACCGAACCAATCCACAGCCCTCTCATTACCGAACCAGAAGAATGCAACCACCACCGGACCAACTCCACTCACCACCGGACCAACACTAACGAATCAAGGCCAGGAAGGCACTGCCGAATCAAGGTCATCTACTCACCACCAAACCACTTATTACCGGACCGGATCATCCACTCAGCACCGAACCACTCACTGCCGGACCGGATCATCCACTCGCCACCGAACCACTCACTGCCGGACCGGATTATCCACTCGCCACCGGACCAATCCACGTCTCCACCCACTACCGAACAAACATTGCCAAGCCAGATCACGTCAGCCCAGGCCCACCAGCAGCTATATACTTCCAAGACCCCTACCCCCAGCCTCACTCTATAAATAGAGGGGTAGGGGTACAACAATGGCAGACAAGTTTGAGAGCTCAAGCACGGATAGAAATTTCAAACAACTTTCATATACTTGTATCAAAGCTTTGTATTTGTAATCTGAACAGGAAATGAGAATAACATATAAAGTGGACGTAGGCACATTCTGGCCGAACCACTATAAATCTGTGTGTCTTTTACAGTTTAGTCCCTGCTTTTTATATATTTGCATAAATCACCCAGATCACTAAAAACAACATAAAATTAAATCAGCTAAATCATACGACTTGGAGGTGTTTCCCCATTTTTTGTGCAAACATTTTTGGTGCTTTCACTGAGAAGCGGCTGAACACAAGACTCCAGCTTCTCCCACTTAACCTTCTTCCTAACAGCATCGCTCATTGCTTGGAAGACATGCCTCCCAAGCAGAAGAAAGATGTTAACAAAGGAAAAAACATCGCAACTAGCAGTGTTCCAGATCCAGTGGTCACAGATCAAGTAAATCATCCCATTCCAACAGCAGTACCAAATGAAGGTCAGGCAAATCCGACAACCCCTGCAACGGGACAGCCAATAGCAATTACTAGGGCAGATCTAGACAGGGTTGTGGCTGAAGTGACTAACCGCTTCACATCCCAACAGGAAGCCTTGGTGGACCAACTCATGTCACGCTTAAGGGATGCTGAAGAGTCCAACCGCAACACTGAATCATGGGGTGAATACCAGTCTGGAGGATCTCGGAGGCAACAAAGATCTTCCTTCTTCGAAGAAGCTAACGACAGAAGCGGCCATGGTAGGGGCCGAGACCGAACTCAGTCCGAACGCCGACCCGAGGAAACGCTTGGAACCGAACCCAACGGGGGAGGTACCAGGCGAAGGTCAACCGTAGCTGAGCCTGTCATGCTGCCTAACCACGGAAACGCCAATGAACGGGGCCGAGCTAGAGTCCAGCCCGAAGTTGGACCCGAGGAAGTGCTTAGATCAGAACCCAGCAGGGAAGATCAAGGCCAGGGCCAGCTGTGGCTGACCCTAGCATGCTCCCAGAAGACCAAAGACAGCCACTGGAAAATATTAGGAATGATAGACGATACCATCCCTACAGGTCATCTGGACGGAATCGATCCCACAGAGAAGAACCGAACTCATTTCTATCCGCTCCAAATTCCGATGAAAGGATGGCACGCTTGTTCAGAGAGTGCGTCCAACGGGATCAAAGAGATCGAGGGATAGGCGTGAGGGTAACCAGCCCTTTCGCCCGCAATATCGAGATTGCCATCACCCCACGAGAATGGAAAATGCCAACAATGGAACCTTACAAGGGAACCTCTGACCCCGTTGTACACTTACAGAGATACACACAGCATATGCTCATGAGCGGAGCAACAGAGGGAGTACTGTGCAAATGCTTTCCACTATTCTTAGCAGATCTAGCTACCTCCTGGTTCTGCCATCTACCCAAAGGATCCATCAGCTCATGGGAGATGTTGAAAGAAAAGTTCATCATCCAGTTCCGCATTCATGTGGAGCAACCCAAGGACGCTTATTCCTTATCCAGTATCAAACAGAAACCTGGAGAGAAAGTACAGCAATATCTAACTCGATTCAATGCCGCAGCAGCTGCAGTCCAAGATGCCGATGAGAAGCTTATCTTAATGGCCCTCTGTAGTGGGGTGCATCCAGATACTAAATTTGCTAGAAGATTGACAAAAGAAAAACCAGCTACTTTACCCAATTTCTTCCATGAGGCTGGGAAATATATGAGACTTGAAGACGCTGCCACTGAGGGGCAGTCGGGGCAACAAAATAAGGCAGCTCACGGCAACACGCTCGCTGTAGCAAAGGACGTTCGAAGAAATGACTCTAGAGACAATGCTGGGGCAAGAAGGGAGAAAAGCGTCTGTATCGGCCAGGACCGAGATTTGATACTTACACCCCTTTGAATGAAACGATCGAAAACATCTTCCTGGCCACTCAAGACAAATTAAATACAAACGCCCCCCGCGCAAGAAGGAATCAGATAACGCAATTAAGTCTGGAAAATTCTGCCGCTTCCACGAATCCCATGGGCATTATACCAACGAATGCTATCATCTCCGGGACTTGATTGAAGAACACATCAGAAGAAGGAGACTAGAACGCTATGTAAAAGATCAGAACAGGACTCCAGTTCCTGCCAATGAGAACCCAAGGCTACCCTCCCCAGAAATAGGCAGAGGAAATCGCAACACCAGCGGCTTCAGTCAAGAGAAGATAGTGGTCCATACCATCTCGGGAGGGCCACACATCGCCGACGGAAGCTGGGCAGAGATGGAAAGGTACGAAAAGTCACTTAGAAACAATGAAGAATGCGTCAATTCTATTATAGAAGAACGTCACCCGAAGCGGATAGAGAATGGTGACATCACATTCAGTAGGCGTGACCTGGAGGGAAGGCAGTACCCTCACACGGATCCCATGGTTATCTCTGCCCGGCTCGGTCCAACCGAAGTTTTCCGAATTCTAGTAGATATTGGAAGCTCAGTAAATATCCTATTCAAGCATGCCTTTGACAAAATGAAGCTGTCATTAAAGGATGTTCTTCCCTGCAATAAACCACTACACGGTTTCACAGGAAATGCAAAGATGCCCCTCGGGCGACTGGACCTCTTTGTTGAAATTGGAAGTCATCCCCACTCCGTTGTGCGGAAACAAACATTTGTGCTGATAGAAAACCACTCGGCCTACAACGCCTTCTTAGGAAGGCCAGCCTTGTCTGACTTCCAAATTGTCCTGGCCCCATGGTGCCTGAAGATGAAATTTCCAATGGACAATGGAATAGGGGAAGTAGAGGGAGACCAGGACATTGCTCGAGATTGCTATGTAACTGAACTTCGCAATAACCACAGGAAGGATAAAGGGAAGAGTGCAGAGATTGCCCTCTGCACAAAAAGTTTGGAAGCATAGCAACCAAAGAAAGCCCCTCCTCTTCGATATACCAGTGACCCTTTCAATGAATTAGACCCCAGGGACAAAGAGGAGGAGGCTACCACCGAGCCTACAGAGGCTATGGAATTTGTATCTGTGGACAGACACGACTCGAGTAGACTATTGAAAGTCGGGTCCCAACTAAAAGCAGAATTGAAGCAACAACTCATTGATTTTCTCCGCCATAACTTGGATGTATTTGCATGGACGCACACCGATATGACTGGAGTCTCCACAGACATAGCATGCCATGCACTAAACATCGATCCTACCAAGGCGCCAGTAAAACAGAAAAAGAGAAGTATGGGGGCAGAACGATCAGTGGCCCTCGATGATGAAGTAAAGAACCTACTTGCCAATGACTTCATACGAGAAGCCATCTACCCAGAGTGGATCGCTAACCCGGTACTAGTAAAGAAGGCTAATGGGAAGTGGCGAACATGCATTGACTTCTCCAACTTAAATGACGCCTGCCCGAAGGATTGCTTCCCACTTCCCCGAATCGATCAGCTTTTGGATAGCACAGCCGGGCACGAACTCTTATCCTTTATGGACGCATACTCAGGATATAACCAAATTCCTATGCATACTCCCGACCAAGACCACACTAGTTTTATCACTGACCGGGGATTGTATTGCTACAAAGTAATGCCTTTTGGACTTAAAAACGCAGGAGCCACCTATCAGCGCCTCATCAACAAGATATTTGCGGGGCTAATAGGACAAACTATGGAAGTTTATATGGACGACATGCTGGTAAAGTCAAGGAAAGCCGACGATCACGTGAGCCACCTGGGCGAGATGTTTCAAGTACTTCGCCAATATGGAATGAAGCTGAATCCTCTAAAGTGCTCCTTCGGAGTATCATCAGGAAAGTTCCTGGGATTCATCGTCCATGCCAGAGGAATTGAAGCAAACCCTGAACAAGTCCGAGCTCTGAAAGATATCAGGATACCTTCTACCCGAAAAGAAATGCAAAGCCTAAATGGGAAGGTGGCCGCCCTGAGCAGATTCATCTCTAAAGCAACTGACAAATGCATCCCATTCTTCGAAGCTCTAAAGAAACACAAAGGAAAGTTCGAATGGACTGACGAATGCTTAACAGCTTTCCTTAACTTGATCGAACACCTCCAGAGACCACCAGTACTCTCAACTCCGAACAAAGGCGAAGAGCTATACCTATACCTTGCTGTGTAATCTCATGCTCTAAGCGCCGCCTTGGTGAGAGAAGACAACCGCACGCAGCGGCCGGTATACTTTGTAAGTAAGAGGTTTATGGGGGTAGAAGCCAGATATCTTAAACTTGAGAAGCTAGCCTACTGTCTACTAATCACATCACGGAAACTGCGTCACTATTTCCAATCTCATTCCATCAGAGTTCTGACCGATCAACCGCTAAGGCAGGTACTCCATCGTCCCGACACTTCTGGGCGACTACTTAAATGGTGCATTGAACTAAGTCAATATGATATCACCTACCATCCTCGCACCGCCATCAAGAGACAAGCCATGGCCGATTTCATTGCCGAATTCACTACCAACGAAGGTAAGGAGCAATCGGAAATAGCAGAAGACATCAAGTGGAATCTCTTTGTGGATGGAGCGTCAAACGAACAAGGCTCGGGGGAAGGTGTGGTAATAATCACTCCCAGGGGAAATAAGCTACACTATGCTCTAAGGTTGGAATTCGCTGCCACCAACAACGATGCAGAGTATAAAGCAGTGATAGCTGGATTAGAACTTGCCTTAGAAATCGGAGCCAATTCTTTGTGTCTTCATAGTGATTCTCAACTATTGTAAATCAAATACTAGGAGAATTTCAGGCTCGAGAAGAGCGGCTCACAGCATATCTAAGGAAGACCAAGTGGCTCCTCGGTCAATTGGATCACTATTTGATCAAACACATTCCTCGAGAAGAAAACCAAGAGGCCGACGAACTGGCAAAACTAGCTAGCATGAAAGACGGCACCATTTCAGGAACAGTAACCGTCTCAAGGCAACTAACCTCGAGTTTTGAGCAAGTGAATCTGATAGCTGCAACCGAAGAAGAAACTTGGATGACTCCCATCCGAGACTACTTACAAAGTGGCACACTGCCCAACGGGCGTAACGAAGTCAAGAAAATCTTGAGGAAAGCTTCCCGCTACACAATACAAGAGGGCATCCTCTATCGACGCGGCTTCTCTAACCCCTTATTAAGGTGTGTCGCTAGAAGGGAAGCCAAGGAAATCTTATCCAACATCCATTAAGGAAGCTGCGGAGATCACACTGGAGGGCAGACTTTGGCAAAAAAGATACTCCGATATGGATATTTCTGGCCCACCTTAAGCAAAGACGCCTTAGATTTCGTCAAACAATGTGACAGATGTCAGAAGTTTGCTAAGATTTCGCGGCTACCAACAACTGAGATTACTCAAATGACCAGCCCTTGGCCCTTTGCAGTATGGGGAATTGACTTGATTGGCGAACTGCCAATGGGCTGAGGCGGGGCCAAATATGCTATAGTGGCAGTCGACTATTTCACCAAATGGGTGGAAGCAGAACCCCTAAATAAAGTATCTTCAACAAAAGTTATTAACTTCTTGATCAAAAATGTTCTATGCAGGTACGGGGTCCCACTTAAAATCATTTCGGACAATGGACTTCAGTTTGACAGCGAGGAGTTCGCCAACTGGTGCCAAGAGCATGGAATTCACAAAAGCTTCTCATCTGTAGCTTATCCCCAAGCAAACGGACAAGTCGAAGCTGTCAACAAAATTCTCAAAACTCTGATCAAAAAGAAACTTGAAAAGTCAAAAGGCGCTTGGGTGGATGAACTTCCGACGGCACTTTGGGCCTATCGCACATCTTTCAGAACATCAACGGGGCATACTCCTTTCTCTTTGGCATACGGATCGAAGGCCATGCTCCCAGTTGAAACTATAGTGCCTTCCCACCGTAGGATCCACTATAACCCAGAAGAGAACGAAGAACTCCTTCATATGTCTTTGGATCTAATTGAGGAAAGAAGAAATGATGCAGCCCTCAAAGCAGCAGCTCACAAGCAAAAAGTGGCAGCGCAATACAACTCCAAAGTCAAGCATCGTAGCTTACAATAGGGGGATCTTGTCCTCAAGCGAATCTTCCCGCGCCCCGGAGCACTAGATCCAATCTGGGACGGACTATATGTAATTCATAAAGATCTCCACAACGAAGCTTATATTTTGTCAACAGTGGACGGAGAGGTGTTCCAGAGGGCATGGAACATCCAACACCTTCGTCGATACTTTTCTTAACTTGTACTGCCTATATGAAGTGAATTAACAAAGAGAATCAGTGGACGTAGGCATTTTCGTGCCGAACCACTTTAAAAAACTTGTCTCTTTTTAACTTGTTCCTTTATATCTTGGCTGCTTGTTAACTTTATCCTTTTCTGTTGAACAAAATCCTGTGTAATGGCATTTCCATTCAAGACACATCACGGCGCGACCTCACCTGGACAAGACCTAACAGGTACTATGTGAATCTATGCCCTCGCCAGTGAGACACTTTTGCTCCAGCATCCCTCTGCTGCGAGTTAACTCATTGCTCGCGATCGGCCCTTAAAGCCAACTGTAATGAGCCGATTATAAGCCACCGAGAAGGCCGACTATAGTCGAGACAGCTCATTACGGCGTTCGGCTCGCCGGCAACCGTGAACCTACTTTAAGCCCCAATATAAGGTGTGGCCAGCCAGGGGTAGTTCACGGTTGATAATCGGCACCCACGCTAGCCGGCCACGGTAAATCGAATAATACCCATGACTACGGGCCATAATGGCCCGGGTAGTTACTGTTCGCGATCTCGGCTCCGAGTGTCTTAAGTACGGCTGTGGTAAAAAAGATAAACTCCCCGCGGAAGCGTAAGATGCGTGACAAATGTCTCCAAGACCCACAGCTAGGGAAAGTGACTACAAAACCCATTTGCCTCGAGCTTAAGCACATCGCAGGCCTTCCGTGATTGGAAGTTTTACTATTTCTTATATTTCTATCTTATTTAAAAAATTTCCTCCTATCCTCCATAACAATCCCTAAAGTACAGGACACAAAGTAGGAGACGCTCACCAATGAGGATAAGAACTCACAATGGGATGACAGGTCAATCAACTACATTCCATGCTCAGTCATATAAGACATTCAAAACTACCATCTACAACTAAAACATGAAGGGCAGTACTTTCTTCTCTTGTAAATAAATACATAGCTACAATTTATTCGCACATCACATTAACTTTGCAAGGTATGAAATTTTATCTTAAGCAAGAAACTGGCATCAAACACAATGGAATCACAGGCATGTGCACAGCTGTATTTCTTATGCGACACATCAAAATAACAGAGGCAGTCAAATATGACGGAATCAGCTTAAGTTAAAAATTACGGGCTAAGAATAAAGTCGTTTGTTACCAATAACATGATTACAGCCTAAAAGCTACATTAATGTTTTAAAGCTAGCATAGACAGCAATGTCAAACAAGCCAAAAAGACATCCAGGTCAAGTCAGGAAGTCAGCTGCATCGGAGCTTCATCCCTATCCTGCCAGTCCACCAAGATCTACTTAGCCATGGGATCGGAACTCTCAGCATGCTGGCCGGAGGCAGTCGGTACCTTGGAGGTCTCACCTGTCCAATCCAGAAGAAGAATCCATTAGATAAGCGATAAGCGGTCAGGTTACAAAAAGCTAAAAGGGAAGACTTACCAGCCTCTGCTCCTTGATCATCATCCTCCAACTGTACACCAACCTCCTCAGCAGCAAGCAGCCACATACCCTCTTTCACCGCCACCTTCTCCTCCTTGGTGAATTGAGCCGTAACCACATCCATTCTAAAGGCCACACCGCCCTCCTTATCTGCATCGGACTTAGCCTCCTCCAAGGCCCTGAGATAAATCCTGGCCATGACTCGGGGGTAATCATCCATCCAAGATAAGTTGCCCTGTTTCCAAGTGCGAAAGTATATATCGTGAAGCATCTCATCCATTATCCCCTCATTCTCCTCGAACTCCCTTATTCGGTCCTCAGAAGCCAATAGCTTTGAAACGGTTGCGTCCCTCTCCGATCGGTATCGCGAGCAGTCAGCCTGAAAGGTTTTTCTCATCGCCTCCATCTCCTCCTTCAGCTTGGTTTGGGCAAGCTCCGCAGCCTCAAGTTTCCCGGACAACTCCTATACCCGCTCGAGATCCGCTTTCCGAACCTCATCCACCGTTGCAATAGCCATATCAATCCGTTCCTTACAAACGGCCTCCATTTTCCGCATCTCTGCCCTGCTGACCTCTTCCATGGTCTTCTTTAATTGCATAGATGCAAACTCATGTTGAGCGATCTGGATGGCTTGATCAGCGAGTTGTTTGGCCTGGTCGGAAACCATTAAACGCAGTCAAATGTTAGCACTGCCGATTTCTTCTCCAGCCTTAACCAGTCGAGCATGATGCCCCATCAGCTTCCTGGTTTCCTCAGCAACCCGGTCAATGTTTGCCTTAGCTTCATTCCCCAAGGTTACAACCCGAGTGGTAAGCAAATCAAGGTCCAGGGACTTGGCCTCGTCAAGCACCCTTACCATGGGATTACGAGGGAGAAGGTGCTCACCAGTAGCCTCATCAAAGGAAATATCGTGAGAATCCGGATCCAGATCCGGATGACCCGCAAACGGATTACGAGCCAAGCCAGGATGGTCTATCGGGATAACGGTAGGATTTTTAAACGGGAGCGGGGAAGGAATAAACTCAGTGTTCTCCTCCGTGGTATCCTGAAGAGGCTGAGTCGGGGGCTGAGGGTCAGGTGGAAATTCCAACAAGGAGCGGCTCCTCTTCTTCTTTTGGACGTCCTCTTCGATAACCCCAAGAAGAGGACGGTAGCCGACTACGTCTCCAGGGCGGTTAGTCGGAGGCTTTGGCTTGGCGGAAGCCCTTAGAAGCTTATATTGTTCAAGATGGTGCCAAACATCCGATGTCTTGGCAACTTTATCCAATCCTGGGATAAAAACCAAGTGTTACAAGCAGACGTTAAACTATAATTCAAGAAATATGTCAGGTTAGGAAAAGTAAGGAGACACTTTTGTTATACAAACCCTGGGGAGGAGTGGGATACTGCAATAAGTCCTGGATCTCATTCCAGGACGGGAGCTGACCATAAAATATTTCTAAGTCCTTATCATAAATGGAGTCTGCAGAAGTCAAAAATTCACCTTGAGTCGCGGGGGCTGCCTCAACTAGAACACTTTTGGAAGATGAGTCGGCGCCGGCTCCGGCCTTGTCAGCTTTCTTAGGCTCCTCTACCAGAGCCGTTTCTCCCTCCAGCCCTTCGAAAGCCAGGCAGAAAGCATCGTCCGTCCACTCCTGGATCACACCTGCTTGCTTAGAAGACAAAGCCCCAGCACCATCACCACTCTGCCCATCACCACCATCATCACCACTCTGTCCATCGCCTTCTCCACCACTACCACTCTCCGCCTCACCTCCTTCACCCTCGCCTCTTTCCTCCTCCTCATCTTCCTCCTCCGGAGCGTCTGGACATGTGCTAGGGGAGGGTCCATCGGATTTCTTAAGTTTCTTCCCCCCGGCAATTGGATGATGTGAGAAGGGTTTCCTTTTACCACTCTTCGCCGTAGCCCCTCCTTTAGCTTTGGCAGCCCTCTCTTCAGCTGTGTCTCTCTGCTTGACCACAAACTGACGTGGCAGAATCAGGTTGTGCCCCAAAAGAGTAGCGTTCCTGATCAAATAAGAAGCCGCCCTCTCCTTTTCCGGAATGGCTTCTATTTCCTCAGCCATCCGAACCAGACGTTCGTTCTCTACAACCACAAAGCCACCTGTCGCTAGCAAGAAATAAAGCACGTAAGGAGGAGTATTGCGGTCAGAACAAAATTATAAATGAGTTTCAACTTACAGCCAGAGGTGAAGCGGCGGAAAGAAACGGAGTCATCCTTGACAAAAAACCATTCCTTCTTGAACATGCTGAATTTCGAATATAAATCCAGGACTGGCTTGAAGGACACAGCCGACTCTAAGCTAATATATGGAGACCCCTTTTTGTAGCCTCTCAAGTTGTACAAGTACCGGATTTCCCGGTTGGAAGGAGGACGCCCGTATCTCCTCTGGAAGATAAGGAACAGACTCACCAAGATGGCATAGGAGTTGGGCTGAAGCTGGAAAGGAGCCACCTTCAAGTATGTGATGAAACTAACTATCCAAGCGTTAATAGGTGGGATAGCACCGCACATACAATGATACCTGCTATAGGCAAAATATCCTTCAGGAGGGTTATACGGTGTAACGACCCGTAAAATTTCGATAATTAAAAATGTTAATTTAATAAGATTTCATGGTTTAATGTTGGAAGAATTAAAATTTTGTAATTTATGTATGGTAATAATAACTAGAATGAATTGCAACAAATTTTATCTAAGTTAATTATTTATGAATTGAATGAAATCCCAAATTAATTGAAATAATATATAGTCAAGGGTAATGGAATGAAGTTGTATTATATAGGAAATTGTGACACTTGTTTGTAAATAATAAACTTATAATTATGATTTAAAAGTTAATGGTGATAATTATTATAAGTTACCTGTTTATTTAGTCAGTCGAATTGAATTAGGAAACAAATTGTAATTGAAATGAAATTTTATATAGTAACTAGGTTTATAATCAATAACTGAAGTCGGATGATAATGTTGAATTCATTAGATGTGAATAAAGTAATTGACTGATAACGGAAATTTATTTAAAAATCTAATATTGAAATATAAATGCTACTTAGTGAATGTCTTTACAATCAATAGTTGGATTTGATAATAATGCTGAGTTTAATAGATGTAAATAAAGTAATGGAATGATAAGTAAATTTCATTTAAAATCCAATATTGGAATTTGTTGAATATTGAATAATTAAATTATTTAAATTCAATATTTGAAATTTACTGAATAATTGAATAAAGAGAATGGAATAACTGTTTAATGGAAACAGTTGTTCTATAATTTGATTTTTGTTTTAAAAGTTAAGTTTACAAGTTCATTTTCAAATATTTCAAAGATAGTGAATTTTTTGAATAATCAAAATCGTTTAAATTTAATATTGCAATTATTTGAATAATTGAATTCCAAATATAATATGATTGAAAATGAAATCGGAAATTGATGTAAAGTTTATTTAAACAACAATGAAATTTGCTATCATTTAAAATTGGATTTAAAAGTGAAAATTGGAAAATTGAAAATTTTATATTTTAATCGACGAGTAAAAATAGCCTTCCGGGGCACAGTCTCAGAATTTGACGAAACCAGTTTCATTGGATCCGTAATATTTATTATTATCGGATTTCAAATTTCGTAGCAATCGGAGTTGCCATTTGACCGTGGCAGTTGAAAACGTTTAGAAATTCATTTAATCGGTTTAATTTAAAATCAATCGTTTAATTCCATAACTCTCACAGACAATCGAATTAGCCTCCGAAACATGTTCCATTGTGTTCGGAATGCGGGTAAAACATTACGAACGCCAGGCGGCACGTCTCGTTTGGAGTTCGTTTGAAAAAGCTTGAATTTTGGAAAATAATATTTTAATAATATTCTATACGTATATATTCACGTTCGTATCAGAGAAACCCTAGCTTATCTCGTGGCCGCCGTTTCTTATCTTCCAATGGCTGATATTCTCTTTCGTTCTCCTTCGATTATCTTCAAATCCACTCATTGATTTCAAAATCTTCCAACTACAAAATCGAAGAGCTTGACAAGCTCTATCTATCCAACGGTCGAGATCATCATCGGAGCTTCATAGTGGGGGAAATCTGCTCGTGTGTGTCTCGTGTTTGGTCGCGTTTTTCCAAGCCATGGGGTACCCGAGCTTCGAGTGGCTCACGGCGGTGGTGATGTGAGGTATGGCCTTCGATTTGAAGGCGACTGATCGTCTTCCTATGGCCGGAGGAAGGGGCGGCGATGGGGGATATGTCGTGTGCGTTTGGGTTCGGGAACCTGGTAGTTGCGTACGAGAGGGAAGAAGAGCCTGCGCCCTTGATTTTCTGAAGCTATATCTTGCGGCCAGGATTTGTTTTGGTATAAAAAAAAAGAAATTTGTTTTAAGATTATATTAAGATATATGCAATCTTGTAAAACTCATATCTCATCCATACTTTATCAGAATCGGATGGAACTTTTTGCGTTGGAATCGTGGTGACGAGCTCTATGTCGTGGATTTGATTTGGGGACGTCTGGAGCTAACTAAAATTTTAGGTTAAATCGAACGTCGTTCGATTTGATTTAAAATTGAAAATCAAGGTGAGTGTTTTATAACGCTCACAAAGTACTAAATATCTCTATGGTAGTTAAATTTGATATTATGAAGTGATATGAATTTTATTTGTCGTTGTTTGATAAAAATTTAATTGTCATATAGATTGTCATTTGAATTCACCGTTGAAAATTTAAATTGACAGTCAAGTTGAAATTAAAAATTTAATTGCGATTAAATTACCTGATATTGATAACTATGAAATTGCCGTGAATTGTATTGTCTATTGGATGATTTATTTCGATGAATGCTATTGGTTGATATTTAAATGTTTGGATGTTTATTTGCTTATATATATCCTGTTATGCATACATATGACACTGTGATTTGGTTTAAGTGATATATATTCATCCCTGACATTTAATTGAAATAACTAATCACTTGGCCATAGGGGATAGAAAACTATATACGGACACCGGATTAGTTAATTTAATAATTTTAAAATAGTTGGTTTGAAATTTATTTAAATGTTTTGATTTAAAAGTTATAAATAAAATCAATTTATAGAAATCGAATTTATCGCGAATTGAGTTTGGAATGTTGAAATAAATTTGGGTTAAAAGAAATTGTTAAATAATTTAAGTCGAGACTTTGAAATTTAAAATTGGGATATGATTGAATTTCGGAAATTTATTTGTTTTAAAGATTGAACATTATCTCGAGCTTTGAGTATTACTAAGTAAAAGTGATATAAAAATGATATTTTGAAATTGAGCTTGGAATTGAATCATATTTGAAATTTGGATTTAAAAGTTGAATATTGAAGGATAATTTTGTTAAGTGTTATAAATTGATATTTCGAAAATCAAGCTCCAAATCGATATAAATTGAAATTGAATTAGTTAAAGGTGAATGTGGAATTGAATTAATTTGAAGTCAAGTTGACGTTGATTTGAATTGAAATCGAAATTGAATCGGTAGAATGGAAATTGATTTGTATTGGGAAGTTATAATTGAAATGGTTTGGTTTTGAAGATGTTTCGGTTTTGTTTCCAAATTTCTCTGTTATATAAACCATCTTTAAATACTTAAACTATTTTAATCTATTTTAAATCTACTTAACCCAATTTAAATTATTTTAAACTAATTTATCTATTTGAAATCCATTTAAAGATTTTAAGTATGTCAACTATTTTAAATTATTTAAAACTACTTTTAAATTACTTAAAACTATTTTCTAAAATTTCAAGCAGGTCAATAAGGTTAAATGTTTATATTTAAATCTTGAATTTAAATACGAATTGGGTTAAATGAAGTTGCAACCTAAATTGAAATTCGAAAAATGATTTTGAAATTGAAATGAGATATTGAGGCGAAAAATGATTTTGAAATCGAAATGAGATATTGAGGCGAAAAACGATTTTGAAATTGAAATGAGATATTGAGGCAAAAATGATTTTTGAAATGAAATCGTATATTTTGAGTAGATATGATGATTTTGAAATGGCTTTGATTTTTGAAGCGAATATGATATTTTTGATAATCAATTATGAATCGATTTGAAATGTAAAAGAGCCATCGGTGTAATAATACGTAGTTATTAAAGAGACCGGGATCGAATATGGACATACTCTCTGTCGATACCGAAAACCACTTTAATAACTATTATACGCGGAGTGTTGATCCAGAATGAAGTGGATGGTTTGGTGAACGCGTTGACTGAAGAAAGAGAACGATATTGGATGACCCCTGACATGACTAAAACAGGAGCCGCGCCGGGCCATTGAGGTTCGCCACCTCTAGCGGACACACTTCTTCGTTACCATATCTATTACTTTTGTGATTCGATTTGGGTGCACCCCTCGATTATGGGAGTGTTGTTTCGTGGTGTTGGGGTAGTAGCTACTAGGCCCAACATCAGTCCAGATCACGCAACTACTAGTATCCTAGTTGGTATCGCCTCATGTACCTTGTCATACTAATTATCCTATTCGTGACCACTACGTTTTGGTTTGTACATTTAGTATATGGATTTCCCTCTGGTGACTTCCGGTTTTGGGGAAACTACGGTCTTGTATATGCTCTTGGGAATAAAAATGTGTTAAGGGTGGAATGGGCCATGGCTTAACACTAGTTTGATATTTTACTTTATGATAGACATTATTATATATAGCGTATTGTACTACATAGTAGATAGTTTAACGGATCCTTGAGAGATGGAAAATCCCGTAACATCTCTTAAGTTAGTGCACTCACGTTGACACTGGATAGGAGATGTCAAACCCCGTAAACATCTCTGGCGTCGCTGCTTCCATATTTATTTACGATTGATTTAACTTACATGAGGATATTTTAGTCCTGACTCAAGTGTTTTGTCTTTTCATTACGCTCGGGTCAGACCTGAGTTTTTCAGCTTATTGAAGATCTATTTTGGAGGACGAAGACGAAGATTTGGTATACTATTACTATTATTATCTTTGCATCATGCTGTCTGCTGCATTATTTTATTTGTTTTGTTGTATATGTATAACTCTGATAAATGATGTATAAATGATAATCAAAAGTATATTAAACAGCTTCATGAACTGTTTATTTGATTATTATATTTTATCTTTTCGCTGCGAGATTCTGTGATTGCTTCTTGTTCCTTTTCTCTTCTCTTCTTATTTACCCCATTAACAATCCTCCCTTTTGAATGGTTTGAGTTGACATGTGTGTTTGATTTGTCGATTTAAACTGTCCAAAAAGGTGGGTCGTTACATACGGCATCACTTCTTTCCCCGGCAGCATCATATGCGCCCTATCGATCCCAAAAGACCTGGATATAATATCAAGCTGCTCATCTTTGAGGGAGCTGGGAAAGCAGTCAGGCGGTGGGTTTAAGAGCTCTTGAGGACCATACCCGTCTACTAACGATCTCGGGGTTGGTCCTTGTCGTTCTGGTTCTGCCTGGACTGGGGGCACCATGGAGGACTCTCCTTTATCCCTGGATTTCTTCCTGTCAGAACGAGTTTCTACTTTATGAGACATTATCTGCAACACGAGAAAACACATCGTCAGAACGAGGGATGTAGACAGACAAATTCAACACATAAAAAACATCATTCGGTATCCCGGGTCTTAGAGTTCATCCGGCATCCATGTTCCCCAAGTACCATTCGGTAGTCCCGGTCTTGGAGTTCATTCGGCACTCGTGTTCCCTAAGCGACATTTGGTAGTTCGAGGCTAGGGGCCATTCGGCACTCGTACTTCACAAGGTGCATTCGGTGGTTCGGGACAGAAAGCCCATTCGGCACTCGTACTCCCCAAAGTGTCATTCGGTAGTACGAGGCGAAAGTTCATTCGGCGCTTATGCTCCCCGAACTCATTCGGTAGCTCTAGCATAAGGTTCGTTCTGTAGAGGGGAACCTCACCTGATTCGGCAGTTAAGAATCTGGATCGGCTCTTTCAAACAGTAAGAAATGAGGAAGACGTGGAGCCCATACTTATAGACAAGAGTAGGGTAGCCGGAACAACTGGTTCGGCACTCGGGCCGAATGGGGGTGTTCAAATAAACAAAGCGCGACATATGCAGGCATATGCCCCACTTTGGGGGGCAAATGTTGGGCGAATTCTCACCACCGATCCAAGCCCGCACCGAGCCCACTCATCACCGGACCGAAACCACCGAATCAATCCCAGCTCCTCTCATCACCGAACCAATCCACAGCCCTCTCATCACCGAACCAGAAGAATGCGACCACCACCGGACCAACTCCACTCACTACCGGACCAACACTAACGAATCAAGGCCAGGAAGGCACTGCCGAATCAAGGTCATCTACTCACCACCGAACCACTTATTACCGGACCGGATCATCCACTCAGCACCAAACCACTCACTGCCGGACCGGATTATCCACTCGCCACCGGACCAATCCATGTCTCCACCCACTACCGAACCAACATTGCCAGGCCAGATCACGTCAGCCCAGGCCCACCAGCAGCTATATACTTCCAAGACCCCTACCCCCAGCCTCACTCTATAAATAGAGGGGTAGGGGTACAACAATGGCAGACAAGTTTAAGAGCTCAAGCATGGATAGAACTTTCAAACAACTTTCATATACTTGTATCAAAGCTTTGTATTTGTAATCTGAACAGGAAAGGAGAATAACATATAAAGTGGACGTAGGCATATTCCGGCCGAACCACTATAAATCTGTGTGTCTTTTACAGTCTAGTCCCTGCTTTTTATATATTTGCATAAATCACCCAGATCACTAAAAACAACATAAAATCAGCTAAATCATACGACTTGGAGGTGTTTGCCCATTTTTTGTGCAAACAACATCCTTAAAGTTTTATGAGCTCAGCACCTTCAAGCAAAGTAGGCCGATAACCCTGTATGTTTTAAAGGTTCGACACCTCTTTTTTAAAGACTTGGTACCCCTTGTCAAATGGTGATTCGAAAGCATCCATATAGCTACTCGATAGCTATATTTTTAGCAGCTTGATGGTTGTGTGTTTTACAAACTCGATAACCTTGTTCTGAAGGCTTGGTAGCCTTATGTTTACAAATTAAAAAGCTATGTTTTAGAGGCTCGATGGCCATATGTTTTATAAACTTGAAAGCTATGTTTAGTGGCTCAATAACGTTATGTTTTATAAATCAAATAGCTATGTCCATAGGCTCGACAACCTTATGTTTTACAAATTAAATAGCTATGTTTATAGGATCGACGGCCATGTTTTCTAAAGGCACAATAGCCTTATGTTTTACAAATAAAATAACAATGTTTAGAGGCTCAAAAGCCCACGTTTTCAAAAGGGTCCACATCCCTATTTTGACAGCAAATGTTTTAAAAGATATGTAAAGAAAATAGTGCTTTGGCATAAGAATTTGGCTAAGTATATGGGCTATGTTTACCTTGTTTTAAAGAAAGGGTTTAAGTGCTTAATCATTTTTAAAGATAAATGTTTTCAAGGGAATGAAATAGTGTTTTAGTCCAATTTTATACAGATTTTGCCAAAGGAAATTATTACTCAAACCTAAGTAGTTTCAATATAGATGTGACTATTGATTGAACATATTTTGATGAATGATTCTATATGTTCTTGTTTTCATTTAATTAGTTAACTTTACATATTTTATCATTGTCATACTAACATCTGCATTACCCATGATTGCACCTTGGGATTTAGGGACAGAATTACCAGTTAGGTTATTCCAGTAGTAAGTATGGTTAGACTAAATTCCTGAGTGAGTAAAATTGCATCCAGGAGAATGGATAAATCAATTATGCTATGATGCCTTAAACTGATCATAAAGATATGACTTATGGGTTTAAAACTAGATAAGATTTTAAGTAGGATTGGTGTAGGGTCGCGCCCTATGCTTCAACCATTAATCCTCGATTAGTAAAGGTGTGTGATTCTAGTGCGTAGGGCTTTGTCAGTAGCGAGCTAAAAGATGTGTACGCATAAATGGGAACTCATAGCTGAATATGCTCGTAGAATTATTGTTTCCTCCTAACCGTATTTAGAGACCTCTTGACCATATTTGGAGATTTTTTGGACATTTGGTTAAGTTTTGACCTGAGTCAGCCTGATAAGTTATTAGTTGGCTTGTAAAAACAAATAGGTTCATGGTGACCCTAGGAAAACTATGAATTGAGACGGACAATCAATTTTATAGGACGGGTAAACTTTGGGAATGCATAACCCTATAATGACAGGCTAGTCACAATTACCCATATTGCTTGCGTATGATCATATCATGTTTTTTATAACCATTGTTGTTGTAGGTGCATGATTTATGTTTAGATCGACATATTTGATAAGATACTAGTGAAGGAAAAACCCGTTCTGTTCTACGTGATGGTCTCACTGGATATCTGTTTATGGTTCGAGATGGTATATTTTTATTCACACTGGACTTTTTGTTAGATCAAATTTTTTGTTTCTTAAACTCTTGGATGCTCACTTGAGTAGACTGTGAGTAGGGTTTTCAGATAAGCTTTCGAAGACGTGTAAGTAATAATAGGAGTTTGTTTTCACTGTGTTTTTTAAAGTTTAAGCTTTGTTTGAATGAATGTAATGATAGTTGTCAAGCAGTTAAACTATGATAATCCAAGGAAGCATCTTTATATGTCGCTCTTGGAATATATTTGTAATTATTATATTTTCTTTGAATGAGGAATCAATGGGATTATGTAATGATTTGAATGTTGTTAATAAAATGTGTTTTTGAAAATTTTCATATTCTTGTGCTCTTGATGTTATAGATAAAATTAACTGATTTCACTTTGTCACCGGGAATCGATACTATGGATGACTACATCATCTGTAGCGCTTAATTTCAGGCCTCAAAATGGGGGTTTCTACATGTGTTCTCCTCCCTAGAATGTGGGTTATTGTATGATACTCGATGTCATTTAGCAGTTCCAGAACCTTCGTTAAGTAAGGAGCTAGTCTCGCTCCCTTAGCTTGAAATTTCTTCTTCACCTGATATACACCAATTGAGAGTCGTTATTTATATGCAATGTTTTGACTCCCAATTCCTTCAATGTTTTGAGTTTAGCAATTAGTGCTTTGTATTCAATTTTGTTGTTCATTGTGGAACTCAAGCTTCAAGGCATAACAAAGTGTTCATTCCTCTGAGGTTATTAAGATCACACCAGCCCCATAGGAACGTTCATTGTATGCTTCATTCGTGTATAACTTCCATTGATCAAGCCGCTCCATATCTTCCTCTGGCTCTCTATCCTAGGTGGTAAATTCAACAATGAAATCAGCCAATTCCTATCCTCAGATCGCCCTCTTTGGATGATAGGTTATATCGTACTAACTCAATTTGATGTTTAATTTGAGTAGCCTTCCCGAGGTCTCGGTGGTGTAAAACCGGTCTCGAAGGTTGATCAGTCGGTACTTTAATCAGATGAGCTTGGAAGTAGAGTTGTGACTTCCTCAATGCAATCAATAAGCAGTATACTAACTTCTCTAACTTTGGATAATTTCTCTCTGCTCTAGTGAACCTCTTTCTGATGTAATACGTAGACCTTTGGATTTTAGATTCTTCATATACCAGGGCAACACTCAGCGCATGAACATACATTGCCAAATAAACAAATAAATCATCTCCTTCCTAAGGCATTGATAAATTTGTTTTTCCATATGATCAAGTAAGGTTTGGAAAGCTTTCTAGCACTCCTTTGTCCAAACAAGCTTCCCTTTATCCTGTTCGAGGGCATCAAAGAATGACACACACTTATTTGTCGCCTTAAAGATGAACGACTCAGCACAATGACATTTCCGTTCAAGCTTGGCATTTCCCACCTCGTCTTAGGGGCAATTACATTTTTAAGGAATTAATTTACTCCATATTTGTAAAACCCCATAATTTTTACGATAATTAATTAAAAAGAAATTAATTAACAAATAATAACATCGAAAATAGAATTTTTATATATGTCAAAGTTTGGCTACAAAACTTGTACCATTGGGTTCGTGGTGATTTTCTAATCAATTTTCATATATAATATTTTCCGTTCGGAGTTCAAACAAAAAAGTTATTAACATTTGAAGTTTTTGAATCGGAAATAATTATATATGTATTTATAATAATAAAAGTTAATCAGTGTTAATTACTAAAGTTCGTGGAAACTTAGACTTTAAAAAATTTAACGTTAAATGAAATCTGTGAAAATAAATGTTAAGGGAAATAAATAACATAATCAATTAAAGAAGGAATGAAATTAAATATATCACGTAGAATAATTAATCAACGCTAAAAGCAAACAAAAGGTCGACCTTAGATGTACCTAGGTCAACCAGTAGCGGTCGACCATAGGTCTTAAACGGTCGACCGTTACTAGTGTTAAACCATGATTTTAAAATGAGGAATGGACGAACGTGATGGACTGTAATATTTTATTTGCGCATGAAGTTATTAAGCGGCGTCCAAGATGAAATTAAAGATTTCCTAGGCTAAATCTAATGCTCCAAATCAATTCTTAATCCCTATAAATTAACAGCTAACATAACCCTAATTTATTTAGAAAACTTACTATATACTGAAACTCTACCATGTTCTATTCTCCTCCAAATTCAAAACGTAGTAAAACTATTATATATATATACACACACGCAAACATACACACATATATATAAGTAGAGAAAAGCGGAGAATAAGAGAAGAGAAGAGTAGGATCGATTCAGAACACAAAAACAAAGGTAGATCGTGAATCTTAAAATCAAATCTAAATTTAACTCGATCCTTTCCCCATATCTGTAACTCTAATAGGTGTAAATCCTTTTTATATTTTGGTTTTAAAGTAAGAGAGAGTCAAATAAAAAGGGAATGGATCTAGATCTAGAGAATTGGAAAGCTAAAGCAGAGGAGTGGAAACTTACATATTTTGTAATGATATTGGATTTATATCGTTGTAGATCTATTTCATTTATGCCTAGATATAAATCATGATTTGGATACTTAATTTTATATGCGGAAGGAATTGATATCAATCACGAATGAGATATTTCATTGTATGTGTGTAATGATTATGGAAATATGTTTATATGTTATGGAAAACCCTAAACTTGATAGATATTATATACGTTTGGATTTGGAAAGTTAGGGGTATAAATAGTCCCTAGATTTGTAAATAACTTATTAGTGAAATTATATTGGGATTTCATATTTGGTTAGTTTATATAGATTGTTGGACATAAATCAGAATTGATTATAAATTAAACCGGGATTGGACAATATTTTAATACATTGGAATGAATTGTGTAATAATGAGAATTTCTATAAATTGTCTAAAAATACAAATAAAAGTGTACTGGTTGAAATAACAAGGAATGTAAACAAAAAAGAAAAGATGTAAAAAAATAAGGGAATCACTGTATTTTGTACTGCCTATTCCAATAGAAAAATAAAAGGATAATTCTTTTTTATTTCACACATAAAACAAGTCCTCTTTTAAGCAATTTATAGAGAATTATAGTGTTAACAATTTCCTTTGGGGAAAGAAGTAATTCCAATATATTAAGGTGTAAAAATCCTTAAGTATAACTAAAGTAATGTAAGTAGGAATAATAACAACAGATTAAATGGAAACCTAAAGTATGTAATTTAAGATGGTGTAGAAAAAAAACGGTAAACAGAGGAGATACAATTAAACGAATAGGGAAGTAATAAGTCTATATAGGCAATTAAAGAGAGATATTAGTTAAAAAAGGAAACAGGGGATTTCATCCAACAATGTTAAATGAAAGGGAAATAATAAATGACACTTAAGTTAATAAATTAGAAATGGATAACAAGTGATAGCAAATGACAGGAATAAATCAAAGTAAGTTATGTAAGATTTATTGAACAACAATGATTGAAAGTAAAGAAAAGAAAAAATTAAATGAATGTATATTCATATATAGGTTGTGACAGGCATGTAATATATATGTATGTAAATAACTTAGTAAATAAGAATAACATGGTCATTAGAATGGGTTGGAATCCGAGGTCAGTAGTGTTACATAATAGAATTCCGCCCATTGCAAGGGGCTACTAGCAGTTCTGTATACATTATACTGATGTGGAACATATCCAACTATAGGACCCATGGAGTATATATGCTTGCGTACAGGTAAAGGATTACCCAATAGAAAGTGAAGTCTGCTTCAAAAAAAGGAAAGGAGGTGTTTTCTTGATTGCATTAGGCAATCTAAATAGGATGGTGAGCAGCTCTATGCTATGTCAGCTGGTGTTTACACCAAATCAAGAGTAGGAGCTACATAGGTTAAGTGCGTCATCAGCCCAGAGCGGTCAAAACAGGAAAGAAAGGATTACACCTAATGGGCTATGCTCCTACTAGGGTAGGCCACGTTAGGTAATGTACCGCCATAGTTGATTGCTAGTTTGTTTGTTATGGCAAGGCTAATTAACATATAGAAGAATTCTTTCAAAATTGGATGGGGCAGTCCATGGAGCTGAGTCCACAATAGGAAGCATATAAGTTAGTAAATCCCTAAGGCGAGATAGAACATGGCTAAACTTTTATGATGCCGTTATTTGGCACAAACGGGAGGCTCTACTTGTACACGACAATTTGGCCTAGACATTGATGATGCCCAGAGGTGCAGAATTACAGATACTAGTAGGGATAGTATCTTGGTCCAAAGGAGGGTTGTGGTACTTATATATATATATATATATATATATATATAAGTAGTTATAGTCTACTTGGGTAGATGGGGTGTAGCGTACACGAACGTGGAGTCGAGACAACTAAGTAAACATTAAAAGATATAACATGTAATGGAAGACAATCGGTATAAACTAGTGTTATGTATAAATATGTAATTCACCAATCACTGGAACGTTGTTTTGACCCTCTCCTCATTATGACCCATATGATAGATTTAGAGGTACAAGTATTGATACAAGGTGGGAACAGTAGAAGGGCAGGTTTCCTTAAGCATGCCCAGCACTGACAAGAACACTAGATTTTGGAAGTGTCAATCTTGGTTGGTAACTATATGATTTATTATACTTTACTATTTCGTTGTGGGTTATAGCAATAGTGTCCGATATACATTATTTGTTTATTTGTAGGATATCAAATCAATGATCTGTATCTTAGTGGACTTGGATTTTCGATTTAGCGAAAATTCAAGCCGATTGGGGTGCAGGTTGTTACATCTTAGCCTCAATGCCACTTGAGTTCACTATGAAACGCAAAATTTTACAGGATGCAACTCCGAAAGAATAGTTCATTGGATTGAGCTGCATTCCATATCTTTGAAGTACATCAAACATCTTTCAGTGGTCTCTCATGTGGTTCGTCGATCGCTGTGACTTCACCAGCATATCGTCCACATAGACCTCCATTGTACGTCCAATATAGTTTTTGAATGTCAAATTTACCAATATCTGGTAGGTAGCTCCTACATTCTTCAGACCGATCGGCATGACACGGTAGTAATACAGTCCTAAGTCGATAATGAAACTGGGGTTCTCTTGATCTGGAATATGCATTGGTATCTGATTATAGCCAGAATAAGCATCCATAAAGAATAGCAACTCATTTCCAATAGTTAACTCCACTAGCTGGTCAATCTTCGATGAGGGGAAGCTATCTTTTTGACATGCCTTGTTCAAGTCTGAATAGCTGATGCATGTCTTCCATTCTTTATTAAGCTTCTTAAATGGCATTGGATTTGATACCCATTCGAGGTATAGAGCATCGCGGATGAAGTCGTTGGCCTTTAGCATTTCCACTTCCTCCTTTAGTGCAGCAGATCGCTATGGACCCCGGCTACGTCATTTCTGCTTCATAGGAGAACATCTGGGGCATTCAATGTATGGAATGCTATCTCCGATGATATTCCATACATATCGGAATGCATCAAGGCAAACACATCAGGCTTGCCCAGAGGAACCCTGCCAACTCCTTCATTTTCTCACTAAGCGGAGATCCGATCTTCAGGACCCGAGTATGAGGCCCTACCGAACATCAACCAAATCTCCTACAGGTCACACTCCTTTCTCATTAACCTACGAGTATGAGGCCATGCCACCTATTGAAGCAGAAATCCCCTCACTTAGAAGGATATCATACACCATGGAAAAGAATAAAAAACTACGAGTGCATCCTTGGACCTCCTCCAGGAAAGAAGGGATGAGGCATCTATAGTGGCAGCCACGTATCGGTAGAGAATGGCAAAGAGCTATAATGCAAGACTCAAAGAACAAAACTTTTGCAAAGGGGATTTGGTTCTACGGCGAGTGTGGCTAACACAAGGGATCTGACGATGAAGCACTAGGACCAAACTAGGAAGGCCCACTGGTTAGAGCAGGAGTATTGGCTAATGGAGCATATTGTTTATCTCGACCTGATGGCAATCTAGTTCCAATGACATGGAATTCATAGCATCTCAGACCTTCCTTTGTGTAACCTTACTTATATAATGTACAGTCTAACATTAAAAAAATGGATGCAGGGACATTATATGCCCCAAACCAGTATAAAAATCCTTGTATTGCTCCTGATAAAATCAAGTGCACCTTTACAGTTCACTGATGTAATCACTGACCTAGTAAAATGTTATGACAATAGGAAAAATGGCAATCTAAACACTGAGAATAGTGATACCGACCCCACACATTTGAACTTGCATCAATGCAAGTCCGGCTTCTCAACCAAAATATTTCACTAAACAGGATGACAAATTTCCCTGCTCTGGTATGAATTTTTCTATGGTTAGCAATCATAAAGACTAATGGAAGGATATTAGACCGCCTGAACTAGTATAAAGAACACTTATGTCAGTTAATTCGACATACTGGACGTACGGATATTAGACTGCCCGAACCAGTACAAAAATTCATGTGCATGTCATTGTACGTTGTATCACGACCTGACTTCTTAGTCGAATATTACTTCCGCAATGGGAATGACCATGCGTAGAGCATGGTAATTCACTCTTCTTGACCCACCGCCATTGTTCCAAAGGTATGATTTCACCTAAGAACAATAATGGAAATCTCTACAATGAGAACGGTGATGTTGGGGAAGAGCTTGGCTCAACACACATATGACATTTCACCCTAGAATAAGGGGTAGGTTGTACCAAACTCGCAGCCAAGGAAATTTCGCCCTTAAAACATGGGGTAGGTCCACAACTGACATTTCGCTCCAGAAAAGGGGTAGGTCGCAATTTCGACCATACATATAGTCAAGGACGTTTCAGCCCCAGAACAAGGGGCAGGTCAAAACTGACATTTTCGCCCCGGAACAAGAGTAGGTCACAATTTTGGCTATGCACATAGCCAAGGGTGTTTCGCCTCTAGAATAGGGGGTAGGTCAAAACTGACGTTTCGCCCTAGAACAGGGGTAGGTCACAATTTCGGCCATGTGTATGGCCAAGGACATTTCACCCCTAGAACAGGGGGCAGGTCAAAACTGATGTTTCACTATAGAATAGGAGTAGGTCAAGAATTCAGCCAAACTTATGATTAAGGACGCTTCGCTCCCAAAATAGAGGGTAGGACGTAACAGGTTTGAGCCGTAGAGCCAGAGTTCCGAAGAAGGAAAGTCACAGGGTAGACCGGGTGCTTATAATGACAAGTCCACCACGACCTACAGTCGCAGCAGACTTGGGGAGCAAGTGTTACACCCATTCTTATCATGAGCCACAACATGGAGAAATAGACAATACTGGAAGTCAAAGCAAGTTATTACCATGACAACAAGGCCAAGACAGATTTGGGAGCGCATCAGACTTAAGACTTACAAAAGAGCAAATACCACATATATTCGAAAAATAGAGCAGAGCGCAGAGACTGTCTCCTAAAGTAGAAGCCAAGATTGGAGTACAAAACCAAGGAACTGGTTAGCATAAGCGTATACCAAGGGCAACTTAAACAGCACCACACAAAGCAGAAAGCATTCCACCAGAACCGAAACAACAAACGTAAAGTTCTCCCTTACCCGATCTCTTGACAGCAAGAGTCAAGCAAATAACCCAGACAACATGTAAGTCTCAAATTTGACTAACCATCTTTCAAAACAAAATGGGAAGGGCTACTCCATTTTGACCTAACATGGTGACAAACCAGGGAAAGAAAGTAATAACACCGGCAAAACAATATGGTCTAAACACATGACAGTGTTCATATCCACTTCTCTTTATAAACCTCATCTAGTAGCTACGTATAACATCCATATAGACAGCAAAGGATGTGATGCTAAAAGCCCGCGAATGAGATCAATTCAAATTTGAATATTCCCACCACAAATTTGGGAACTCCCGCCTCAATTCAAACTTCCCGCCAAAAACACGTCAGCAATCCTATCACATTAAACAGGAGGTACGGATAAGTAACACATGGCTAGACATGTCAACGGATACTTTCGGATACAGATAGTGTCATATCCACATCCGCATTCGTAATCGTTTTCAGTTATCGGATATCCGCATCCCAGGATACGAACGAACATCGAATAATTATCCTATCCACTAACGACCGATAAATCATGAAATATAAATGGAAAATTTTAGTTTAACATAAACTTTTTCAATCCCACAGATTAAAAAAAGTGTTGAAAATAAACAAATATAATAATAATAAATAGTTTTAAGCAGTTAATATGCACTTAGTGCGTATAATATAAACTTCTAACTTAATAAAACCATAAATAAACATCTTTCACTATACTAAAACACATATAATTTAAACTATAATCTTGAATAATACCGGATGGATAATTTTTGGATTTAGATGTCTTCATATCCACATCTGCATCTATTTTTCTGGATATCGGATATTTATTAGCTTTTGGGATGTGGATGCGAACGAATTTCGGATATTTCGGGTATCCATTGACCGCCCTACACATAGCAGAATCCAAGGGTTGAGGTACTGTGATTAGAAAGGAATTCTAGTGATCTGAGTACATTTTACCACTGTAAATAGGAAAATCACTGCAGATGAAAGGGACCACTCCTGACATAATAGACTTTTTCAGAAAACTTTTAAGGTTATTTTGTATTGGCCGCCATGGAATTTTTTACCAAATCAATATCAAAAGAGGAAAAGAAAACTTTCCCCGTGGACGTAGGATTATTCAAAATCCGAACTACGTAAATCTGGTGTCCTTTTTGTGCTTACATTATTTACCTTATTAAATATAGTGCAATGTTCATTTTAAGCCATATTCGAATGATCTTTTGGCTAAGATTTGACATTTTAACAAACAGTTAAAGTGCAGCTATAGGAATGTGTAAGCACAACATAATCCCTACTTAATGGCGAAATTAGGATCACTTAATTTTTCTAATTCCAAATTAACTAAGTAATCAATGAGCAAAATACTTAGCGTAGGTTCGAGGAGTTGAAGGACGAAATATTCCCTCAACGGGTAATACTCTAGCCAACGTCAACTTAAACTTTGTAATGGTTTTTAGAATATTTTATAGACTGTTCTTACAACTCTGTGCTCACAAGTCGGTAATGATCCAACAAGGTTATAGTGTATATCCAAATAATTTAGATATTGTTAACCCAAAAAATGGATCAACACCCTGGATTGAGTGTGAAAGCACCAGCTTTGTTCTTACGAAGCAATAATATAGAGAATAAATGTCAAGAGAGCGGAAATACTAAAAAGACAAGAAGATTTTTATAGTGGTTCGGCTGTTAATGAAGCCTACGTCCACTTTATAAATTTTGTTATTGACTGATTGCTATTACAAGTTGAATCTGAGTATAATGTAATTGAATTACGTAAATGGGATCAAGCCACCAAAATCTGGAGTCCACTAAAGAATCACAGTAAACCTTGTAGATGACTATTGTGTGCGAGAAGAAGAATGAAGAATAGTATATGCAGAGCTTCTGCAGCCAGTCCAGAAGATCATGTTTATATTGCAGGTAGGATTGTATTTATAGGGGTCGGAAAGCTATTGGGCTAGGCCGACTTGCCAGATGCTTGCAAATGACCATACGAAGGTTCCCTTAAAGTTTCATAGCGGGTCGAATCAATTTGATGGATCGCTAGCGATCCATAGCCTTGGGTCGTTGATGACTCAACTACTTGAGATGCTTTTGTCATCCTTTTCTTTAAACTCAATGGGAATCTGGCACAGTCATATGGATCGCTAGCGGCCATAGTGCATGGATCGCTAGCGATCCATGTACTTAGAATGTTTTTGGACTTTGCCTTCTGGATTGAGTTTGTTATCTTGTAGTGATGTTCTCCATGTAATTTCGTAGCTTGTTGCCTTGTTTTGACAATGATCCACACACTGGTTGCATTGGACTGATGATTGAATTAGACGAATGCTACTTCTCGATCTGACTAGCTTGGAATTCCATCAAACTTAGCCATCATTCCTAGAATACCTATTGGTCCATGATGCAAGAGGATTAGTCGACCTACAAGTTATCCTTATGGATCGCTAGCGATCCATCAATTTAGTTTGTTTTTCTTTCTTTTTCTCTGATACTTCTTGGTTGGTTCTTTTAGTTCTTTCGGTTAGCTCTTGAGCTAATCTGACTCGACGAAGCTGTTCCGACTTCCTTTAGATTCTGCTGGGTAAAAAACCCAACTAACATTTGCCCCCCAGAGTATGCCTTCATTGGAAAAAAGGCATTCTCTGGAAGTAATTGCTTTTTAATTTCCGCTTGGTGAAGTTCAAGTGATCGTGTTAAGGCCATCACATGAATTTAGCTTTGGCTGTTCAGCAGCTCGTTAAGTTTTGACATGAATTGTCGTTGCTTGTTATAACAAACCAATTTTGACCCCATAACTTTTAGGATGCCCGCTAACAACATGTGGATCATGCTTGGAAAATTTGGGAGAGATCAAACGCAATTTTATGGATCGCTATCGATCCATAGCAAATGGACCGCTAGCGATCCAATGACTTAGTGGATTTTTCCATCCAGTCTCCTATTTAACTTAATTGAGCCAACCCTCTCTTCCCATCTTACTTTCATTTGACGATCCAAGCTATCCTTCTACGACCTGAACCAAAACCTAAAACCTATCTTGCCATCGCCGCCACCGTTCATCGCCGCCGAAGCTCCTCACCTCTGACCACCCCTAACTTCACTGCCACCTTGACTTAGCCATGCAACTTTGTTGCTTTGGTTTTCCGAGTGACCATCGGTCCTTCTTCTCTGAATCGCTGCTGCCCCTTCTATTTTGAATTTCCACCGATCCTCCTTTCCATTGGCTGCTAACACTTTGAGTTTATTCGCATCCTTCTTTTGATTCTTGGTTATAGGTGGGTTAAGTTGATTTTTGTGCTCGTTTTGCAATTTGACAACGTGGTTGTATTGGTGGTGATTGGTGTGGAAAATCCGAGTTGAAATTGATTTTGTGAAGAAGATAGTAAATCGAGTCTTGAGTTCTTCATGGAACGACACTCGGGTCTTGCCCCGATACTTGACATGTTTTGTTGTCTTCGTCCATCGAATCAAAATTACTTGTACTTAGTTACATTGCCGATATAACATGACGTATCGCGAATTGGTTTTGATCCTTCTGGAGGGGAACAACGGCTTAGGATAGCATCTCACAGGCAGCTTATGTCTTTATCGCCTTTCGGAGAGTTTGGATTGGTCTCGTTATTGCACACTTGGTATACCTGAACTGGGAAGAGCTTTCCGCATCGCTTTTGACAACGGATCTGTTAACGATCGTTGATTGATAATGGGTAAGTGTAAAAGAAACAATTTCAAAAAATGATACAAAAAGCCCTTTTCATTCTTTACTGTGAGCGAACTATCTACACAAGATAGAGCGTTTGTAGTGTTAAGACACCAAGCTCACCCCCCATAGATAACACACTGCACTTACCCCGGTATATACTTGAAATCCGACGTGTCGATGTATATCTCGGAATTCAAGTGTTGTAGGGGAATTTTTAGTTAAAGATAGAATTACCTGACCGCGTTGGACGCAAATTCAGTTGTATAAAATGAAGTATCCGTCTTCTCACTGTAAGTCCAGTGGAGGAAGTCCATCACTTTTAGAAGTTGAATCGCCGTCCGTTGCCTCTTCCTCTTCTGCTTCGCGAGCTGAATACGGTCAACTAGTCCTAGTTGGTCCGATTGTGGATCAGACTCCTCCAAATTTTAGAGTTATTCTTAATCCAGTGGAGAGAGCTTCCTCTGTAATTTCCGCTAAGGTTTTGCATAACATTTGCTTGCAACACGGCATTCTGAAGGACGACATGTGCCTTTCAAAGAAGAATGAGTTTGCCCATATGCCGCCTTTGGGATACACCGCTTGCCACTGGTCTATGTGCTTAAATGGAGCAGTTCCTCCTTTTAATGACTTTTTGAAAGAAACTCTTTCAAACTTAGGAATTGCCCTTTTCCAAATTCATTCTAATAGATATGCAATACTAACTTGCCTTCATGTTTTGTTTATATGGACATTTAATCTTGCCCCGAGTTTTGGTGAGTTGAGATATTTTCTCTCGTTTAAGAGGAGAGACAAGTGTCCATCCCTTGTCGTCATCGAGGCCCAGAGGAATCACAAGATTGTGCTGCAGCTTCAGAGCAATCTGTCTCAATTCAAGACTTGGTACTTCTTTGCTAGATGTCCCACGGGGTTTAACCGCCTTTGGACAAGGGGGGTAAGTTCTCTTCTTTACTTATTGAGTTTTGATAAGTCGCTATGGGATTTCTGACAGGTTAAATACTTCATGCAGTTATTCTAAGGCCGAATAAAGACCTATCACTTGACTAGATTTTCCATACCCTGAAGGTCGTATATGCCGAGGAGAGATCGGTTAAATTTTTGCTAACGGACGAAAATTTTGCTCCAGTATGGACTATTGCATCCTGGGAGATCCACCATAGCGGTTGAAGTCCCATCTCCTTCTTGTTCCAGAATACGAACATGCTCCGCTTCTTCATTACATGGCTCTAAAGAGGGTGTTTTTCAAGAAAAGGAAGGCTTGTCTGGCGAGTCTGCTGAAGAAACTCATGAGGGAAGGGATGTCGCGACTGAAGCCAGTTGTCTAGCCAAAAGGCCCTCAATTCTAGAGGAAGGGGAAGAAGAGTTTAATCAGCAAAAAGGCAAAGGCTGCAGTGGCAACATAAAAAGAGGAGGGTGAAGTTGAGAGTAGCAGTAGTTATGATTGCTCCTCTAGTGATGATGATTTCGACGTAGGTTTTGGTGACGGAGACTTTGAATCATGTGACGAGACTCCGAGAATGAGTCCCGTTCTTCCGAATTCGCCTCCTCGAGAGATCCTCAATAAAGATGCTCCCCCAGTAGCCGAGCGATGTCATGAGTCCCCGATTAAAGATGCTGGCATAGACTTTGGGGATTTGAGCAACGTTTATGTGGATATCAAAGAACTTATGGAGGAAGATTTCGAATTCGAAGGGATGTCTCCTTGCCCGGGTCATGTTACGCCTGAAGCCAGCCTGATTTCTACCATAGTGGCTTCCCGATCTAGTTTGTAACGTCCTTTTAGGCCCTCCAAGACACATTACACATTTCACAAGGGTCACATTCACTTACATACGCATTGTTTAGGCCTATTTATCGTTATTGAAACTCTTTATTTATTCTTCATGTCAGACACCATGAGAGGCCGCGGACTTTACGATGATCTCGAGCAATTCACTAATTCACAACGTTGGTCGAAACGGTTCATAAGCTGCCATCAGCCCCGTGAAACCGAAGAGGAATAGAGAAGGCGGAAAGACTTGGAGGCTGAAGCTCGTCGCCAGGATGACAAGGAATGGGGTCGGACATATAAAAGTGGCTACAAGAAGAGAAAAAACCCCAATGATCGAGAGGAACCATCCAAGAAGTCAAAGGTTGATCGTGGTTCTCATCCTTCTAAGCAACAGGGCTTTGCCCCGGCCCTAGTTTATGTCGATCTTGAAATTCCGGTTTCTTCCGTTCAGGCTCCGTCTTCATCTCAAGTCCCATCGACCCATGTGGTGCCCGCTTTTGGTTCCTCGTGCCCTCACGGGAGGCCGGCTTACATTCTTCCGTCTGGTCCCCCTAGACTTGAAGTTGTGCTCCCCGGGTGTTTTTTTAAAGGGAGTTAAGTTTGACTGCGACCTTCACCCAGTTCGCAAAGATTCCTATATGCCCCACCTTCAGGTGATTCAAAGCGATTTAGAACAAGCCGAGGGATAGGAAAAGCTATGCAAGTAGTTGGCCGATACGAACCGTAATAATTATCAAGAAATCCTCTCCTTTGAATCAAAGAAAGACGACTTCGAGAGGGCATTAGCGAAACGTGATGCCAGAATTGAGCTACTGGTACAAAAGAGGGACGCGGTGCTCCGAGAGAGCAAGAATAAAGCCGGCTTGCTGGAGGAGTTGAAAGAGGCCCATGCGAAGATAGAGATTGTATTTCGAGATGAGGTTAAGAAGGCCCATGCGGACGAAGTTAAGTTGAAAGAGGAGCTCAAAGCTTGCGACATGATTATTGAAGCCCAGAAGAAGACTATCGCTGATCACGAAAAGATTGTTGAAGGGCATAACAAGAGAATTGCATAATATTAGGAGATCGTGAAGTCCCGTGATAAGACCGTCTCCAATCAACCTAGACGATTGCCTCGTTCCAAGAAAGAATTCCGCAGCTTAGTGCCAATAAAACTCGGGTTGAAGTTGAGAAGTCCATCGTTACAGTATAGGACACTTTCGAAAAGAAGATGGAGAAGATGGATGATACCATCTTAAACTTCTATGTTAACCCCTGTTGCATCAGGGAAGTTTCAGCTATTTGGGCCCCAAGTTCCCGCGCACTCTCACCGTGGTTTGGGAGAAAATTTTGGCCCGTTTTCGAGGGAACGGGGATGTCTATACTAAGCGAGAGTTGGAAAATTCCTACCTTAATGAGTAATTGAAGAGGGCACCGATAGAGGGTTGAGAGGTCCCATGAATTGAGAAGTAATAGGAGGCTGTCGATGCTGCTATGACTTCAACTGCCAAAACGTTGCCGAAGCCCCTTGTTTCTAGGCTTGGCGAATCGTCAAGACAGCCTCGTGATCAATTGGCGATTTCTAGGCCCGAAACTTCTTCGAAGATTGTGCAGCCATCAAAAGAAGGAGAAGGCAGGGAATATGAGATCGACATTCTCAGCCATTCCTCTAATGCAGGTAACTCTCTTGGATCTCCCAAGTTTGAGAATTTTCAGCTCACGCCGCAAGAACAAGGCGAACTTAACGTAGGTCCGTCTTCTTTGCCTATTGATCCGTCGTTTTCCCCGATGCCCAGGCCCACCGCTATTTCAACTGCCTCGATGCTTGTCTCAGTAGCTGCTCTGATTGCTGTGTCTATATCTGGTTCGCAGGACCAAAATCTGAGAAGATCGCTGCATTGCATGGTCTAGACGACCCTTCCATATCTTTGGAGGGCGACTTCATGGCAGTTGATGCTTGAGAGCAGTAGGTCCAAACTGATCAGCCGCGTAAATCTGAACAACAACCGATTACCGTTAAGAAGAAAAATGTTGAAGCGATAAAATCTTCGAGGAGTCCCCGCAAATCCCAAAAGTGCAAGATGACGGGAGGGTCTTCCAAGAAGGTCTGAGAGCAGGGAGGATATGCCAGCACCGAGGATATAGCTGATATCACGGGCAATGACACTACCCCTAGCCGGGATTTTGAGGGGAAGCAGAAACTACCAACTAAAGGTGGGAAGGGGAGCGGTGGAAAGAGGTGTTGACAGGTCCAGATAGCAGCGGAGCCAGTTTTTTGAGATATTTCATTTTGTTTGATGTGTTTTGTTCAAGTGCAGAGTTTGCAATTACTGCTTTTATTGTTGCAGTGTTTGTATTTTTTCTTTTTGTTGGCCGATATTGTGTGGGTACGACCCACACATTTTGACTTTGTACAGAATATGTTGTAAGTAATATAATGTTGACATTTTGATTGTAACTTTACATGTCTACTTATCTGCGTTTTATGCACTTATGTCAATTTCATGTACTGCTATTTTATTTTATCTAGCCCTGTGATTACCGCCAAAATTCTTTGTTTAGAGTAATAGAACTATGAAATGAAGTGTTTTTATTTTTGAGTATTTTTATTTGAGTATTGGTGTGCCCCCCATTTCACAGGGCGGTTTACTTGAACACCTGACAAATGTCCGACTAATCCGAGTGATTTCGGATGCATGTAATAGGATCTATTTTATGGTCCTATCTTTGGGAACTTGTGATTTGAACGCCTTGATTTCAGAGATATTGTCGGTCCACGATCGGAGTTCTCTGCCGATTCATAGTCGTTTAACATTGCTAGATTCATACTTATTACACCCAATGGTGGGAGAGGATTGATTCTTGTTGTTCCTGCAATAGATGAGTTTCTCAGTGTTGTCGGGACAATACCGGTACTTAAGTGTGCGTGGCTTATGAAATGCACGGCTTTTGAGAGTGTGCGTGACTTATGGGATATGCAGCTTTTAGGATCGATATAACCCGTCCATCCGGAATGGTATGGAATTTCTCGAGGCTACCAATCTTCGGGTATCGTGAGAGGTTCATGTTTCAAAAGCGTGATTCCATGGCTCCAAAAGGTAGTGTGTTGCTTATGGGATGCGCGACTTTGATTTAGGCCTTCCCGATGCTGCCGAAGCAACACCGGTTCTTAGAAGGCAGGGATCGGGATCCGTCGATCCAACGGTTTGAGTCGCCTTGCTTCCGTTGACCCGACGGGTAAGTGGAGCATACTTGAGCGTGATTCCACTATCTCAAGCAGCGATTGAATGGTTTTGAGCTGATTTGACCCCGTCAACTCAACGAGTTACTTTTATGAACGCAGTTTTATCAGTTCAGAAAGCAAAGCAATTTTATTAAGGAAAGTTGGGTAGGTTTTTCCTATTTACAATACCCCTGGTATCCCGGGATGGCTTATTTGCTGAAAAATAGGAAGTACATAAGATAGTTTCAGATAAAGTAACGATGCAGCAATTCGTTGTTCCATGTTTGGGGAATTTGGATTCCGCCAACAGTTGTTAGTTTGAATGGTTCGTCCCCTAGCTTTTGACTGATCACATATGGCCTTTCCCAGTTTGGTCCAAAGGTTCCCAGTATGGGATAGACTCGTTGTAGGACGAGGTCTCCCAATTTGAAGGTTTGGTTGTGAACTTTGGAGTTGAAGTACCGTGCGACCCTTTTTTGGTGAGCAGCGGTGCTCGGTTCGGCTTCTTCCCTCTTCTCGTTAATCATATCAAGTGACTCAAGTAGGAGCTTCTCGTTTTGCCTATGATTGAAATTCTACATTCGATGAGAGGGGACTTCTAGTTCAACGAGGATTATTGCTTTTGAACCATACGCCTAGGCGAACAGAGTATGCCCAGTTGCTGCTTTGTGTGTTGTTCTATAAGCCCATAGTGCGAGTGGAAGTTCGTCAACCTAATTCCCTTTAGCTGTAGTTAGCCGCTTTTTTATTATGGACTTGATGATCTTGTTTATTGCTTCTACTTGTCCATTTGCTTGCGGATGAGCGACCGCGGAAAAGATTTTCTCGATTCGGAAGCGTTTACAAAAGTCTTTGAACTCGGCGCTTTCGAATTGGGTCCCATTAACGGTGATGATTTTCTGTGGCATACCAAACCTGCAAATAATGTTTTTAGTAACAAAATTACACTACAACAAACAGGACCTTTAACAGCGTTTTAAAAACGCTATAAAAGCTTTTAACAACGTTTTTAGGTATGCTGTATATCGACATGCAGTTATATGTCTGGGATATACAATGACAGGAAATAAACGCTGTTAAAAGTACTTTTTAACAGCGTTTCAGTGGTGCCATGAAAGCTTTTAACAGCGTTTGGTCAGGTGCAGTTATAGCACTTTCTTAGCGTTTTTTTCGTGCTAAGATAATATTTTATAGCGTTTTTCCAGTGTTGTGATATTTATTTACAGCGTTTCACTGTTGCCATAAATCATGCTTTATGTTTTTAGATACAATTTAACAGCAATTTTCAAACGCTGTTAAAACTTTCAATGGCTTTTTAGAAAACGCTGTGGATTGTTTTAATTGCTTTCAAAAGTTGTCGACTGTTTTAACAGCGTTTTAAAAACGCTGTTGAATGTTTTAACGGCAGTTTTAAAACGCTATGGAAAGGTTTAATAGCATTTTAAAAACGCTGTTGAATGTTTTAATTCCATTTCAGCAAACATACACCACAATGTGCATACATACCACATTTCAAAATTAGCATATTATATCAATATCACATTTCAAAATCAACATATTATATCAATACCATATTTTGGACACATATTTGATAACCAACTTATGAAATTTCATAATCAAATACACAATATTGTTACACCAAACATAAATAGTTTGTCTCATCAATAGTTCAGAAACAAAATATAGAATAAGTAGCAATAGCAAAACAACATCAAGTAGTACATACGTTAAAACCAAAAAGTAGTTCTAGCAGCAAAAATAATTTCGATCCATAACTTGTTGCAAACTTCTTTTGCATCACAGTCCTCTATCTACCTGCAAAGTAAAAAATTGAAAGAACAAAATTAATTTTGCCGAGAACTGAAAAGCTGAATAAATGAAATTATGAAATGTTAGGACATCCAATTAATTTAAATATATATGTAAATATATGATTACGAAGTTTTTATTGGAACTCTATATTTTTATGTATTTGAGACCCTTCCAATTTTTTTAGCTCAAAGCTACTATTTGAGCTGCTTCTGCTCATGATCAAGCTTGTACTAGTATTTCAAAAGGATGAACTGCGAAATAAAAAAAAATTGGCTATGATATAACAATAAACTTCATCCTAGATCCAGATAACACCCACATGCGGTCATCATAATGTCAAAATTACCTGTGTTGACAGTATACTGCTTTGCAAGTGTTTTCAAGTGTTGTGGCTAAATAATTAATTGATGTGGTTTTATTGGGAGAAAACATATTTGCCATAAAAGTGGTAAAATATTACACTACGTGACCATAAAGACATAAAGAAATATACAATCTGGTATAATAATCATATTACTACCAAACTTATGATTGTCCAGAAAATTAGATCTAATTAACATACGTTTAATCCCTTTAGTCATGATAATAAAGAAGTGTACATTCCAAAACTGGTATGATCGGATCGAATACAATTAATGCTTTACTCAAATAATCAATCTTTGCCTTTCTCAGATTTTAAATGTTCATTTCCTTAGGGCATGCCACTGGTCCTTTGACATGCACATTCATGAACCAGTATCTGAATAAGTAAATGAGCAGCTAGCTAATAGCTCAGCTGAAAAATAGGAATAACTTTTCTCAAATGACTCGGCCTGATATATAGAATCAATTGTACAATAAAGCAAAAGTTCCTATTCTCGACAAGGTAAAACCCACAACACAAGTATGGAAAAAGAAATTAACAGTGAATATGGATACTCCCGATAAGAATAATCAAGTTTCTAGTGCCTCAACTCTAAACCCAGTTTCTCTAATTGCTGTTCCAAATGAAAATGAAAAGGCTAATGATACTGCGAGTTTAAACTGTTCTCTACTTGATAATTCCCGATACCATAATGATAAAAAAAAACCTTTCTCTGTATTAGCTGACTTAAAAGAAGGTGAGATAGTAAACCAACGTACTGTTATGGATGTGCCTCCTCTTAATGATGATATCAGTCAATTCTCCATGGAAAATGCAATGCCTCAATTTATCTTAAACATCTTAGATAGTATGTCTCTTGTTTTTCATGGTATCAGCAATTGAAAAGGCTTAAATCCTAATGTGCACATCACTGATACATAGCTTATAATCATTTAACTAAGCTTTCAGTCATCAAGCAGGCCAAAATCAAACCCAAGGAGATTCATATGTACTATAAAACTTATTAATTTCCGATTTCTAAGAATAGCAGTTTACAGCAATGTTTCTACATAATTTCCCAACATAGATGTCATAAAGTTAGGTAGCACGGAAAGGTGAAAGAACTCTCTGATTACCTATCACTGCAAAGTGACTGGGATTATTTATCAAAAAAATTAGCTTGTTACTTAAGAAAATTTCAGTATGATTCTATTTATATCTCTTCAATGATACACAATTGGAAATGTTGCAAAGGTGAATATATGAAAAGCCTGTGGTACATATATTAAAAGCATTGGAAAGATTATGTTCACTTAAAAGCATTGGAAAGATTATGTTCACGTGATATAAAGAGAAATTTGGTGACTGGCAATTAAGAACAAGATCATTAATCTAACTAAGGACAAGATCATGAATCTAATTATGATTCTTGTATTCCTAAATAACAACATACTTAACACTAAAAGTATAAGAACTAGAACCTGGTGCACAAATCCATGCCAAATGTCACAAATTTTATGTGTATTCACCTTTTCCTTTATCAGTGTAATAAACTGGATATTGCATTCAGAATATGTGACATGTACCTCACTGACAAATCATGCAGAGCCTGTCAAATAAAGATGATTTGTGAAGTTAAACACCCCACCTACATATGCATATACATCGAACATAACTAGAATGTAGTGCCGACTTACCGTGATTACAAGAGATGTCAATTGATTAACTGGTTTAATACAGAGTTTAGTTACTGGTTTATTAACTTATACTATGCTTTATTTCTAAGTAGATGTCACTGATAACATTAAAGGTAGTGACTATATGTCAGTAATTTCCATTTCAAATTTAGTTCTTATCGAAATTAGTGAAAAAGGATTTTGTATTAAAAAACAATAATAACAACCAACTTTACTCGGCAATACCAGACAGATACCAAATAGACAGAGATGTATATATGCATTCCCAACACTGTATTTCATGTCATAATATTATGCTTGTATATATATAAACACTAAAACGAAGTTACTTAACTTTGGTTAATTTATGCATTCCCAATCTATTAAGCAACTTTAGTTAATTAAGCAACTTACTGAAACTACTCAAGTATGCCTTCACAATCCTCCCTAACGTAGATAGCACCCTCCATGGAATCACCATCCCTATCGTTTTCTTCGCATTCTTCTCTAACAAAACTTATATAAAGAATAGACTCATCTGTCTCTAATTCATGATACCCTCGCGGTGGTGCCTTCAATACAACATACCAATTAGAAGAATCGTTTTACCTTAAATAATTGATTTGCTTCGCTTGAGACGCAAGAATATACGGATCTCTTGAAAATGAGGCTTGATGTTGATGTAAATTAACAAGAGTAAACCCGTCTTCAACTTTCACTCCATGTCCTTTGTTTGCCCAATTGCACTTAAAAACAGGAATATAAAAGACATGGTAGTCTAACAAAATTATGTCAGTTAAAATCCCATAATATGTGACCACATCAACCACTTGAGAGGTATCCTTTGCACTTGCTCTACACATAGTAGTGGCATCATAAGTCACCCCGCAATTTTGAGTTTCTCTCTCAACATCTTGCGTGTGAAAACGTTGTCCGTTTATAATATATCCTTTGCATGACAATGCATTAGTACTCGAACCATATGCAATCCATTTTAACAACGTATCATGATCCTTCGATTCAATAGATATCTGGAAAAAACAATGTATTTACCAAAGATTTTGAAAATATTATTTTGAAGTCAATTAAAGAGTATTTACAATAACCTTTTTTTAATCCAATTAGCGAAGTTTTTTGTATGATTGTTCCAAAGCAATGACGCATTTTTTTTCATACGTTGGTCTGAATTTTCCAACTCCTCAAGATGCAAACTAGCATAAAAGAAAAAAATGTAAGTTATACATGTTGTTATACACATCAAAACAAAACAAAATAGAATGCAATATTTACTCACTCTAAAAAAGGTTCCACTATAGCCATATTCATTAGGACAGCCAAATGAACACTTTCTTTCTCGTTAAATGACAATGTAATTGTCTCAAGCTTTGAAATTGGACGACCTTCGAGTATTGCGTGATTTTCATAATCTTCATTTCGACCTTGTTTCTCCTCTATTAGTGATGATTTTTTTAAAAATTCACCAAAAAATCTCATAGATTCTTCTACAAGGTAGGACTCCGCAATACATCCTTCAGCTCGTGCATAGTTTCTTACATAATCTTTAAGAGTCTTCATATACCTTTCAAAGGGGTACATCCAACGAAAATGAACCGGTCCACACAATCGAGCTTCTCTTCCAAGATGAATTGTTAAATGTATCATTATATCGAAAAAAGAAGGTGGAAAATATCTTTCAAGATCGCATAAAATTGTAATGATCTCATCATCGAGTTGTTGCAGCTTTTCTTTATCAAGAACACGTTGGCATATTTTATTGAAAAATGAACACAAACGGATTATTGTTTTCCTCGGTTTTTTGGCAACAATCCTCTTATTACTACTGACAATATTTGCTGCATCAACACATGATAATCATGAGACTTAAAGCCACTAACTTTGCAATCTTCTAATGATATACATCTTTTAAATTTTGAGCAATAACCATCAGACCCTTTGAAATCATATAATCTCTTGTAGAAATTTTTTTTCTCACAACTTGACAGTGTGTACGGGGCCGGTGGAAGATATGTTTTCTTTCCACGAGGTTATGCAAAAAGACTATGTCGAATTCCCCAGTCCTCTAAATCTTTTCTAGAATTAGTTCCATCTTTTGATTTGCTGTCATGCAATATTGTGCCTAACAAACTTTCTCCAACATTTTTCTCGACATGCATTACATCTAAATTATGTTGCAATGGAAGTTCCTGTAACAATCAAGAATATAACACCAAAATATCTGTAAATAATACAAACTCACCTGGGACCTTTCTCCATAAATATCAGTTCTATAGTTACTTCATTGATTCTTTAACTGCTCAGAACCAATCTTTGTACTACCTACAGTGTGAACAAAGAACATGATATTAGAGTCTTAAACCATGTTAAAATTTCAAACATATTCAAGAAGAGTAAAAGCATATAAAAAATTAATACTAAGCCACATGTGAATATGAAGCTTTTTTAGTTGTTTGATATGTTCCAAGTGAGTTTCTTTCTTAATTTTTTATTCATATTTTGAACATGTACAATGTTGGTTATCTGCTAAGATTTAAACTTTTATTTAGAAGTAAGAACCTTGATATACTAGCTGGCTTGTGAATGAAGGTAGGTCATGGGTCTTTCTTGAAATAACAATTAAGTAATATGGTAAAGTGAGATTTCACCTTGAATCTGAAATGTCAAATGAACACCAAAATACATACCTACACCTAATACATATTACAGTGGCAAATCGAAATGGTCTCAAATACAGATTCAAATATTGTGCCGAGTGATTAAAATATTATGCTGAATACGCATCGTAAATTGAAATGGTGTCGACAACCAATCAAAATTTGTTGTTTGAGTCAGATCTCGAATTCAAAATCAAGGGAAAAATTCGAATTTGATGCGGTATAGTTTTGTACTTGTAAAACTCTCGTATGATATAGTGTAATGTGCTATTTATCTTCTTTCTTTCTTTTATTTCCTTTTGTTATCAAATTTGTAATACTTGCTGGATAAAAGATACACATTTTTTCAACACAAAGCTCTAGGAATTTGTCATGGCATGAAAGTTAAAGCTTTGGAACATGTAACTGGATAAAAGATACATGTTTTTTCAACACCAAAATGTTGCTTATCTCCTACACCAAAATGGCAGTTGTATGTACCAACCCTTTGCACGGAATCTAAACTAAATTGAATGCACATATTTATACTACAACAGATGCTATACATTTTTCATTCAAGGGTTAAACTCTTTATAATGCAACATATTCTATATATTTTCATGCTCTTTCTTTGCTGCCTCACCATCGTTCTCTGAACTACATATGAGATGTCAATCCGAAGTTTATAAAGTCCATTAGTTATAGACCTACTTATTTAACTGGTAATGCCATATCATTCGTTTCTATTACTAAAAAAATTTGCTATACTATACCCATTTGCGTTTACTGAAAAAGATCAGTTCTCTATCTAACATAATATCAAAAACTTAATTTGCTTGGTAGGTTGATAACATGATATTTTCCAAATATGCCATTCCTAACTAGTTAGATAATAATGCTTTTTTATATTTTGTATATGTTAACTAGTCAAACACTAATTGGGTTCCAAAATCCAAACAAATATGTTAAAATGATACAAGTTAAAATAAAATAATCAAAAAAATCTAAAATGAAAAAAAAGTTGTATTAGAATTATTAAAATTGCTAGCACTCAAATCAATTGACAACATTTGTAACCTAATTAGTAGTCATCGATCCGTTATGATTAGAGATTACGGCTTCTAGTTATTTACATCTGGTGTGATTCATTTTTCAAAACAGGTTGATTTCCATTTGCTTTTCTTTAAAAAAATTGAAGATCAATATTTTGTGCACTCCCAAATAAAATGTTGCATTAAAGAACAACTGCATAAGCAAGAAATCAAATAACTACACCTGAAAGCCAAAGCAATGGTTCACTAACACCGAACTTCTAAATCAAAAGGGATGTGCTCATTCATTAATAAATTAAACAATTCAAATACACAAAATAGTTTATGTTGACTAGTAAACCTTCAATTTAGATTCTAAATTCAAGGTAATAAAATATATCTTCTTAGGTCTGTGTGTTTTCGATTCTTCCCCGTCAGTCTTCTAGTTGAATATCAGTATACTGTTTGTAAAACGACATTTCCAATTACTGTAATTAAAAGGCAATCATCTTAATCGATGGCAATTTCATAGCAAAATAAATTAACAATTCAAGCTAGTTCATTAGAAGCAGATCAAGAAACATAACCATTACTAGAAACTATTTATATTCATCCAAGAATGATTGCTCTCATATTACACTGAAATAGGCGTAAACATTAATTATTCCTCAACTCAAACCAAAAAGCAGTACCAAAATCTAAAAATGAATATGAAAAGCAGTTCGACTACCCATACCTGAGATTGAAGTCTAAATCAAAACCTAAAAAATCCATGTCTAAATCGAAACATCTGAATTGAATTCTGAATCAAAACTGGAGGACTCTGGAATCAACCTTCTGACAAAAAATAAATTAGTATTTGCTCGCTGAAGCCAAACATGAAAAAAGGCACATTTGAACTAAATCGATCGAATTACCTAAACGTACGAGAGGATTAGGGCATGACGAAATTGAAGAAGGAAGGAATTAGGGCATGATGAAATTAAAGAATGAGTGAGTTAGAGCAGCGCAAAATTAAAGAACGAGGGAAATGAAAATTGCAGAAAATAAGCCGAGGGAAAGCAACTTTTTTCTTTCGCAAAGTGATAAAGAAAGGCAGAAGCGGCAAACGTTTTGGATAGTAACCTTTTAGACCGATAATATGTCAGCGTTTATACGAAAATGAATTCATTCAAAAAATAATTTGACCGCATTAGTTATAAAAATGCTGAGGATGATTGCAGTCAAAAAGGGATTTTGTTGTAGTGTTAATGAGTTTTTTTATGGTAATGGTGGCCAGCGGTTCCGTTTCGGCCCATTTTGTGAAATATTCAACGGAAACTATAGCATTTTTAGCCCCTCCTTTGGCTATTGGCAATACGCCAATTAGATAAATTCTCCATATTGCGAACGGCCATGGGATGACCATTTGTGTTAGCTCTATTGAGGGTGTCCTTTTGATCTTGCTGAATCTTTGGCATCGGTCACAACGTCTGGCGTAATCTGTTGCATCGCGGTTTACCATTGGCCAGAAATATCCATACCGAAGGATTTTCTTTGCAAGGGTTTACCCTCGGTATGGTCTCCGCGGTTGCCTTCATGAATTCTCTCAGGATCCGTTGAGCTTCGTTGTTTGTCACACATCTGAGCAAGGGGGTAGAGAACCCCCTTCAGTGGAGTATTTCATCTTGTATTATAAATCACGGTGCCTTCTGGAGAAGCTTTTTCTACTGGTTCCTATTTATGGGAAGAGTTACTGTAAGCAAGTAGTCTTTGATTGGAGTCATCTATGTTTCTGGTTCAACGGCGATTTCAAAAATCCAGCTGATATCCGTTTCGCTTATACTCGGAGTGGTCAGGGTCTCAATCGGGACTAGTCCCTATGATTGAGCTTCTCTGGAGCTGGCCAATTTAGCTAAGTAATCAGCCTTCGTGTTTTGCTCCCTCGAGATGTGAGTTATCGTGTAATGTTCGATGTCGTTCAACAACTCTTGTACTTTAGATAGATATAGGGCAAGATTCTCTCTTCTAGCCTGGTATTCGCCTTTCACCTAGCAGACGACCAGTTGAGAGTCATTGTAGATGTGAACAGATTTTATTCTGGGTTCCTTTACGACTTTCAGTTCTGCTATTAATGCCTCATACACCGCTTCATTGTTTGTCATAGGGAATTCCAAGCGTAGGGCATAGCAAACGGCTCGTCCTTTGGGAGTTTTAAGTACTACCCCTACCTCCAAGCAGAGGTCATTAGACGCGCCATCGACGAAGAGCTTTCACCGTGTTTCCACTTCCAGTGTTATTTCCTCTTCATTATCCCGTATGATAAATTCGGCGATGAGATCTGTCAATTATTGCCCATTGATTTCCTTTCTAGAATGGTAAGTGATTTCATATTGACTCAATTCAATATTCCATTTGATGAGCCGCTCAGAAGTATCGGGGCGGTACAATACTTGCTTTAAGGGTTGATCGATTAATACTTTGATCGGGTGTGCCTGGAAATATGGTCGTAACTTCCTGGACACGATCAAGAGGTAATATGCTAGCTTTTCCAATTTCGGATAATTTTTCTCGGCTCTAGTGAACCGCTTGCTGATGTAGTATACGGGTCGCTGAATTCTAGCTTCTTTACGCACAAGAGCAGCACTCAACGCGTGAGGTGAGACTGCTAAGTAGATGAACAAGTCCTCTCCATCTACTGGCTTTGATGGGATCTGCATGGTTTCCATATGTCGCAGCAACTCTTCAAACGCGGTTTGACAAGCCTCATTCCATTAGAAGTTCTTCTTTCCTTTCTTTAATGCATCAAAGAACAGTATACATTTGTCGGTGGCTTTCGAGATGAACCGGCTTAGTGCTGCGACTTTCCCATTTAAGCTTTGTAACTCCTTATTCTTCGGGGCTGGACTTCTCGACAGTGATTTGCTCTGGATTTGCTTCAATGCCTCTAGTGCTCACTATAAATGCCAAGAACTTTTCGAAGGCTACTCCGAATTGACATTTGAGTGGATTGAGTTTCATTCCATACTTTCGTAGTATTTCAAACATTTCGACGAGATTCTCTAAGTGACTGGCAGTTATTCATAATTTAACCAACATGTCATCCACATAGACCTCCATGGTTTTTTTGATCTGACGCTTGAACATGGCATTTATCAATCGCTGGTAAGTTGCCCTAGCATTCTTTAGGCCAAAAGGATTACTTTGTAGCAATATAGTCCCAAGTCGGTAATAAAACTGGTATTTTCTTGGTTCGGTTCATGCATCATAATCTGGTTGTACCACGAGTATGCATCCATAAATGATAGGAATTCATGTCCAGCCGTTCCGTCTACCAGCTGGTCGATTCTGGGCAGTAGAAAACTATATTTTGGGCAGGCTTTGTTTAAGTCTGAGTAATCGATACAAGTTCACCATTTCCCGTTGGACTTATTGACCAAAACCGGGTTAGATACCCATTTAGGGTAGGTCGCTTTATGGATAAATCCATTGGCCATCAGCTTGTCTACTTCTTCTCTTAATGCCTTGGATCGCTCGGGGCCCAGTCTGCATCTTTTCTGCTTTACCGACGTAAACCTAGGATTAATGTTGAGTGTGTGGCATGCAATTTCTGGTGATACCCCACACATATCGAAATGTGTCCAGGTGAACACATCCAAATTAGCACGAAGAAATCTAATGAGTTCTAATTGCATCTTGTTTCTAAGGTACGATCCAATTTTCAAGTCCCGCGTCGGGTCATTCATGTCGACTGGAACAGACACCGTCAATTCTTCTGGTGCTGCCCGATCCTCCTTTGAACTCTTCTTTCTAGGGTCCAAAGCCTTGTCGAATCGGCTATGGTCCCCAAGCTAGGGACGGCTTTGTACTTGTTATTTGGCTGGTTCACGAATATGGAGAGTTCTCGCCACATCCTTTCCTTTCTTCTTTCTTTTAGATTCGCGCAGTTTAGTGATGTAACATTCTCTAGTGGCACATTAATCTCCTTTGATCACTCCAGTTTCGTTTGTCATTAGGAATTTCATGGTAAGGCACCATTGGGCTAAAGAGATTCTGAAATCTACCAGCACGGGTCGTCCTAAGAAGGCATTGTATGTGGAAGTTTCGTCCATAATCATGAAAGTTTGGATGAGGGTGACTCTTCTGTCGCCTTCCCCAAGTTCTAAAGGCAAGTCAATTGTCCTAACGGGTTGTTTGGGTTCGTCGGTGAATCCTTGAATTTTTGTTTGGCGGGCAGGTACATCTTTCATGCTGATCTTCATCTGGTCAAAGGTGCGTTTGAAAAGAATATTCACAGAACTACCGCTATCAACCAATACTCATCGGACCACAGCGGGTCCAATCCCTACTGTCACTACCATAGGATCGAGAGTTTCAATCCCTTTGGTATCCCGATTTCGGAATACTATATCATCGTTTAGAGTTTTCTACTGCTTAGCTGGGGCTCCATCTTCGATCGCGTGGCACGAACCCTTCGGAGCGTGTTTTAACGAGTTCGCATACCACTCCATTTCTCCCTAGATCCTCTGTGCAGGATGAGGTCCTCCAGATATCGTTCCAATGATGAGTCTCTGGTCAGTTCACTTAGATCCTTCTTCGCTGGTTCCAGCTTGGTTTCTTCGATCCCTAGGAGCATGGGGAGCTACGGGTTGGTTAGGATTTTGCGATTTTCTCACGTATTGCTGAAGCTTTTTTTCTTGGATCAGTTCGTCAATCAAGTTCTTTAGGTGGCGGCACTCATTTTTGTTGTGACTATGCATTTCGTGGAAGCAACAAAATTTCCTAGAGCGCTTTTGTTGTTCAGTTGCTTCCTTTTTAGGGGGTTTCTTGTACTCCTTTGTCCCTTATGTAGCGAGATAGATGTTTTTCGTAGTATCATTGAGCGGAGTGTAATATTTGAGCTTGAAACCTTTAAGCCTCTTATTACCATTTCGTTTATTAGAATTCTAATTCTTCCTTTTCTGATTTCCATCTTTTCTCGCACTTCCTTCAGCGGTCCTGGAGGTATTCATATCCTGGTTTATCGCCATGCCACTATGCCCAAGGTTCATCGGTTATAAGCCAGTAGATTTCCTTTCTAACTCCTGCGCATCTTCCAATCTCAAGTATTGACTCACCTTATGGTTGAAGTCCTTCCTAGTGGTAGGTTGTTTCATTTTGATCCATTTTCTGAACTCGGTTGTAGGGTGGATGGCACGGACCAAGGCCATAAAAGCAATATCCTCATTCGAATTGCTTACTTCTGTCACCGTGGTGTTGAACCTATCCATTATAGACTTCAGAGATTCGTTTCGTTCCTGGAATAGACTGGACAAAGACATGACATCTTTAGGCTACGCCGTGTGAAGTCTGAATTGATCAAGGAATCTTGTTGCTAGTTGAACGAAAGTGGAGATGGATCTTGGTGGAAGCCTAGTGAACCACATGGAAGCAATTCCTTCCAGAAAAATCGAAAAACATCTACATCGGATGGCATCTGAAGCATTCGCTCCATCCGTGTACCAATTGTACTTGTATAGATGTGGTTTTGAGTCTCATGTTCCGTCATTGGACAGAATAGTTGGCATAGTGAATTTTTCTAGGTATCACTCAGTCAAAATATCATTAGTAAAAGGAGGTCGACTTGGAGTGGATCCCTATCTCATCCCTTCTGTTCTTACTCTCATCCATTAGTTGCTTGACCATGTCCGCGATATATGCCTCATATGTTCGATAATCCGGGGGTCGGCTGTCAGTAACTACACCGAGTGTTTGGCTTTGAAAATGATCTTGGTGAGTGGGCTGAAGCCTAGGCTTTCCTATCTTCGGAAGAGTCACTCCCTCGGGATTCTGTTAGCTTGCGGTTGGCCTGATTGGGGCAGTATGGATATCCCTGGCGTTCTCGAATGCATTGGCATTTCCTTCCAACTTGCCGTCGTTAAGTTGCTCTCCATCTTCTGAGTCGGAGAGGTCCACGGCTATATCCTCTTGTGGAGTCTTCGCTCAAAGATTTAAGTTCATAGCTGGTTGTCTCACGGTCGGTGGAGTACTTGTGTTTCCTTCTATGTTGATTCCCATGGTTCCAACTATCACTCTTTTCTGCGGTTGCTTCCCGTTCCTTCTGTTTAGGCCAAAAATGGAAGAATTTTCTTGTTCTGTGACAGACGCGGGTTTTGCCATGGTTCTTGGAGTAGAATGTGATTGTAAAGTCAAGAGGGAATTTCGTTTGTCAATAAGAGCTCTCTGACTGGTTTCCATTCTCTGATTGATTTCATCAACCATTTTATTCAATTCATCTCTAGTTACAACTTCGCAATGATCAAAGTATCTTGGCACCTTATCTCCTACGTTAGCGCCATTTACTTCAATTTGTTGATGATTCATCTCTTCTCTGGCAATTATTGCCCCAATGGATCTTCCAGAAGCGGTTCTTTTTCTTCCCAAAGCCACCAATTCTTAGCAACAAATCTATCGAACAGAAATTAAGGACCTAACTTATGGACCTATCTGATCCAAAGTAGATAGCTAGATCTAAACCTGAGTTGGGGTTCTCAGTGAAAGCACCAAAATGTTAACCCAAAAATGGATCAACACCCAGGGTTGAGTGTGAAAGCACCAGCCCTATTCTTACAGAGCAATAATATAGAGAATAAATGTCAAGAGAGCAGAAATAGTAAAAAGATAAGAAGTTTTTTATAGTGGTTCATCTGTTAATGAAGCCTACGTCCACTTAATAACTTTTCTTATTGACTGACTTCTATTACAAGTTGAATCTGAGTACAATGCAATTGAATTATGTAAATGGGATCAAGTCACCAATGCTAGAGTCCACTAGAGAATCACAGTGAACCCTGTAATTGACTGTTGTGTGGAAGAAGAAGAATGAAGAATAGTTTCTATAGAGCTTCAGCAGCCAGTCCAGAAGATCCTGTTTATGTTGCAGGTAGGATTGTACTTATAGGGGTTGGAAAGCTATTGGGCTAGGCCAACTTGTCAGATGCTTGCAAATGACCATACGAAGGTGCCTTGAAAGTTTCATAGCGAGCCGAGTCAATTTGATGGATCACTAGCGATCCATAGTTTTGGGTCGTTGACGACTCAACTACTTGAGATGCTTTTTATCATCCTTTTCTTTAAACTCAATGGCAACCTGGCACAGTCAGCAATACATAGTGCATGGATCGCTAGCAATCCATGTACTTAGAGTGGTTTTGGACTTTGCCTTATGGATTGAGTTTTTTTTGTCTCATGGTGATGTTCTCTATGTAATTTTGTAATTTGTTGCCTTGTTTTGATGATGATCCACACACTGGTTGCATTGGACTGCTGATTGAATTAGACAAATGCTTACTTCTCGATCAAACTAGCTTAGAATTCCATCAAACTTAGCCATCGTTCCTAGAATACCTATTGGTCCATGATCCAAGAGGATTAGTCGACCTATAAGCTATCCTTAGGATCGCTAGTGATCCATAGGAGATGGACCGTTAGCGATCCATCACCTCAGTTTGTTTTTTCTTTCTTTTTCTCTGATCCTTCTTGGTTGGTTCTTCCAGTTCTTTCAGTTGGTTCTTGAGCTATTCTGACTCAACGAAGCTGTTCTGACTTCCTTTAGATTCTGCTGGGTCAAAAACCCGAATAACAGATATCAAAAAAAGGATCTCGATTTTGTGAACTTCTTCTCTTATTTATAGACGTAGATAAGTGAAATAAGCTCCACTATTTGCTATCCACATTCTCCATGTTCTGGAGGAGGTTTAGGAGGGAGATCATGGTCACATTCACACTTTAGTAGTCAACTTGGTACCAAGTTGTGCTTCACAACTTGGTGTCGGGTTATGGGTTGTTCAATTTTCTGTGCATTTGAATTAGTTCCTTTATTATCTTGATTGGAATGACCTTGACCCACTTCTCCATCTTTGTGCTTTGCTTAGCATTCGATCTTGCCTTTAATATCTTTGAAGTTAATGTTTTGGATCGATTTCATTGATTAGTAACAAGTTGAGGGGCTCAACTCGGTACCGAATTGGCACTTGGTCTATTTTAGGTGACTCTTCTTTCTATAACTTGGTTTGTTTGGAAGCTAGCAAGGTGTCCTCAAGTGGAAAGCAAGGTTTTGGATTGTCTCTTCGGACATTGATCAAATTTTGATTTCTAGAGTATGATTCGAGATTTCTAGTTCATCTTTGGACCATTTGGCAGTTTTGACTTGTCCAAATACGCTTTGGTTTAAAAGCTGGATAACATGCATGCTTCCCAATTTTTATTCGGCCAAAATAATATGTGTATATATATATATATTTATTTATTTATTTATAATTTTTGAAAACTAAATTTAATATTTTAAATAGTTAAAATAACATATATACATTAATTTACATAATATATATGTAAATACGTATATTAAATTGGATTTAAATTAATTTTTATATATAGATCTAATATATATATATACTTATATGTTATAACTTTTAAATTATTATTTTACAGCTTTAAAAAATGAATTATTTGTCTTGGTCTTAAAAAAAATTTAGATTTTATAAATAAATGAAAAAATATATGCGCAACTAGTAATTTATATATATATATAATTGCTCGTAGCTTTCTTGAATTAAAATAACATTTTTTTCGATTTAGAAAACGTCAAAATACTTTGAAATCCATATTTATATGTATATACATATATAATTATTAAATATGTATATTTATAATCTACATACTGTTTATTTTATTTAATAAATATACCTTTAATAATAGTTGTAATACATTTGGTGTCACGCTTTTTTGGTGTAAATGTAAACCTCCAAAAATACCGCTTAAAATCAAATTATATCTCACTATATCTAAATATACTCCCACCTTAATTAAAATTAAAAATTTTATATTATGTTACTTAGTTAATCGCTCTTATCCATTAACTACAACTGCTCATACCTTAATTAAAATAAGTTTTTCGTCTACTAAAACCGAGTCAATCAATTATATCTCGATTAAGTTTTAAATTAACTTCTCATACCTTTATCAAAATGCAAATTTATGTGTGCTAAAATCGAGTCAATCGGTTTTATGCCTAAAGCTGCTTATGCCTTATTTAAATGCAAAATTTTCATTAGTTTTTTATATATAAAAAATTGTTACTTTATAAACAACAGTAAGAAGTACACACATTGTTACTCTCGTGGCATATAAGTGATGACAATAAAGTTGATAATAAATGAAGCTTTTGTTCTTATGTGATTATGCTAGGAAACACGCAAGAATATGTGTGAGGTCGTGTGGTAAACCATATCTTGGTTTTCTCGCTGAACCGCCTCTTCTTTCCCTTTTTTATTGTTTTTATTTCTTTAGTATTTGATCGGCTTCATTAGTTAAAATGCTATTTGTTCATATACTATAACCGAGTCAATCAATTATGTCTTAATTAAATTTAAAATTATATCTTAATATCGTGCATTTATAATAAAAAATCCATACGTGAAGCGCGTGTTGCAACGCTCATGTGTGTGTGTGTGTGTAAATTTGTGTATATATTAATAAATAAAATAACGGTCGAACTAAAAAAATTGGTTATATCAACTTAGATGTATACATATATAAGTATGTGACATCATCATCATCATCCCTTGACACTATACTTCAAGAGTATTAATCATAAATCCAAATGGATAATTATACACTGTGACATTCATTCATCATGTATACCATAGGTTAGTTCACTATATTTGATATATAAATGTTTGCATTGTGAATACAAGCATATCATGAATTAAAATATAAAATTAAATTAAAATAAAGGAAAATGATAACATATATCATAATTAAATCATAATACATAAACATAAAAGTTTTAATATAAATTAATCAAATTAGAATTAAAATAAAAAACTGTTATTAATTATTACTAAATAGAATTTTATACAAAGATATTATTTATATAAACACAAAATAAGATTTAGTGCAAATTAATAGAAGTATTTTTTTTGAAATTTCCCAATTTTACTTCGCTGCCAATGCACCTAGTCCAACGGAGTCAAGAGCTTTGAAATTTTGCTATGCATTTAACTATTGATATTATTGGAATTTTTTATTATTCGCCAAATTCTAGATATCTCATGATATAGTGATGATGAAAAGAAAACATGCACGATATATTGTTGCTTAGGGTGTAGCTTAATATATTAGAATTTTTTTCACCTAAATGATCCGTAAGTGACTGAACTTGTGCCCACTTTCATTCTTCATCAATCCACACAACCTTTAATATTTGAACTGTTTAAGTATTACCGGTTGCTAGGTTAACACTTGGGAGTCAAATAACAGTTGTTGTCTTGAATCCAACTTAATAGAATTAATCTATAAATATTATAAATTAAAATGGAGGAAATTCATATAAATGGTGTATTAGTTTTTATGGCTTTTATTTATTTAGTTAAGACCTCTAAATTAATTTAAATAATATATAAATATTATATATTGATTTAATTAAACAAATGGGCTATTCCAAAATTTACAAAGTATTTGTAAATATAGTGGTTGGCCATAGACATAGGTAATTAGGGTTTGTCTTGTTCATCTAGAAAGATAGTGGATCTAGAGTAAAATAAGGAGAGAAAAATGAAAATAAAATAGATACTTTATAGCCATTTTGTGGCTACCACCCTTGTTTCTCATTCTTTTCATCCAACAATAAAACCCAAACCTCCATAGAGAGAAGTTAAAGCCTATAGCTTAGCCATGCAAACCAAGCTAGGAGGAGAAAGGAGGCAAACTATGAAGAGGAATAGCTCATAATATGAAATGTTAAAAGCCAACTTGATTGAAGTAGGCAAAAGATTTCAATTTTCCTAATACACATGCCTATATCATTTTTGACCATGCTATAGAGTGTATGTGTATTACGTTTTATTCAAATTAATGTATACATGTTATATACACAGCTATTTATTTTGCCAAGGTAAAAAATATTGAAAATTTTATATAACTTTATCTATAGTTTCCATTAATATAAATGTTTATTTTAAATATTCATATATATATATATATGCCTTAATATATTCAAAAACACTATAGTTTACTTTTAGCCAAAACATATCTACAAATATATCATAAATATAATACATGTTTTTGATAAAATAAAATTATAGATTTGAAACAATAACTTATACACACACATGCATATACATATAAACACATTAATAGCACAATATTGGTACATCAATTAGAAATTCAGTTCTTATTTTAATTTAGTCGAGCACATATTTATATCGGTATATAGCATATTTATAAGCTAAAGTTATATATTATAGTTTGTATTTCAAATTTTAAATATTATATATATATATATATTAAAAAAATTATTTTTGGACGTAGGCCATTAATATATATTATATATATGTTAAGGATCACTAGCTCAAATGACAAATGGTATGGTACTTTAGATTGAGATTTTAGAGGTCATGGGTTCATACCCTCCAGGCATAAAATGTAACATCCTTTTTGGAAAGTTAAAACGAAGATCTTTTAGCACAATGGTCAATGCATGCTTGTTGCTTTCCGGGACAGCAGGGGTTTGAATCCCACAGTTACCTCATTTGCTATTGGATTCTACGGGTTTCAAGCACAACGCTTGGGTGTTGTGTGATGACAAGGGGTAATCTGTAACTTCCTTTTTAGAAAGTAAAAAATTAAATCTTTTAGCATAGTGGTTAGTGCATGGTGTTGCTTTCCGAGGTGGTAGGGATTGAATCTCATGGTTGTTGCATAGAAAATGAGTGCTCTTATATATATATATATATATATATATATCTTATATATAAAGCAAATACATGAGTAGGTGAAGTCTTTTTGGACTTGACAAAAATGTCCTTATTTAAGTCCTTTCATTATATATCGGACAAGGGTATATGTGTCCTTCCACAGTCCACCACGTTCCTACATCAGTCTGCCGCCACGATTTCCCATCACGTCTGCAAATGAAGTTATTTTCGCAGGTTCAAAAATCAGTTTTCGAGATCCATTTCAGCACGATATCTCTTCTCAACCGCTTCTTCCTCCCAAAACAGAAAAAATCAAAAGAGAAAAAAGGCAAAACATCAATTCACCTAATAATTTCGATGTTTATTTTAGGAAAGGTAGCTCAATAGATGTTTTGATTCATAATAGAAGATGATTTGACTTAGATCTTCCTCTTTGTCGACTGAATGAGGAAATTTATTTCTATTCCATGGTCTTTCCATAGAGCACAGTTCAAAAGGTATTGTTTTTGATTAATTTTTGGTTTCTACTTTTTCGTATTAATTGTTAACTATAGCATGAATGAGGAACATGATATACCTATGGTAATGGCAGTATAGCCAATGTCGATTTACGGTAATCATGTGCATTCGAACAAAATAAAGTTGGGAATTTGAACAAGCTTAGTGAAAGGTTGTTTAAATTTTGATTGAGTCGTTCTAACCTTTTTTCAGAATTTTAGAAAGACATACGTTAGTGATCAAGCAGTACATTAATCAAAGATAAAAAGTTTTGTCATGTGTAGTATAATTCATTTTACCATTTACAATCTCTTATGACATAGATTTTTTGCAGTAATTATATTCAGGGTTGTTTGAACTTCCCGGCATCCATGATCATTTAGTCCTCCTTGATATCATTGTTGGAAAAATTGCTACGAACTTGAAGTACTATATAGATGCGATTGTTCAATTCTGTTACATGTAGTTCCCCTTACATTTTTCTTAATAATATATTTTAATGATCATTCTTATTAATTTAATTTTGCAGGGCTAGAACGTTCAGGAGTGGAATTTTTATAGGCATTAAGAGTGATGCAAAATTAGAACTAAAGAGAGGAAGGATGGAGGGGTGGTTGGTGGACCAGCTGGAGATATTAAGACATGAGAGTATGAAGGTGTTCGTGAGTCACTGCGGATGGAACTCGGCGCTGGAGAGCATATGTGCCAGAGTTCCGATAATAGCATGGCCGATAGTGGCGGAGCAGCATCTGAACGAACTTATTCGTGGATGAACTCGGGATCGGCGTCACACTCTGACGATGATGGGACTACGTTTATGAGGATGATGGGACATGGTTGGAGTAGCAGCTTCAGTTCAGTGCAACAACTAGCATCCTAGAGCCGTAAGGTGATAAGAATGATAATTTAGTAGTAGAAGTAAACTATAGGCAGAAGAGCTCGACAGTAATCGTGAGGGTAGCAAGCAAGAACTGTAGGAATAAGAGTAGTATGCAGAATGCTGAAACAGCGAGTTTGCAGTCTCAGGAAGTAGTACACATAACTGACCAACTAGCAGGAAATGAAGCTATATACATGAAGTGGAAGATATGCCACTAGCTTCACATGAAGCGATACACATGAAGTTGTATCCAAGATGTTGATTACAAGCACGCAGGCCAAAGGGGACTGGCACATGAAAAACGATGACATGTATCTTCAGCTAGGAATAGAGCGGGTGAGATGAGCGGCTGCTAAAGGTATATAAGAAGAATTTAAAATTATTGTCTACAACTTTTGTTTCTTATGATTAATTTTTATTTATTTTGTTACCTTTACTACAGCTTTATCTTTCCAAAATTTTGAGTATTTCAAGGCTGTGAGTTCAGATTGAGCAGCTAAAAGCTTTCCCCTTCTCTGCAAATTTAAATGCAAGCCATTGGTATGAATTAGAGAAATTGGTTAATCCCCGGGTAATTTTTCTTTTTTTAGTTTCATCTAATTATTCATTGTATATTAGATTATTTTGATATCGGTGTCAACATTGGTCCATCCATTTATATCCAACTGTAAGGGTATTAGTCCAAGTAAGTTTCTTACAACTACCGTGCACGTAATATCATGCATTATATGTACTAATATTATTATAGTATGTCTATCTATTTTGAAGTTAAGATGTATACATACAGTAATGGGTTATATACTCCTTATTTTGAAACACGTTTGTTGAAAAAATATACCAAGAAAACTCTGATTCATATATGTGAATTTTTTAGAACTGTGTATGTAACTTCTGCAAAATAGAATGATATTATTAGTAAATCCTTTTGCTCACTGATCTTTTTATTTATTGAAATCGGTTTTTCCAATTTCATGGTTGACCCAGTTCTTTACATCATTTTTTAGACAAAACACGCCCATGATCGCAACTCTAATTTTTGTTACTCGACGTCTAATAAGATTTCAGTGGTATGGTAGATGACTCATCTTTGAGGAAGATGAGGATATATCCAGTATTTTCTTAAAGGAAGTCTTAATGGTGAATGGACCAGTTCCTTTAAGAATACACAACACTCCCAAGGTTACGCCATTGCAAATGTCAATTTATTTGTAGCTTTAGATGCTTTTTTCCTTTTTTCCTTTTGACACAAAATTTTGATAACAATATGTTAATATCCATGACAACATTTTGATTCCCATTCTTTAATTGAACTGCCAAGAAGTATTTGATGCATGATTTCATCGGTTTCTTTACCAATATTGTTGTTGGGCTATTGATTTGTGAATCATACCATCACTTTTATATTATTTTTTTAGTTTGGTCCAAGGCTACTACTATTTTTTGTGAATTCATGCAAGTAAGATTGTATTGTAAATCATTTTGCCAATTCTTTTTCTCATGCTTTCAAAAGACTATTCATACTATGTAAAACTACATGTTTCTTTGAATATATGCGCTTTGCTGGCAACTAAAGTGACTTTAGCTGTAACATTTGATAGACTAAGCTTTCTTATTTAATCTGCAATACAGAAAGAATAAACGATGACTTATTTGAATTTGTATCAACTCAAATGAACATTGATCAGTGGGATGGAGAAATAACTAACATTTACTTTGACTATATAACACTTTTGGGAGGAGAAAAATAACAATAATTTTGCACGATCTCCATTCATGAATAGAAGCTTTCGATAATTCTGAACCTAATGCTTTTGCTTCAACCTAATTGCAACAAACTCATAAAACCTAAATCCATAGTCTATCAGTTCTGTTCCTTGCCCAATTTCTTTGTCGACAAGCATTTGGTTATTTGATGGTGTGCTTAGTTTATTGTAAAGGATGGAGTAGTTTAGAGACAAATTAACACTACACATATTACCTCTCAGTAACATATATACATTATGTCGGTTAACCATTATTAACACTTTTTCTTCATATACTCTTCTATTTTTTTTAAATTCCGTTACATTATCACATGGCCATCGCAATAATAAGTGTAAAATTATTAGAATGATTGTACAAGCCTTAAATGGATTTCACCAATTTTTCATTAGTAATAATTCAAATTACATTTAAAACATATATCCCTCTTCTAACATTATTAACATTATTGGTTGTTTCAATATAAAATCACTTGAAGTGCAAAATTGGAAATGAGAGTTTTAGGTCGCAACTCAATGTTTGTAGCAATAGCAACTCGACAAGAGTGAGTTAATGCATCATCTATCGACAACAACTATCACCAATCCTACCAGCAACTGTCACCAGTATCTAACAAAATCAAGCCAAGGTAGCAATAGTTAGGCCAGAGAAGAGGGAGTGATGAAGGAACAGATTGGAAATAGTAGCGATTATGCATAGAGAACTTTCATGCATATGTCGTTCAGCTGCATATGCAAGTAGCTTCGGTAAGGAAATCAAATCCAGAACTCTACTCACGCATCAGACACAAGACATGGCAAGTAATAATAATCAGAGTAGAAGCCAGATTGTGGAGAAGTCAAACCTGAAAGGTTCAACCCTGGCAGCAGCAATGTGATTCATGCTATTGGAAGTCAGCAACTACAGTCGAAGCTTCAACTACTTTCGGTGCTATGGATGCAGATACTAACTTAGATTTCAGCTCTAGGAATCAGAAGTGCAATAGGGTTGCAATAAATAAATGGCTTCAGGAAAGCAAGGCTTTAAGATGATCATGTGCAGTCATACAAAACTCGGATGTTGTTAATGTTCATCAAGCAAATAACCTCAGGAAGGAAAACAAAGAATTCCATGCTCCAAGACTCAATAAAGAAAGGATAGTTGTCTTTCGTCAGCTATCATATGAAGGGTTAATGATGGTTGATTGCAATTAGCGACACATAGGCTAGCAATACAAACTTAAGTGTATGAAGTGGCAAATGTAAACTAATTTGTCACTAATTAATCCAACATTGTTTCTGTGATATAAAATTTAATCATTCGGTATTGTATATATTTTTAATTATACTATTACTATTTACATGCAAAAATATATAACATACAGTTAGAAGTATAGACTGATACATGCAACTAGATATAATAGTTGATTAATTTCTTTACTCTATTTTATTACTTTCTAAAATAATTTAGTCTCATTCGTGTTTGGACAAACGGTTGATTTATCAATCTGTATACATAAAAACATACAACATGTACTTTAAAGTCATGTTGTGAATCCAAAAATCTTACGAACGATGTTTTTTAATAATTACTCATTGATTTGTCCCCATGTACACACATATGCTCTTCACAAATTTTGTATTACTCTTTTTAAATGATGGACTTTTAATATGACCACATTCTGGTTATATATTCCAGTACAGCTTCTATAAATTACAGCACTAGGTTAACTTTCTGTATATATGTAAGAAAAAAATTTCCAGCTGTATTACTACGATTCAGTTTTACTTAAAATAAAAAACCTCTTAACTTTTGAGTTTAAATGCTACCTTATCTGCTTCGGCTTAACTATTATATTTACTGAAGAAAGTATTCTATTTCTGTTACAAATCAAGGCTGTTGTCTACAATATGCATGAACAAGCCAGAATAATCCATAATTCCATAGGTTCATTACTTTTCTTTTTGGTTGCTTACGGTCGGTCTAATTTACAACATATTTTCATGTTTGATACGGAAGTTCCATACACACGTCTACGAGACGTGGATGCGTTTTGAATTAGGCAATATCCAAAAAATGTAACATTACGTACACGTCAAAGTCATTTTATAAAATTCAACATAACCCCATAACCGTTGTTTCCTAATACCAGTTCTTCCTGCGCACGTGCATCGCACGTGCCAACCTACTCGTATATATATATGTATATATACATATATATATATATACATATATATATATATATTGCAAAAGTAATTATAGTTAGTGTATATTTAAATTAATTTGTAAATGATATGCTATAAATATGTTTACATTACATATTAGATATGGTCATGAATCCCAATGATCAAATACGTGCACAATTACGCATATATCACTTTATTTTATATGTTATCTTAATTAATAAATATTTGAAGACCTTATGATATATTAATGTTTACATTGTATGTGTAATACGATGTTCAACTATAATTATACTCTAAAATAACCAAAATAAGCCAAGGACATCTAACTCAAGTGGTTATAGGTGTGACACTTTAGACAAAGGTTCTAGAAGTCATGGGTTTAAGCCTTTGAGACACCATAATGAATGCTCTGCTTGGATAACATATCACTCTTGTTATCAAAAAATAACCAAAATAAAATGTAACTAAACAAATTTTAAACTGTAAAACTTTCCTCGTATCAAATAAACATTAAGTAAGATTTGATGTAACAAAAGTATTAGCGATAGCACAAGTTAAAGATCTACTACAGTAATTAACAAAATGATTTTTTCTTAGTTTTCCCATTTTCGCTCCAGTGGCCATGTACTCGATGCAACATTGTTATTTTTTTATATTTTTTTACTTTTTGTAGTAATATCATTTCATACCTGCTGCTATTATTTTGTTATTATGGTTACTGATGAGGAAGCAGGGTAAAAGGAGGTGAGAAATGATGTCACGTTGAGGTGGTGCGACAAATGGTGTGATGACTCTATGCAATTACGTAACGACCTGTAATTTTTGAGTCCTCAAATTAGAATATTTAATTTATTTACGTATTCGAATTTGAATTTAAAATATAATAAAATATATGTTTCAAATAACTGCTTAATTTTTTATGATGAATTTTTAATTTAGTTTATAAAAAATTTCCATAATTTTAATTTGAAAAATAATTTAATTTCTGTTTGACGTATTTTACGACAGACGTTGGCATTTTTGAAATGTAACAGAACTTGATAACTAGTGTGTGTTACTTTTGTTTGTGATCGAATCATATTTCTATGCACAGTCGTATTTTATTTTCTGTCGTTCGAGGCTCGTACGCGGACGCGATATTGTGTGCTAGGGTACCCAAAATTAACAAATACAAATATATACGGTGCAGTCGCATATTTGTTACCCTTGTCTCCCTTTACCCAGCTGCTCCATTGTCCCTCTTGTCTCCTCCTGTTCTTCTTTTCTTGTTCCCTGTCCCCTTTCATTTGCACTATAATATATGGTCAAAGCCAATACTTCGTCCATTTTCTTCAAACACTTCTTTGTCTCCTCCATTTCTTTTATTTTAGCTCCAATGAACAATTCAAACAAGCCTCCACCTTTCAAAAATTAAAAACAAACATTTTACTCAATTAAAAATTCTAAAAAGAAATACGATCTTTGAACTCCTGATTGGTTGAGTAACAATCTGGCCTGGTTTGGTTGATCTCGGCCGAGTGCTTGAGGTGCAGAACAGTTAGCAGTGTTTGGGTTTGAAGCTAGGGTTTAGATTTGGTTTCAATTTAGGTAGTGTTTGGAGAATTGAAGCCTGGATTCTTGCTCGGGGTGTCGAAGTGCAGCGAGCGGCCGAGTTTGGGGTGTTTCGATCAGTCATTGGTGATCGCGACATGGCCATTGTCACGTAGTAGGAGCAGATCGCGATCATCATGAGGTGGGCGAGCTTTGATTTATGGAGATGGTCGCAGGGAGGAGGAGGAGAGAGACGCGTCTATGGGGTTGGTTTGGCGATTCGACGAAGGGTTGGAGCATGCACGTGCACCATGCACGATAATGGAGGAGCAGGTCTCGGTATTGAAGAGGGAGGAAGAAGAAGCTATGTTCTTTTTGGTGCGGGTCGGGTTGCTTTTGAATGGGCCGGGTCCTATTCGCTTAGGGGCGAAGAGATAATAATGTTAAATTTGCTTAATTGTTTATATAAATTAGTGCGTTAGATATTAAATTTGCATATCTCTCTCATATGAGATCGTTTTAATCGAGGATTTTTGAGTTGTACTTTTATTGACGAGTACAACGTCGTAATGTAAATTGTTGGTAGATTAGGATGTTTAAAAATTATGACACATTAATAGGGACAAAATTTAATTACGTTATTTTAAATAATAATGTCATTAAATTAATTTTACCTTAATTGATTATATCTATTTGGCCAAATAAATACCTTACTATTAAAGTAAATGTAATAGGATAATTGAACACCTGTTTAGCAGAATAAATCACTGTTCTGCTATAATTAACTGGATGGATTATATTTGGGCATCTATTTAGCAGAATAAATCATAGTTCTGCTATTACGTTAGTGTAGACACTTATTTACCAACCAGTTGATTAATATTGGATAAGTGTTGTATTAATAATTGATTGTTAATTATGGATTTAATTTACACATATGTCTAGCTGTGTAAATACCAAGTATTATAACTTGAAAAGTTAAATTGAATGAAATGGTAACTTGTTTAAATACCATAGTGGTCGCTAAGCCTCTTCCTAAATTTGAAAAGTTAATTATTGAATCCATGTTATTTTAAGGACAATAATTATTTTATCAATAAGGTTTTAAAGATAATTATTATTTTATCAATAAGGTTTTAAAGATAATTATTATTTATTAATAAGGTTTTAAAGGTAGTTATTATTTATTAATAATGTTTTAAAGATAATTAGTTATTGTTTTAATAATGATTTAAAGTTAATTGTTTTATTAATATGATTCTTTAAAGTTACTTAATTATTTCCTAAAGTTATTTAAGAGTATTTAATTATTGTTTGAAAAAAAATTAATTTTCGTTTTAAAATGTTTTAATTATTTATTTTAAAGTTATTTAATTATATTTTATTATTATTTAAAGGTTAATTAATTATCATATTAATATTATTTAAAAGTTAATTAATTACTATATTTATACTATATTAATGTTTCATTGATTATTATAGTAATGTTTTGAAGTTAATTAATTATTATATTAATATTGTTTTGAAATTAAATTATTAGTAAAATGATATTGTTTAAAGTTAATTTCATATATTATTAGTGATATTCTAAAGTTATTATTCTGAATGAGGTTTAAAGTTAATTTAATGAAGAATGTTTAAATAATAACTTATTTATTTAAAGGTGTTGTAAATAATTGATTGTTTATCAAAGGAACTTTATTGATTAAAGTTTATTTAAGAAGTTTTGATGTAAATAAGAAAAGTTTATAAAAGAAGTTTTATAAATCGAAAAGAGATCTTGAAATCAGAAAAGAGATTTATAAATGGTTTTGATATTTATAAAAGAGTTTTATAAACAAACTTGGAGATTTATAAAGAAATTTTATAAATAGATTTGGAGTTTTGGTAAAAGTGATTTTAATAAATGAAAGAGATTTATTAAAAGGATTTATTTAAGAAATTTATAAAAGAGTTGAGATTTGGATTTCCCTTAACTGGCCTTCTTAATTATGGTGGTGTGGAACTTACGTTCCATACTCAACACCGAAGGAATAATGTTTGGGGTTATCCTTATCTCTATTTGAAATAACATTTGTTTTTTGATATGATTTTGAAATAAGAAATCTTTCATAAATGTTTCGTGAATATACTTATGGCGCCGGTGGAATAAGTATATGAATATTTTAATAAATATTCTAAAAAGAGATTTAATAAATGAAAGATTTATTTAAATGAGGCTTAGTGGTTGTTATGTGAAATTTAATCTCTGAATTATTGGTTGTTTGTTTATTTGATAGTTAAATAACCGACTATCAAATCTGGACCAAACGTAACTTTGGAAATTAGAAGAAACACGTGAGTTATATGACACGGTCATCTTCGATGATGTTGTACTATGCATATAAATCTCGTTTTGTTCTCCTAGGAAAAATGATAAAGAAATCCATTCACTCAATGGTTAGGAGGAGATCTCCGCTCCTATCTATTGTCTGTTTATTTCCGAAAGAACCGGGGTTAAGTTTATTAGAAGCTATCGAATGTTATTTCGAAGAGACGGGGATCAGATAAGTATAAATTATTTGAAAAACCACTTCGATCCAACTCAAACGTTTCGAACTGAAGACACCTTGAAAAGTATGCAATCGAAGACGGAGCTTTTGAAGTGCAAGGGCTGCTTGCTACTAATCTTAAGGGTGATTCCAAAATGGATGTGGTAGAAGTGGTGCATTCGGTTTCGTTCAGACTTAGAATGAACTTGTAGGGATGAGTGATGCTTAGAAGATAGTGTTGTCATTTCGAGTAGGATTGCTATTCTAAATGTAAAACATAGCCTCTAGCCTCATCAAATGGCAAATGGCTAAAGCAGGGACGTGCAGCAGGGCTATGTGGGGTCGCTCCCATTAGCGTATGATCATCCCTTATCTAGAGTCGATATCTATGTATGCTTCGGGGCTCATTATGGTTGTTTATCAACCTAGGGGTGATCATATTTAGCGCTATCCAGTAAGAGGTAGGGTCGGTCCTGAGTAGTAGAGCTGCAACGTGTTGTAGTCTCCAGTACATTTTATCTAGAGGTGTACTTATTCGATGGGTAGAACCTTACCCTTTCATAGTTGAAATCTATTTTCCAATACGAGCCTTCAGACTTGATTGTATACCTATTATTCTGGAATTTAATAATGTAACAATTTCAGCTATGATTAATATGTATTTATATTCTAGACATTATTATAATATCACTGGATTTTCTAGAGAAAATGTTTTGGTTATCGTAAGGTAAAAGCCCGTCCGTATTTATGTGCGGCGTGGTCTTACGAGATACCTTTGATTTTAAAGGACTATAAGTTATAATAAATAAAATTCCATGTGATTTGAGTTTCTCACGCTGGTTTTACCAAACTAACCTGGGCATTGTTTTCCTATAATGCTCGGATCAACCCGAGTATATTTTTCCAAATTTAGCTAGATGTTTTGGAGCTTTTAAGAGACGAGCAGGATTCTCCAAGACGTGTTCACGTATATTATATTCTTCCGCTGTTTTTTTGTTCTTAATTTTTGTCTGTATTTATCAGAAATTTTAAGGACGGTTGTTATAAATGTCCAGGGCTGATGATAAGTTATATACTCTGATTTGTGTTGTGTATGTATAATAAAGATGATTTCTTTTTGTAAAGATCTTGTGTATATTATATATTTTCTTGTTACGATGTGAGATTCTATTATGTCTTCTATTTCTTTCATCCCAACAAACTGTCTTTCCAGCACTTGGATATTCGGCACGTGAATATTGTGGATGTATTAGTGTCATTTCTAAAGGTCCAAAAGGTGGGTCTTTACAGGTTAGGTTTGCAATGATTTTAGGTTTCTAAGTTTGATGTGCTAGCTAGCGACGATGGCTAAAGCATGAAAACGACTGGTGTAGTGACAGAAAGGGGAGTAGCCATGAGAGAGGGGCGCGACAGAGGGAGCAATGACCAAGGGGAGGCCTGGGAAGCATGATTGCATGGAGAACGTATATGGTTGTTTGAAATAAAACATGATATGTATTGTTATCCTTATAGTGGATTATGAAACTTTGTGGCCTACATCTTGATTTTATTTCATATGTTCATCCTCTAAATAAAATTTCCCTTTGATGTCAAAACTTTGAACGTACTTAAAATGAAAACATAAAGTTATGAATACAACATGTATATTCACTATTTTTATGTATTTTATGAGTAATATAGATTCATTTATGATGCATAAAAATATTTGATTACTAAGCTAATTTTATCATTAAACCATTGTTAATTTTGATTGTAATAAAAGTTTGGTTAATTCAGTCTAATCAATAGTCAGATGAAACTATTTTACAAACTGTTTGTAAATCAATCTAACTTCACAATCGAAACAAATGGACTAATGCGAAAGGATTTTGGTTGTCAACGAGTATTGTTCACCTCTGGTATTAGGATAAATTTTGTTCATGTTGAAATTGTTTTTTTAATGCAAGAGTGATCCTTAAGGAGAGCACTCGTAATTGTTCATTATATAGTAGAAAATAGCAAAAACTACCAACATGCCTGCTAAGTGAGTGTACAAACCCTTTGACATGAATGCTAAGAAAAAGAAAAGTAAGATATCATCAATAAGATGATTAAATGAAAAACCTATAATCGTTAAACATACGTGGACTAGGGTTTGGTACTCATAATAAACGGTACAAGTTGAACGGAGAGGTAAACATATAATATGTTAATGGAAGGAAGATGTGAAGAAGCCATGAACCATCCAAATGATGCTAAAACATAAAATAATGTTGAAGCATGCATGCAGGATAGGTAGGTAGGAGGAGGCAAAAGGAAGATGAGATGTGCAACAGATCCAGAAACAAATGGTCTTCTATGAAGGTAGGTATTATGCGACCAATCCACTAATCTCCCGATTGGTTTTGTAGGAATAGAGTACAGCCAAGTAGTGGAGTGTCGGTCATAATCAGATCAAGATCGAATCTCCAATCCGTATGACTTCTACATGCCTCTGTTCACAGTGAAATATTCCAGGGAATAGAGTATAAAATAGCAGACGAGTTTCTACATGAATTGTTGAATAGTCGTTGGTGTCTTTCATTCGAAAGACCTCAACTTGTAATAGAGAATATCATGTCTAAAAATTATTCAGGTTGAAATCGTGTAACTCAAATATATGTTGAATTAGTTGGATTAATTGAATGTAAATTTATTGCGTTAAAAATCCAAGATGCATGAAAGGTAGTTAATCAATTTTCTAATTAACTAATTAACAAGAGGCATATTGTTACTAATTGCTGGCATATCGAAAGGATTTGAAGGTTGGAAATAAACGTGTTTCCATATGAAAACAATTCTCAATCAATGGTAAATAATGTGACAATGATTTGTTAATATAAATCAATTTCTTGTTTGCTAGAAAGTTTCATTCAACCTTAATTATCAAATATAAATGAAGTTAATCATAGAGATAAATTTCTCTCAAAGTTCTATTTCTCATCTATTTTGTATTATGCCACCATTAAAACAGATATAAATCAGTCTTTCGTGATCCTCTCTAAAATTAGTAATAAAATTCTTCTTTTCAAAGTGGATGTACATGTCGATATGAAATCACTAAAAATCTGTGTTTTATTTACTTTCTATTTATTCTTGTTTGTGTTTGGTTGTGGATTGTTAAATTGGATTCAATTATACGACTTGCTTGTTTTATCTCACCTATAAACGATCATATACAAGTTTTCGTTGGTGGTTGGGATAAACTAATATCATAGACAATTTTTCCTAATAGTCAATGATATTCTTACATTTTTTTTTTGTTAGAATGTCATCTACTCATCTCATGCTATTCCAAATCATTCATAATTCAAAGCCATATTCATTTAAAATATCTTTTAATCATTTAATTCATTCAGAAAGTGCGTTGTTAAAATTCATCTTACTTATTTTTTACTAATAGCATATATAAAATGAGCCTTGTTAATGTGTGCTCTAAGAGCACATGTTAATGATGGCTGTTAGTTAAAGGATAAAAAAAATTATTTCAAATGCCTACTTTATTTTATATAATTTTAAAAAGATGGAATTCGAGGGGTTTAAATGCTATAAAGATGAAATTTAATCTTTACGATGTAGGTATAAAGAATAGCGCTAAAAATACATAGATGAATGCTAAGTTCCTTTTTTTTTTGTTCGGTGAAAAATCATCGATATACTATACTGTTGTAAAGAATGATTTTAAACATCACCGATAATGTTTTGTATTTATATAATTAATCGTTGAGTACTGAAATATATTTGTGGTATCAGGTACAGTAAAAGTTAGCAAATATTGATTAGAGAAAACAAAAGTTTGGCACCTTGCTTCAATACCTGTTCGATCATGACAAGTAGCGATAAAGTTTAGAAGATCGGTTTGGATAAAAATAGTTTATCGCTATTAACACTCTGATTTCCTCTTCTCGCCACCTCCACTGGAGGTCAACCCAAAATAATATGCACTCCTCTTTCTAACACCGTTTATTTTTCTCCCTAAATCAAACGGCACTCCGATCGGCTACAAAGGACCGAAATACTGTTCGGCCACCTCCGACCGTTTTCCATAAATAAAGTTCGATTGCCAACGGCCATACGGCGTTAAACCACCGAAAATCTGCTGATACAAACGGTTGTTTATAACTGAGTGAAGGAATTTGATATTGGTGGTCAAAAACACATACAAAAAATTTATTTCTATTAAAACTATAATGGTGGACAGAAGAGGATATCGGGGTACCCAGCACACTAAAAATAGACCTGCCACAAATTTAACTGTCAATTGTCAATGGGAAGAAAAAGCAAGATCAAATTTTTTTGTGCAAAATGTTCCGTGTCAGCTAATTTTTTTTAAAGCACAAAGCATATAGCTCTTTTGTAAAAAGATATGCTTGAGCATCCTCATCGAAAATACATTTAAACTAACTATGTTAGATTTTTTTTTCAAATTTTAAAATATTAAGTATCGGTATCTTATGTATGCAGCAGCTATTTAAGAAAGAAGGATATAAAATGATAAATATATGTACTTATTTTTCAAAAACAGGCATTTAGCTTTTTTATATACACCTTTTTTATAAATTAGATAATGTAATTCAAATGATTTTGCTATGATTTACATCAAAATAACAAATTGACATTTATGTATACACAAATAATTATTACAAACTTGTATTTCCTTGGTGAAAAATATATATATTCATAGGATGATAAAAGCATTTAGCAGTCCTTAAAACATAGATTTATTGAAAAAGACATGAAATATTAGTTCTAAAAACACAGATTTATTGTAAACTTAACCAAAATAATTCAGTAAGAGCCAAAAATTTGTTCACAATGACAATTATTTTTAAAACCCATGGATTAATTTGAAGAAAAAAGAAAAAAAAAACCACATACAATAATCAAAATGTTAGGTATTACTTTAAAAAAAATGTAATTCAGTCATATTATATGCGATTTAAACCACAAACCACTCATTCTGATTTCAAATTACCTCACAATCCCACATATGTTACAAACCAACACTGTTTCACCTTACAATCACAAACCACCATCCAAAACCAAAACCAAATAATCAAACACTAAACACTCTCATTCACAATTTCAACTTCATCTCTAACAACATCACTTCTCTCAACCTTAAACAAATCACCATTCTCCAAAGCAACCATCTTCTCCATCAACTCCCCTTTAAGCAACCCCACAACCTCCATCATGGCCGGTCTCCTCTCCGCCTCGCTCTGAGCGCAAACAAGCGCCACGATCACCATCCTCTTCACCTCCTCCTTCACAAACTCCCCATTAAGCTTCTCATCAACCATCTCCTCATACTTCCCCTCTTTAGCCATTGGCAGTGCCCACTCTGTAATTGTTTTCTTAACGGTCAAGCTTACCTTCTCGATTGGCTTCTTCCCACTCACCAGCTCCAGTAGAAGTATGCCAAAGCTGTACACGTCGCAGCTTTCCGTGGCTCTGCCCAGCATGGCGTATTCTGGTGCGAGGTAACCTAACGTGCCCTTTACTCTAGTTGTGACATGGCTTGCGCCCTCCGGCATGAGTTTGGCAAACCCGAAGTCGGCCACTCGGGCTTGGAAATCGGAGTCTAGCAGCACGTTGCTTGCTTTTATGTCTCTGTGGATTATGTGGGGCGTCGCGTGGTGGTGTAGATAGCTGCATAGGATCTAGCATTTTAAACGACAAGTGATAGAACGCTCTAGATTGAGATTCTATAGGTCTTGAATTCGAACGTATGATATATGCACTTTACTTGAATAAAGTAACACTTTTATTAAAGAAAAAAAATGGTCTTACGTCTATATGAAGGATCACTAGCTCAGGTGCTAGGGTTTTTAAACTAGTAAATTGTGGTTCTAGAGGTCTTGAATTTGGACATTTGAAATATCGAAATAAGTGTTCTTCTTGAATGCAAGACCTTTCCCTCAAAATAGTCCTAAAACTAGACTTATGTAAGAGATGTCGTTATGATACATTAGATGTGTAACTGTGAAAGATAGATGGAATTAGTAGAAATATTAGTTCTCTCATGTAATATTCATAAACATTTCATAAACAACAGAATTCAGTATTTTGACATGACCCTCAAACTTCAGATATGATTTACTAGTAAAAAATTGGAATAGTAAACTGCGACTCTTCCCAAATTGGAAGGAAAGTAGAATAGTTATAGGAAAACTATATTTGGAGTAGTAATATGTAGTTTTTATTAGCCGTTTAATATTCTAGGATGTTGTTTCATATAAAGTCTTTTCAACAAGTAATTTGAAAATGGCATTAACTGATTCACTAAACCACATGACTTTGTCAAGTTATTTCATCAAATCACCACTTGAACTTCTTTTAATTGCACACTATATTAATGTATTCAGCGTGTTATTATTTGATGTAGATTTTTACTTAGTATTTTGCTCTATTGTTATACTAACAAAAGATTCGTAAAGGCAAGCAAGTTTTTACTAGTATGACATATCATATCAAAACCTAACACATTAAATGCTGTGACAAAACTATGTGAACATTATGAAAGTCAAGAAACTTATAATATAGCTCAGTGGCAGTAAAACTATAAGCAATGAAGGGAAAATAAGAATTATATTTAAAATTGAATTTAGAAATTTGAAAATTTATTTTACTGAAAAGACAAATAGGGTTATGTGTGCTTACGCAATGCCTTCAGCAGATCCTATGGCAATTGTCATGCGCCTGCTCCAATCGAGAAGGCATTCAGATGAATGCTGGCCATGAAGATGTGATAGTAAACTTAAATTAGGCATGTAATCATATACTATTAATCGCTCTTGCCCTTCAGCACAATATCCACGCAAACTGAGCAGATTTTTATGCCTCACTCTGCCTAGGATTTCTACCTCGACTGCAAATTCCATTTCTGCTTTGTTGCTCCAAACTTTTAATCTTTTAACAGCAATCTGAATGCAGTCATAACATGTTAATACGTAATATGTGTGTAAAGCTTAACAGCTCATAACAACCTGTTAATAGATGAGTAAATTTGTTGAAATGAAGTATGCACAATAGGTGTAACAAGTAAAGACATGTGTGAATGTTGCACCACACAAATGGAATATATATGGTAAAAGTGAGAATATAACTGCTATGGAGAAAATAAATCCAGCTTTAGACTTCAGATTATTAGCACTGTTTAGTAAATGCAAGCATATACTAATTTACATTTTAACACTTGTCGTTTAAAAATAATCACAGATTCAAATATTAAAGATGGCATTTGGTTGTTCCACAACTTCTTGGGGGACGAGGTTATAAATCATTGCCTACACAAAATATGTCCATGAAAACATATACTACTAAAACCTAAATAAAGTTAACGTTATCTTTCATCAAGAGAGTCATGTAAAGGAATAAAGTGGCCAGGCAAGAATGTCAGTAATAATTTCATTTCTTCTTCTTTATCAAATTTATGTGACATAATGAAGCATATAGGCAAAAGTAATGATATATAATGTAGGCATGCTCAATATGTTCATGACTAATCATGAGTTTATAATCTTTTAATCAAACCTTAAATTTGGAGTATGTTACAAATCTCTCACATGTTACCTAATGTTCTCCCTCCTTTTTGTTTTAATGGTCCAGTATCAGATTAGTACTTCATGCAGTGAATACACACCACGGAAAATATGATGATAATCAAAGTCGCATTATTACCCGTTTTTATATCATGCTAATGATGTTCAATCTTTTTATTTTAATGGTAGCAAAGTAATTCAACTCCTAGTCTAGATAACATGGTAGAATTTGAAGTTTTGAAGACGTAGCGATAATATTAGATTTCATTGTATTCGGAGGTCCTAGACTTTTTGGTTTATATCGTTCTTGGGCCGCAGAACGACAGAGATGCAGAAATGCATCACGTTTTATTGTTTGTGGATTTGATCTTACAACTTTTAAGTGGCCATCCTACTCCATTTTTAGCACTCAATGAACATCCATTGTACTCCTCATATAGAGCCATTTCAGAAACATCCAAAATCTATGTTATTGCGCTATTGAAAAGGAGGAGGAGGAAGAAGAAGAAAGGGTTAAGAAAAACATCTATAGGAAACAATTCACTTTTTAAGTTTATAATGGTGCAAAAATGATTTTTCAATCAAAGTAATATAAACATGAACAGACCAACTGCAGTTTGTACGTTATCTATCACATTGGCGTTGTCGCTAAGTTTCATATTCTAAACTCTTTAATCTCGCCGTCAATCAGTTTATACGACAAGAATGAACCTCAATTATCATACAAATAGTTGACAACTCCTTTCCTAAAATTAACACCTATAGCATAGAGACAAGACATATTCCATATTCTAACATTATTAAAGCAGCTAAACACTAAAATAAATCGACAAATTCAAGAAAAAAGATCATTAGAAAACAAAGCCAAAACCTGAGATCCATCCCATAGTTGACCCCAATAAACACTACCGAAACCTCCTTCACCCAACTTATTATCATAATTGAAATTATTCGTCGCAGAATGCAACTCTTTAAGGGAAAATATCCTCCATCCAGATGAATTTTTCTTCCCCTTTTCACTCCTGCGCAGTCAAAATAAAAACTTTTTCACTAAATACCCTAATTCTCAATCAAAATCAGCAACAAAAGAAAAGAAAAAAACATAAAAGACACCTGTTCGAATCAGCTCCGCAGCACAACCAAGACTTAATTCCCATTTTCATAGTGCTCCAACCAAAATAATTCAATCGAACACGAAACTGGAACAATTATTTCTGCATGAGATTGCTTGATTGAGCAGCAAATAGAAAGCAGAGAAAGCGAAAAGCAGGAAGTGTGACGGCTACTACGGTGGTGTTCGGGTGACCCGCGAAGTAGCTTAAGTGCGGTCGTGAAGTTTGAACGTGTAGAGCGTTTATTGGACGACCCCAATTGTCAAAGGAATAATTTGGTTGGCGTCGTATTGTTTAATAGAGGATGATGGCAACTTTACACGTTTGGTAGCGTGGGAGCAAGACGTTGGCGTTCTAAATTTGTATTGTTTTTAGGTTCAGTTTTGTAAATTTGTCGGCTAAATCGGAATATTCCTTTTTAAATGATATATAATATAAGACTTCACACGGTAGTAGAACCGGGTGCTGAAGTTTTTTGTAATTTAACGTTTGCCAGTGGTCCACAGATGCCAAACGCCCTGTTGACAACGGTTAGGACTGGCCGAGACAGCCGTCTATCAAGCCTTGAACTAGAGCCGTCTGAAGAAAAAAAATCACAAAAAGTCTCTATTTATAAATCCATGTAAATTAGATCTCGTTTTGTTATATTTTACCAAGATGTTCCCTTAAATAAAATCGGTCCAGCATTGAAATCAGAAGCAAAAGTAGAATAAATTAGTCAAAAACTAAAAATAGAGACTTAATTTTCATAACTTTTTCGATAGCGACTTTTCTTCCATCATCTTTCAATTCTGGGGAGTTGGCAGTCATTTCTTGAAAAGAAAAAATTACATTTGTAACTGTTTATATATAATTCGTATATTAACTGGTATTCAAAGTGTAGTGAAGTTCGGTGGTAAGTTAAAACAGAGCTGCGGAGATTTGAGTTCAAAATTGGTGTGAGGCACGTTTCTTTTGATTTTAAATTTCGTTCAAAATCACGTGTATTGGTTTGGACAGTCAAAATTTCGTTCAAAACTGGTATGAGACGACGGTCGATCTGACCGATCAACTTATAGATTTAGGAGCAACTACTCTCGAGGAAGTGCAAAGCAATGCCCCATCCCGAAACGGTCGTTGCAAATATCTTTTAAAGAAAAATAAGTGATCTCCCGATTAGAAAAACACTCATATAATTTTATTTTTCACTCAAAAAAGGAGCTGCCAACAAACCTGATATGTAGAAAAAAAGCCTGTACAATACAAAACAAAGAACAAGAAAAGGCCAACTGAACCTAGAAAAAGTGACCAAACTCGGCAATGAAGGAAAGAAAATGAAGCACACTCTCACCAATCAAGTAGAATAAATCATTCAGTGAAAGATATAAAATATGATAACAATCCCATATAAACCTAACCATGATGCGAAACAAGAAACCAGCAAAGCGATAGCCAGACAATCTAGTAATCATGGCAAGACCAGCCAGCAAAGTCTATCCCCACAGTAAGCATCCATAAGTAGACAGAATGAGCTATTGGGTATACCAGTTCCACTTAAATTGAAAAACTCAAAAAACATGAGCATAAAATATATGTGTGTGTGTTAAAATATATACATATACATTTTTTTTCTGAAAATTGGTACTCTTTATTGCAAAACCAATCATATACCTCTCTTATATGCCTCATCAAAACCTTGCAACCCCCATGACCTAAACGGATGTTTTGTAAGAAAAAAGAGCACATGTAAAGTCCATATATTAAGTTACGGAGCAGGCCAAAAAAAAGTAAATTATAAAAGAATATAAAAATCCAGCCCGCTTCATCAACAAACCCGCTTAGACTCTTATACCACTTCATATCTATCTTCTCTTCATAACACTCCAGCTAGCTAAAGCAAGCAATGTCGCCATTAACCTGAATCTTTCAACTCAATGCCCCAGCGACGAAGCATATCCAAGTTCCTGGTCGTTCGTTCGGTCATATTGCCATTATCATTCACCAGGTAAATCACCCGCCTCTTGATCTGCTTATATTATTCAAACTATCGATCTTCTTGCTATGAAATATATGTTTATTTCGTTCTTTCCAGGAGAAATAAACTGTAGCCGTTAGTGCAGTGCAAGCAAGATCTCGGATTTGGTCTCTCTTCTTGGATCCAAGGTTCCAACCACAGAAGTGTCTTGTACGATATGCCAAAACTTTATTAAAATACTCCTTATCATTTGTTCTCTGTCTTAAAATAGACTTCCGTGTACATGATGCATTATTGTCAATGTGCATAAACCAGAAAAATTTATCTTAAAGGTAAGTAGGTTCCACATTAGCTTGAGACAGGCTGCCTTTTTTAAGATTAAAAAATAATTTAAGTCCAATGTCACCCTCAGCTTTAGGTTTACATAGAACGGTCCATGCCACCTTGTGTTTCCTACCCCCTCCTCCACCCTCCCTGCCCCCCAAAAAGATCTGCACATAGAGCATTAGTTTTGTCGAGAGTATAGTCTGGTATTTGATAAACAAACATTCAGTGGAGAGCAGTAGGAGTAATAACTGTATTCATCAATTTAGCACTTCTTTCAAAGCTTAAGAACTTAGCATCCCAGCCTTGTAACTTTACTGTTTGTGAAGCAGGCTTTGACACTCTGAGTAATGGAGATAAGAAGAGGGCAATGGAACTCTAAGATAAGTAATAGGTAATGTTCCTTCCTCAAACTCCAATCCGATTTTAATTTCTGTGTTATGTGATGCTGTAGCATTAAAGTGCAGTCTGGTCTTCATAAAATTTACATTTAAACTAGAATTGATCCTTAGTTTATCAAATCTTTCCCTCGGTATGTCTGCAATAGTCACACCTATCTTACCAAAGATCATAAGATCGTCAGCATAAAGCAAGTGTGTAATAAATGGTTAAAATTTATGAACTAGTGGAAATTGCTTTAATTCAGTAGCCTCATTCATTAAAAGGTGAAATACTCCATAGCAATAGTAAATAGATAAGGTGATAATGGGTCCCCGTGACGTAAACCCCTATTACTAGTAATGAAACGCCTTGGAATTCCTTGCATTAAGATAGAAAAAGTTGGTGTGCTGATACATTCAAATACTATGTTTATAAATTGAGTTGGAAAACCCATTTTGTTCATAATAAAGCATATAAAGCTTCAATTAATCTTATCATAAGCTTTTTGGAGATCCACCCTTACACAAAATTTATCTACCCCTTCTTGTTAAAGTCACGCAGTAGTTCATGCGCTAATATGATGTTATCACCAATATACCTCCCATTTATGAATGCTTTCAGATATTAAAAATGGTAAAAAAAAAATTGCTTCAATCGATTGCGAAGCACTTTACTGAAGACCTTATAGTACATGTTACAGCAAGATATCGGTCGATAATGTGTAATATTAGTTGGTCTTTTAGTTTTTGGTATCAAAGAGAGAAAAGTATGGTTGATACCTTTAGGTAACTTGGAAGGTCTAAACATATCCTTTATAGCTGCCAGTAAGTCCATTTTTATACACTCCCAGTAAAGTTTCATGAACTTAGAATTTATCCCATCGAGACCTGGGCTTTTGCCATCATGTACAAAGAACACAGCCTTTTTAATTTTTGGCATAGCTATCTCCTGGAATAAGTAATGTTGTCCATCTGAATTAATTATCGCAATACTCTGAAATTCTAGAAAATCAGTAGCACGGTTACCATTAAAATGTTCATAATAATATGAAATAGCCTCATGTTCTATCTCATATGGTTTTTAAACTAAATCCCCTTGTCTATCAATGAGTGCTTGAATATTGTTTATGTGCCTTTTGAAGACATCTTTGAGTAAAAAAAATAGAATACGTACATATGTGTATGTGTTTGTGTATGTGGGAGAACAAAAAAATAATGTTAGTTATAATAGATTTAATTATCAATTAGGAGCAATCTGTTCGATAAGTTGTCTTCATTAAATGTTTTTATTATGTCATCATTTATGGTCATTTATATGCCCTCTTTTGAAGCCTAGATTTATTTTCAAGATATCTATTTGACATTTTATTTTTTTAAGAAAATCCTTGAAGTAGACCTTATTGTCCAATTTGTAGCTAGGATTAACTACTGAAAGATACATAAACATCACAACGACATAAATTAGGTTATTAGGAGGAGTTTTAACATTATTAAATATTCTTTGGTTCCTTTCAAACCATACATACCAATAAATAATAGCAAAGACGGTATTGTGTAAAGTTCTATAATCTTTACCCCAATGGAATCCGAGGTTATTCCAGTAGTTGTCACAGCTAAGGTGTGTATTGGTCAAGGTCAAGTCAAAGATGTTAAGAGACTTAACAAGTACTGAACTGGTAAAGAGATAGTTGTTGTAAACACCCTACCTCTATGGCCAAATAATACAGCCTAGTCTCAACGTCTCTGTATCTGAAACGTCTCGGACTGACCCGAGTATTATATAAATAACACACGGGTCGAACTATATCTAAATCAAGGGATTGTACGTATATATAGATGAAAAATATATTCATGGAAAGATAACAACAACTCTATAGCAAAACATCTCTAATATGGAAGACATCAATTAAAGCATGCACAAAGACATCATCACCCATATAAAATCACATTAAATATTATCCAATCAAAACACTAACAAATGAGTGAATCATCCATATCTGAAATTGTCATCAAAGTCCATAAATCATCAAATATGAGATATCAGCAAGTATATGTTTCAGTCTCAAATAACAAAATACTATCATCAAAACAATGTAAAATAGACCGTCTGACCGTTAAATATAGGGCACCCACCCATCAGTCAGATATAATAAAAGATACGAGAATCCACTATACTTTGGACACATATCTAGATATAATCTCATCTCCTCATATATAAATCAAAATATATTGTAATGGAGAATGACTGTACGATAGACTCGAAGTTCCAAGTAAAGTCATATATACTACAATATGTGGGTCACCTCACCTTGGGTCACCTAACCAATATTTATACTTAGGTGAGGTGTATCAATAGAATATGCCAATCTACCACTTTGTGAGAATTAGAAGGAAGACCGATGGCCGTCTGTCTACTTCAGGAGCCCAAGGTCACCTAATTGGATCTGCTCCTATAGTCTTCAGTAACATTAACAAACATCGTGATACATATCTACCAGTGGATCTTCAACACATAGCCTCAATCACGATCCTGCTTTTCCCCTATAGGTAACAGACTGATGGCCTATGCGACATAACAAAGAGGCTATAGGGCACCTACCATGTGGGTCACCTAATCCAAACCTCATAATATTGCGCACCTACCCAATGGGTCACCTAACCCAAACTATGTTATACGCATCAAATATAATATCCAACAAAGGTGTCGTGGATCGGGGGCACGACCCCACGATCAGGCTGCTAGGGTAGATTCTAGTCATCTGGTTCTCACTAAAGCCAATAAAAGGAGTTTATCATGATAGTGGCACACAATATCAATAAATATAAGGACACCTACCCTACTCACACCTACGAGGCTCACCTTACATAAGTACATTTCATAATATTATTCCCGTCACGTGAGTGTCATCTACTTACAATGAATAACCGAATAAATACCACAACAGCGTCCCATACCACTGTGATACTCAAACATTTATCCACTGCTCATAAACTACACTCGAAATGCATAATATTCTATAGAGTAAGTCCAAAGAATAACCGGAGAAATATTACTAAATGCCCTCATCCAAAAAATGGTATTATAACTCCGTTTATTCAGATTTCTCGCAACCTAGAATGAAATATCACAAAATCAAATCAATAACTAGCGGTGAATCATTTATAATATCTAATTTAATAAAAAAAAATCGGAAAATATAGAAATCATATATATATATATATATATATCTGAGTCTAATTCGAAAACGAAATAATAATAAATTTCAACAAAATATTTCTTTAAACATTTGAATAAAATGTTCAAATATATATATTTAAAACATTCAAAATCCTTTAACAAATCAAATATAGTTATAGAAATTACAATATAATTTTTTATGTAGTTAAATTCTATTTCAAAATAATTTATAACTTCCAAAATAATTTACTTTTAGTTCAATCCATTAAATATAATTCAAATCCATCATTATGGATTCAAAATATTTGTAACTCAAACCATTAAATAATTTCAAACATTCAAATATAAATTAGGATAGTGATTGTATTTATAAATAAGTAATAATAATACTTCTTAAATCAATTTATATTCCGAAAACAACAAGATCCTTTATAATATATATATATATATATATAATGAATAACATATTCACTTTACTTATATAATCCCAAAATGAATATTTAAATAATTTTACTTTTAAACCTCTACTTGTATATTTAAAAACACTCTACATCACTTTATAAACCAATTATCCATTATGGATATCTTTCCTTAATTATCTATAAGTAGATACTACCTGAAAATAAGTATATAAACCTTAAAATAAGTTATATTTATTTCATACCATAAAATACAATTCAAAATCTCCATTTTACACTCAAATTAATTAGAAATATAACATTATCCTTTAAATTATATCATATTTGAAATTCTAACATTGAAGAAAGAGATTAATTTATTCAAATCATATCTAAAATCATTTAATTATTTTATACAAAGATTTCTACATTTTTACGGAGTTTGGAAAATCTTTACTAATGTTTAAATAACCTTTATATTATAATTTCTTTAAAGTAATATAACCAGTTTCATAAAATATTTTATAAAATAGCATTATATTATATTTTGCCTTTAAAACAATTCCAGACTTATAGTATATTATTATATTGATTTTAACATGACTTTTATAACTAAAAGAAAAGTATATTTATATTTATAACTAAAAATATATTTTAATTATGAAAATAGCTAAATTGAATAGAATTTTAGTAAAATATTCATAAAAAACATTTAATAAAATTACTAAACCATTAAACAATTTTTCGAAGCTTTTAAAAATATTTTTAAACAAGAAAATAAATAAACATCTAAATTTACACATAACGAAGCAAAATTCTCCAAAATCATTAATTATCAATGTATATTTTATCATGCAGCCCGAATCAAGTTACATTGAATTCCAGTCCTTCCAACAATGCGCACACAATATTTAAACAACCTACACAAATCAAAATGCAAACAGACAACATTCCCTTTGCATTTCGACGATCCAACAACCACAAAATTTCAACATCAAATCCAATTTCATACCCAATATCACAACAATCAATCAATATTCTAACCAAAAAATTCAAATGATATATGGAATAGATATGTAATTTAAATAGCTAAAACGATATAGTTGTGAGCGTAGAAAATTCACTGATTTCCTTAGCGAAAATTTTCATCGCCTTCATCACTTCAAATTACAGCGCAGCTACTCTTGCCAACTCTGCGTCGCAGCATTGCCAACAGAAGTTCACGCATGCCTCCATCTACCACCACCATGCTTGCGTCGACCATCTCGAGCAACGCTTCGCGCTCCTTCAGTCCATGGCCAAGCCTTCACGTGTACGCATGATCCTCCCCTTCGCTCTCTTGAACTAGGTCGTGGCATCAAGTCGCCATCGCTACCACCATCACTTGCCACCCCTCATCGCGAACTCACTTATGCTAAGTCTCCTGACATTTAGCGCTGCTTGCGTTTTATTTTTTTTAATATTTTTTTCAAAGTCGATTGGGGTTTCGAGGATATTAGGGCAAAAGCTAGAACGAGAGGGGTTTGAGTTTGAATAATGGGTAGGAGAGTATTCTGGAGAAGGGAAAAAGGAAATGGGCTTTATAATTTTGGACTCATTTGATTTAATCAATTCACTTTACTTTATTTTTTATTTTAAGTAATTCTTTCTATTTCTTTTGCAAATGAATTTCTATTTAGTTTAATTTAATTTACATTATCTTCTACTAACTATGTTTCGATAATAAGACAAATCAATATTTATTCAATTTCAATTTATTATTCAAAAAAAGAATTTATTAATTTAATTCAATAATGTTATACCGCCTTTTGACCAGGCAATATATCATAAAAGTTGGCTAAATGGCTTCTGTGATCATCAAGGCAGGAAGCCCGGGGAGACGGTTATCAAGCTCGAAAATCGATTATATTAGGAACTATGGGCAATAGTTGGGCGAATTCGGACCGGGTCTCAATCAAGGTGTAATCAATATAAAGTGACAAGGATGGCTCCATGAGGCCACATTTCAAATTTCAAGTCAATCGGAGTTCGTATGCTTGAGTTATGGGCAAAGGAAGAATTTATATGGATAGATCGAAAACGATCCAAAAAAATTTTGACAAAGATTGATCAATATCTCAAAATATACAAAGTTAATGTACTTGAAACTTTCAAAGCATCATTATATTGAAGAGTGGAGCCCACAAAAACGATCGTATGACGAAACTCCCAAATCTTGGAAATGAGGCCGATCGCTAATGGAACGATCGTACAAATCAGCCATAACGATCCATAGTTTACGGGAAATGTGATATCTCATAAACGGTAAGTTGGAATTACATGAAATTTGGAAAGAAAGTCTCTTACATTGTGGGTCACCTCCATGATCGATCGCAGCTCAAAAGAATGAAATCTTGGAAATTAAGCAGATCGTTATTGGAACGACCGTGCAACTCAGCATAACAATCCATAGTTTTACGGAAAACGCGATATCTCACAAACAGTACATCAAAATTGCACAAAATTTGAAAGGCAAGTCTCTTACATCATGGAGCACCCGTATGATCGATCACAACTCAAAAAGATGAAATCCTGGAAATTAGACCGATCTTTATTGGAACGATCGTACAAATCAGGATAACGATCCATAGTTTTACGGAAAACGCGATATCTCACAAACCGTACGTCGGAATTGCACGAAATTTGGAGGGCAAGTCTCTTACACCACAGAGCACCCCATGATCGACCATAGCTTAAAAGTATCAAATCTTGAAAATTAGTCCGATCGTTATTGGAACGATCGTACAAATCAGCATAACGATCCATAGTTTTATGGAAAATCACAAACGGTACGTCAGAATTGCACGAAATTTGGAGGGCAAGTCTCTTACATCATGGAGCACCCCTATGACCGATCGTAGCTCAAAAGGAGGAAATCTGGAAAATTAGGCCGATCGTTATGGGAACGATCATACAAATCAGCATAACGATCCATAGTTTTATTGAAAACACGATATCTCACAAACGGTACGTCGGAATTGCATGAAATTTGGAGAGCAAGTAACTAATATCATGGGGAACCCACATGAACGAATGCAGCTTAAAAGGACGAAGTATGAAATGATCTCCTATGATCCAATTTCTTGTTAAAACAACGAAGATCGTCGATATCTCACAAACGGTAAGTCGGAATGGCGCGAAACTTTGGGAGCATGGACTAGAGGCATGGAGGACCCTATAAAAATGATCGCAGCCCCATTAGAGTTAGTATGGAATGATAGGCTAAATTATTTTTTGGTGTCTGATCGATCCCAAATTTTATGGGTCGGGTCATATGGGCTGGAGGTTCTTCTGTTGAAATTTCAGCCCAATTCATGTACGTTTTCACCTATAAATACATCGAACTTGGCTCATTGCAGGGGACTTTTTTCGGTTGGCTCTCCTTCATCACTTCTTACCTCTTCCTCCACTAATTTTCTAAGGCAAAAACAACTGTACTTGTAATCTTACAATATAAATAAAAGATTATTGGAGTGGACGTAGGTCGGAGTTTGCCAAACACTATAAACTTGTGTATTCCTTTATTTTTTTCTACTATTTATTATGTGATCTACGTGTTTATCTTTCTATTTGGATATTGTTTTTGAAAATTGGTGTTTTCAGATACAACTGGGTGTTTGTGACCATTTTTGGCGCCAACATTTTGGTGCTTTCACTGAGAAGGACTTGCACCTGCGGATTTGGAAGCTAGGATCTTGGATTTGGAAGCTTGGATACTTAGATATAGGAAGCAATGGCTAGGCAATCAACAAGGAGACCATTAGCAGATATGAGTCACCATGGAGGGAGTCAGGGGGCTTCTTCTGGACCTAGAGCAGATTTGACATATATCTACATCACTAGAGACGAGATGGAAACGATAATGGGAGCTATGTAGGAAAGGATGATAAAGAGAAAAAAGGAGATGATCCAGAATCTTCTCGGGCAGATGGGATAAGCTGGAGCACAAAACCAAGAAAATGGAGCAGTAGGAACAGCTAGAAATTGGAATCCAAGACTTAGAGCGGAAACTAGCAAACTTGGATATGGATTGGAGCAACCGACCCCGGCCAAGGCGAATGGATCAGCACTACTCCCCATGGAACTGGGGGAACGGATTTGGATGGCTTTGTAAGCAAAATGGATAGCAGTGAAGGAATAGGAGCAGCCATCATCCGCACAAATTGGGGCAAGCCCGGCTTAAGGGCATAGGTCATCATCTCTTAATTAGGATGGCATGAAGTAAAAGAAACTCCATAATAAAATGGCTAAGTCACTTATACATGTACGGGATCGAGGTCGTTCCCTAGGCATGCTCTGAGATGGCGATAAACGCCATAACAAATGATTCCGGAACTCACTTGAATGTGAAAAACAAGTATTTCGCTTCGAACGACACTCGATCTCGAACGATCACACTTCGCCTCGAATAGGCATTCGATCTCGAACGATCACATTTCACTTCGAACGTCACTCGATCTCGAACGACACTCGATCTCGAACGATCGCATTTCGCCTCGAACAGACACTCGATCTCGTGCGATCATCATCAGCCTGGGACGGCTATGAATTTGATTAATGGTCCCGAACGGTCGTTACTAACAATCAAGCAAGATCATAGATTTGTTCACAGGTCATCAACGGGTTTCGAACATTGGACTTAAGGCAATTCAAAACACGCCTTCCTACCACAAGGCATATTTTGGGGGGCAAATGTTATACCGCCTTTTGACCAGGCAATATATCATAAAAGTTGGCTAAATAACTTCTGTGATCATCAAGTCATGAAGCTTGGAGAGACGGTTATCAGGCTCGGAAATCGATTATATTAAGAACTATGGGCAATAGTTGGGCGGATTCGGACCGGGTCTCAGTCAAAGTGCAATTAATATAAAGTGATAAGAAAGGCCCATTGAGGCCACATTTCAAATTTCAAGTCAATCGGAGTTCATATGCTCGAGTTATGAGCAAAGGAAGAATTTATACGATCGATCGGGAACGATCCATAAAACAAGATAAATCGACGAAGATCGATCAATATCTCAAAATATACAAAGTTAATGGACTTGAAACTTTCAAAGCATCACTATATTGAAGAGTGGAGTCCACAAAAACGATCGCATGACAAAACTCTCAAATCTTGGAAAAGAGGTCGATCGTTAATGAAACGATCGTACAAATCAGCCATAGCGATCCATAGTTTTATGGAAAATGCGATATCTCACAAACGGTATGTTAGAATTGCATGAAATTTGGAGAGCAAGTCTCTTACATCATGGAGCACCCCCATGATCGATCGCAGCTCAAATGGATCAAATCTTAGAAATTAGGCCGATCGTTATTGGAACAATCGTACAAATCAGCATGACGATCCATAGTTTTACGGAAAACGTGATATCTCACAAACGGCAAGTTGGAATCTCATCAAATTTGTAGGGAAAGTCTCTTACATCATGGAGCACCCCCATGATCAATCGCACCTCAAAAAGATGAAATCTTGGAAATTAGGCCATTGTTATTGGAACGATCATACAAATCAGCATAACGATCCATAGTTTTACGAAAAACGTGATATCTCACAAACGGTACGTCGAAATTGCACAAAATTTGGAGGGAAAGTCTCTTATATCATGGAGCACCCCCATGATAGATTGCAGCTCAAAAGGATGAAATCTTGGAAATTAGGTCGATCTTTATTGGAACGATCTTACAAATATCCATAGTTTTACGAAAAACGCGATATCTTACAAACAACACGTCGGAATTGCACGAAATTTAAAGGGGAAGTCTCTTACATCATGGAGCACCCCCATGATATCGCAGCTCAAAAGAATGAAATCTTGAAAATTAGGCTGATCGTTATTGGAACGATCATACAAATCAGCATAATGATCTATAGTTTTACGGAAAATGCGATATCTCATAAACGCTACATCGGAATTGCATGAAATTTGGAGAACAAGTAGCTAATAACATGGGAAACGCACATAATGATTACAGCTCAAAAGGATGAAGCATGAAATGATCTCCTATGATCCAATTTCTAGTCAAAACAGTGAAGATCAATCGATATCTCACAAAGGGTAAGTCGAAATGGCGTGAAACTTTGGAAGCATGGACTAGAGGCATGGGGGACCCCATAAAAATGATCGCAGCCCCGTTCGAGTTAGTATGGAATGATCGGTTAAATTATTTTTTGGTGTCTGATCGATCCCAAATTTTGTGGGTCGGGTCATATGGGCTAGAGGTTCTTCTGTAGAAATTTCAGCCCGATCCATACACGTCTTCATCTATAAATACAGCAGACTTGGCTCATTGCAGGGAACTTTTTTCGGCTGGCTCTCCTTTATCACTTCTTACCTCTTACTCCACTAATTTTCTAAGGAAAAAACAACTGTACTTGTAATCTTACAATATAAATAAAAGATTATTGGAGTGGACGTAGGCCGGAGTTTGCCGAACCACTATAAAACTCGTGTATTCCTTTACTTTTTCTGCTATTTATTCTGTGATCTGCTTGCTTATCTTTCTATTTGGATATTGTTTTTAAAAATTGGTGCTTTCACATACAACTTAGTGTTTGTGATCATTTTTGGCCCAAACAATATTAAAATAAAATCTTTTATTAAATAGAGTTTGCATAAATAAGAATTTATTTTCAAAATAATAATTATAAAAAAAATCGAATTCAAACAAATTTTGTTTAATTAAATTTACATATAATTACGATGTAGAAAACATAGTTGTTACAGACTCCCCTCTTATGAAAATTGCATCCTCACAATATCTTATAAAGAGATGTCAAACAACTCATACCCTGATTTTCTTCGTATCCATAATTTTCTATCAAACTTAACTACTCATTCCTCTATGTGGCTCTTCCTTCTCCAAATTCTCTTATCACGCAACAATTTAAAATGGACTTATTCAACAGTTTTTTTTATTTTTGCATCAGATAAATTTGTGAAAATATTCCTAAGTGTCAGATTTTTTGGAAAATTTCGGCAACCTCCCCTTTGTATGGAGAGCGTTTCAAAAATCAAAACACGATAATATCACAATATATATATACATCCCAACATGGGGCATCCTGTAACATGGAGAAACAACATAATATAACATTGTATATCAATATCGCATAAAAACGTACCTTTATTAGGGTTTAAGCTTGTTATTTCGCGTATATGCGAACAAAAGCGAGCTATAGCTTCAAACTAATCCAAATAAGCTCCAATAGTACATGTTCTTAATCTAAAATTCAAATATTACTAACATATAAAGAGTTGCAAAAAGTATGCATTCATTGGAAGTAAAAGCAATATCACTTTCTTATTTAACCCACTTCCTATCCAATATCAATGGGCAAAATGATTAAATTACGTAATGGTCTCTAAGAATAGTGTTAAGTTGTGAATTAAATTTCTAAAGTAACTTTTGGATTACAAAAATTTGGAATACAACTCGAGTTATGGGGATTTTCTGTAAACAAACATAGCAGATTTTCAATGTATGTAGGCCCACTTTCAAAAACTAAGATTTTAGCCTACTAAACAACAAAATTTTACAAAACACTTAAAATAAAAGTTGTTGCTAATGATCTTAGCTTTCTGGAATGGGCAAAATCATCAAAATTGGACAAACCATTAGAAAGTTATGCTTATATAAACACAGAGCAAATACATAGTCCTAAAATATGAAAAGTTTAAAACAAGAAGAACATGGTGCACAAGCATGAAAAACCGATCACAAGCAAATACAGGTCACAACATACACATAAATGCAACATGTACACATCAAGGTCAATAATAATACAATGCACAAGATATAGCAACAAACACACACAAAAGTCAGACCAGGCACACAAAGATTTGCTTGTATACACGCACATACTTACAACGCACAATATAAGTTGTATCCAACTAATAACTGGCATCACCATTGTGTACCATGTTCTTTATTAAGCCCAAGTACCACTTTACTTGGAATGAAAACTTAGTATATGTGCAAATTTTAGTGTGATGTCTAAATAAATTTCTTAGGGTATTGTTGTTCTATTAACACAAGAACAATGCCCACTTGTGTATTTCATTTAATAATGCATATCTAAATGATTTTGTCATCCAATTGCATCCCCAAGTATGAATTTTCATTTAGGATGAGAGAGCTCCGGCGATTATGTTGTTGTTTCAGTAGGATAGGGATATAATTCAAATGATATTTTGGTTCTGGAATCAACAATTAAAAATTAAAATACATAACGATGTTTTTATCGAAGAAAAACTCGTAAAAACATTCATAACTTTGAATTTTGTTTAACTGTTAAATAAATTATCATTTAGATACAGAGATCAAGTGCAAGATAAATAAATAAAACTCAAATGACTTAGAATTAACTTGAAAATATGCTCGAATAATAAAACCAAATGATTGAATCAACATTACAATTCTTGTAAAAGAAGATTTATAAAAAATAAAATACATACCTCAAATTATATTATTTTTGAACTAGCTAACGATTTATTATCAATAAGTTTACCTAAAACATACTTAGAAAACTTTCCTCTACTAACAAATACTCATACTTCATTGAAAAATACTCAATTTATCATCTGATAATTTCACTTATATTTTCTATGTGAATAGAGTACGCATATCGATCCTAATAGTAGTTAGCATATTTATAACAAAAATGTACTAAAATCAAAACAGAAATCAAAGTGGAATCGTTGGAAATTCCAAAGTTGACCCAAAATTTCAAAAGTTTCAAATGATCAAAACACGGTTGGAAAATGAATTTTTAAACCTTAAAATGACAGTTATGTAATACTAAAGTGCTACTTTATATGATCCAATAGTTTCAGTTTACTATTTATATTACTATTAATGTTTATTTTGCACTTCTAACGAACCCAAAACCAAGTTGAATAGGAACTACTTTTAAATTCGTAAGCAAGATCTAAAAAAATACCAGTAACCCAAAAAATCATTAAATGATCAAATTCAAGTTTAATTTTCTTATCCCATTGATTTATGCTTAGAAAATGTATGTTTATTTCAAATTTCAAATCACAAGTAGTACTCGGAACTGCAGTGTATGGACAATATTGTTTGTCTTCAACTAACATCTAAGGCACCAAGAGTTCCATAATTAATTTACTGGTAACATCTAGCCCTTCAAGTATCATTAATCACTTTACTATGTATGCTTCCTGGTAATGCACCATTTACATGTTTACCACATGAGTGTTATGCTAAGTTTTTTTTTCAAAACATATTATTCTTTTCAAAATATTGTGTCAAAATTCTTTATCCTATTGTTTAGGAATCCTTATCGATAACATTGGCTAGACACCTTGACTAGAATTTTTAAAGCACTTAACGGACAAATTAGCACCAAAATAAACTACTGAAATATTTCCAATCACTTTATAAGATTTCAATTTCTTATTTTATTAAATTATATGCTTGCTTGAACAAAAATATTTATTTTCAAAATCCGCATATATATTCAATTCAACAACCATTAACATCAATACAAATCATCATACATCATAATATCAAATAAACAAACTCCTTCAGTGGAAACCTATTTATCAGCATCCGCTGCGCACTCTGATCACTACTGGATCAAGCTACTCTATTTTAATCCACATAGAGGTTTAATAAACATCACCCGACATTACTCGTCAAGCCAACCACTCCTTACTTCACTATCTCCCTCAACGACTACCATTTCACTCAGAGATAACACATAGAAGAGGTTGAAAAGAAATATATATACATATAGAAGGAAAAATAACAAAAATGTTCCCAGATGATTACCCCAGCAATCATCGTATACTCTTACTATCCCTTTAATATAGGGTAACTGCCCAACACGCTCTAGGGTACTGGGACTCTAAGTTTCATCTAAGGTCTTGACTCGTATCTCTTATATATGATGTATTGTTATGAACCTACTATAATATCAAATTGTAAACACCCCACTTCTATGCCCAAATAATACAACGTGGTCTCAACGTCTCTGTACCTGAAATGTCTCAGACTAACCCGAGTATTATATAAATAACACACGGGTCGGACTATATCTAAATCAATGGATTATACACATATATATAGATGAAAAGTATATTCATGGAAAGATAACAACTCTATAGCAAAACATCTCTAATACGGAAGACATCAATTAAAGCATGCACAAAGACGTCATTACCCATATAAAATTACATCAAATATTATCCAACCAAAACAATATCAAGTGAGTGAATCATCCATATCTGAAATCGTCATCAAAGTCCATAAATCGTCAAATATGAGAAGTCATCAAGTATATCTCCCAATCTTAAATAATAAAATACTATCATCAAAGCAATGTAAAATAGACTGTCTGACTGTTAAATATAAGGCACCTACTCATCAGTCAGATATAACAAAAGATATGAGAATCCACTATACTCTGAACACATATCCATATATAATCTCATCTCATCATATATAAATCAAAATATATTATGACAGGAATAATTGTACGACAGACTCAAAGCCCCAAGTAGAGTCATATATACATGAATACGTAGGTCACCTAACCCTTGGTCACCTAACACATAATTATACTTAGGTGAGGTGTATTAATAGAATATGTCAATATACCACTCCGTTAGAACCAGAAGGGAGATAGATGGCCGTTTGCCCACTCTAGGAACCTAGGGTCACCTAATTGGATCTACTTCTATAGTCTTTAGTTACCTCGACGGACATCGTGACACATATCCACCAGTGGCTCGTCAACGCATAGCCTCGGTCACGACCCTGCTTTGCTCCTGTAGGTAACGGACTATTGACCTATGCGACATAATAAAAGGGCTATAGGGCACCTACCCAATGGGTCACCTAACCCAAATCTCATAATATTGGGAACCTACCCAATGGGTCACCTAACCCAAATCATGTGATGCGCATCAAATATAATATCCAACAAAGGTGTCGTGGATCAGTGGACGCGACCCCACGATTAGGCCCTAAGGTGGATTCTAGCCACCTAGTTCTCTCCAATGCCAATAAAAGGAGTACATCGTGATAGTGGCACACAATATCAATAAATATAAAATCACATATCTTGCTCGCATCTACGAGCATCACCTCACATAAGTACATCTCATAAAATTATTCCTGTCATGTGAGTGTCATTTACTTACAATGATTATCCGAATAAATACAACAACAACGTCTCATACCACTACATAATAATCAAATGTTTATTTAACGCTCATAAACTACACTCAAAATCTATAATATTCTATATAACGAGTCCAAAGAATAACTGGAGAAATATTACCGAATGCCCCATCCCAAACGGTATTATAACTCCATTTATTCAGATTTCTCGCCACACAGGATGAAATATCACAAAATCAAATCAATATCTAACGGTGAATCATTCATAATATCCAATTAAATAAAAAAGAAAGAGAAACCAGAAAACATAGAAATCGCACACGCACACGCACATATATATAAATCCCAACCTAATTCAGAAAAGAAATAATAATAAATTTCAACAAAATCTTTCTTTAAACATTTAAATCAAATGTTCAAATATACATATTTAAAACTTCAAAATCCTATAAAGAATCAAATATAATTTATAGAAATGACAATATAATTTTTTGTGTATTTAAATTCTATTTCCAAATAATTTATAACTTCCAAAATAATTCTACTTTTAGTTCAATCCATAAAATATAATTCAAATCCATCATTGTAGATTCAAAATATTTGTAGCTCAAACCATTAAATAATTTCAAACATTCAAATATAAATTAGGATAGTAATTATACTTATAAATAAGTAATAATAATACTTCTTAAATTAATTTATATTCCGAAAACAATAAGATCCTTTATAATATATATATATATATATATTATATAGTGAATAACACATTCACTTTATTTGTATAACTGTAAAATAAATATTTAAATACAAAATTTACTTTTAAAAATTACCTGTATATTTCAAAATATTCTACATCACTTTATAAACCAATTATCCATTATGGATATCTTTCCTTAATTATCTATAATTAGAAACTGGTTGTAAATAAGCATATAAAACTCAAAATAAATTATATTTATTTCAAACCATAAAATACAATTCAGAATCTTTATTTTATACTCAAATTAATTATAAATAAAACATTCTCCTTTAAATTATATCATATTTGAAATTCTAACATTAAAGAAAGAGAATTTATTTATTCAAATTATATCCAAAATCATTTAATGATTTTATAAAAAGATTTCTATATTTTTCCGAAGTTTGGAAACTCTTTTAATAATGTTTAAATGACTTTTATATTATAAATTTCTTTAAAATAATATAATCATTTTCATAATATATTTTATAAAATAGCATTATATTCTATTTTGCCTTTAAAATAATTTTAGACTTATAATATATTATTATATTGATTTTAAAATGAATTTTATAACTAAAAGAAAACTATATTTATATTTATAACTAAAAAAATATTTTTAAATATGAAAATAGCAAAATTGAATAAAATTTTAGTAAAATATTCATGAAATACTTTTAATAAAATTTCAAAACCCTTAAACAATTTTCCAAAGCTTTTAAAAATATTATAAAACAAGAAAATAAACTAACATCTAAATTTACACGTAATGAAGCAAAATTCTCCAAAATCGTTAATTATCAAGGTATATTTTATCGTGCGGCTCGAATCGAGTTACATCGAATTCTGACCCTTCCAACAATGCATACACAATATTTAAATAATGTAACAACCCGAAATTTAAGCTATAGTAATTAATTAATGTATTAATTAAATGATAAAATAACTTTATGAAATTATCAGAATTGAGCCATAGGAGTTGCACCATTATGTCCGTGGTAATTTTCTGGTCAATTTCCATATATAGAACATCAAAATCTGAGCTAAGACGAAGAAGTTACGGAATAAACAAGAAACGAGAATATATATATATATATATATAAGGGGCTAGGTCGACCCTTGCTAGTGAACGTTGATAGGTAGGTCGACCCGCCTACCCCAGAATGCATTCTTTTAATGTTGCTTCGTCCAAAACGATTTTAACATGTCATTTTGCAACTTTTGTCCAATCCTGTGCGTTCGTGCTTCCATCCGACGGTTCCTATTAAGCCTATGACGTGGTTGCACCAGATTTAATCTCCAAATCCAGCGGTCTGAGATCCACAAGTGACACTATAAATAAGACCCTAGGCCTAGCTATTTTCTCATTCAGATTTTCTCCTTCTAGGTTCATTGCCTGAAGCTGGATCCTAAAAGGAATATTTTTCCGAGGAGTAAATCTTTTTAATTAAAATATTTTATACCCGTCAAGTGGATCCAGGAAGGCCAAAGGAAAGAGCTAAGGACCATAGGTGAGTGTTTAGTAATTATTTTAGATTCTTAAGTAATTAAAAATAATAGGGTTTCCAATAGTTGTAGTTTTTCTACAATTTTGGGATAACCTTTATACAAGTTTATTTATAGTTTAATTTAAGTAAGTTTTAGACTTGTTTTTCAGTCTATTTTCTTTTAGCTATTCTATTTCAGTCATTTGCAATTATTTATTGTCAATTATAGCTTCTCCAATTATTTACAGTTATTTAAAGTATGTATAGTTATTTATTATTATTTACATCTATTCTACGTGGGATTTCTATTGTAATTGTTAGTTTCTTTTTAATTTCCTTTTTACGCGAATGGAATAAATAGAATTGAACAAATCGCAAATATGAACTAAATTATAAGAACACTAAATTTACAAAAAATGGGATGTAAAATAAGAAGAACTGTAATAAATTGGACTTAGACTGAAATAGGAAAATTTAAGGTATTTGAAAGCTTAGTTATAACATATAATTATAACTAAAAAGAGAAAATAGAAGAAATAGCAGAAGTAGCTTATTCTTAAACTTAGACCTTGGGTAAGTAAATAAGCAAAGTTATAACACATAGGTTATAATTAGAGACAGAACAGAAATGGCTTATTTTTAACTTAGAATAAGTTAATAAGCAAAGATAAAAGTAGGACCTGTAACAACAGCATTCCCTTTTTCAGTTAGGTCTCACAATAGATTAGGTGAGGCTATGGAACGCTTATGCTGGAGTAGTGGTAAATAAGAGGTCAATAAATAGAAGTTCAAATCATGGGGATTTGGACAAGGGGCGCAACTAGATTTTGTTTGTTAGATAAGACCCATACCAACAGCATTCTCTTTTAGTCAAACACAGGTGGTCTCACAATAGCACAAATGAGGAAAGGGCACACTTATGCTGGAGCAGTGGTAAATAAGAGATCAACAAGAGGGAGCAACAGATAGCGCGAGCCTAATGGTGGTCGAGCGTGCAGCCTTAGTGCTGGCTGATAAGTCGTTATTGAGTTCCAAACGCTAAGTAGGTATCTATTGCGTAGGGACCAACATGGTCTAGCCCACAGTAGTAGGTGTCTATTGCGTAGGGACCAATAGGGTTTAGTCTGTATCCTTTGCGTAGGGACCAACATGGTCTAGTCCGTATCTTTTGCGTAGGGACCAACAGGGTCTAGTCCGCATCTTTTGCGTAGGGGCCAATGGGTCTAGTACGCAGTAGGCACAGTAGAGATAGAAGGTCGATCAAAGGGTAGAATTAGGACTTCAGCCTAATTAAAGTAGAATTAGGGTTTCAGCCTAATCAAAGCAGTTATCTAAGAAAAGTGCAAACAATCTAATCGAACTATCTAAGCAAAGCAAACAGTTAACCGTATTTTATCCTAGCTTTATCTTTCCTTTATTTCCTTTTATACTAGAACTGTTGCAAAGTCTATTATCTTTATCTTGCTTAAGAATACTAGTAATTACTTTCATTCACCAGACTTTTAGTCTGACCCACTCCTCTATTTCCCTTTTTCCCCCCATAGACCACCAGAGGCAGGGATAGTAAATTTCAGAGTTTCTTGGAGGTTCAGCTGTAGAGACTTTCTTCATGTATTCTACTCCTTCTTTTTCAGTTTTTATTTCATTTGATGTACTGGTACTTTTCTTTGAGAGGGATGGTTATTTTATGTACTCTGATGTTGTGACTAAGATAATGTTTTTCACTAGACATAGATATTTGGTATTTTGAGACATATTTGGTTTTATGAAGTATTTATGGAGTTTGATTTTAAATGAGTTATTTTTTTAATTGTTTCCGCTATTTTATTTATTTTGTCTTATGAATCTCAGTCTTTGTAATTTTTTAGCTATACCTACAATGCACCACATCTTTTAGTGTGCCTTTTTGGGTATACTAAGGTGTGTGGGGTGTTACATTTGGTATCAGAGCCTAAGGTTACAAGATTCCTAAAAATTTGTTTTAAAAAGTAAAGTATTTTTCAAAATAACTTGTTTTAAAAGTATTTTTCAGAAAGAAACTCTTAGAAATAGTTTCAAGTATAAAAGAGTTTTATAAAAAACCCCTCAAAGTCCAGTTCAATCTTCCTTCGATTCTTTCGAGCCTAACTTCTCTTTTTCTTTGCATAGGCGGATGCCCCTAATCTTCTAGAGGGCGTCCAAGTCCCAGCCTAGTTTCGTTGATACTTTCAAGCTACGACTCCAGAGGTGCAATGGCAAAGGCCCAATCCGGCACTAGCAGGTGGGAATCCCATCAACCCACCTGTGGCAACCAATTTCTCTAAGCCATGCAAGGATTTCGCCAGTTTAGGAGGCAAGACATTTTCCAGTATAGAGAATTTTATGGAGGCGCAAGCTTGGTTAAGAAACACGGAGAGGATATTCAGGCTATTGGGACTGGAGGATCAGCAGAGAGTTCAGCTTGCATCTTGGCAGCTGAAAGGAAAGGCTTCTTATTGGTTGGAGGTTGTTGAGTTGGAAGGAAGAGATGTTGGATGGTTTGGATTTTGAGAGAGGTTCGAGAGGAAGTTTTTGTCACAAGCAGAAGAGAGTGTGCAGTTGGAACTGTGTATTGGCTTGAAGCAAGGTAGTCTTTCTGTTAAGGAGTATATCAACCAATTTAATGAGTTGTCGCGATTTGGAATGGAGTTAGTGAATACACCACACAAGAAGGCCTTGAAGTTCGCAAAGGGATTGAATCAACCCCTTCAAGGGTTGTTGTTGACTCACGTACCGACGGGAGCTACTTACGAGTCACTGGTGGAGATGGCACTTATGTCTGATGCAGCTAAGGAGGGAGAGTCTAAGGAAGTCCCTAAGTCGGAAGGTTCTAAGAAGAAATGGTGGAAGAACAATAAAGATAAGAAGAAAGTGGAAGGCCCTCAGAAGCAGATAAAGAAAGTAGTAAAGTGCAGTAACTGCAGATTGCTTGGTCATTTTGCGAAAGACTTCAAGAGAGAGAAGATGAAGGGAAAGTGTTATAATTATGGACAGCCCAGTCACATTAGTAGAGTTTTCCCTCAGAAGACGGGGCAGGGAGCGGGTGCACCGGCAACACAAATTCAGGCTTTGGATGCACACCTTCCAGCAGCGGACCCGAGAGAGGTAGAAAAGTCACCGTGGAAAGTTGGATTTCTATTTTTGATTTTCCTATTCGGACTCTTTTCGATTCTGGAGCATCACACTCTTTCATCTCTAGTTCTTTGGTAGATTATTTGCATTTAGACATCTCTTTAGTAGTAGACCTCATTGTTGTTTCAAACCCTATAGGAGGATCGACATACTTGTCTATGATTTGTAGGGGTTTGAAAATTTTTATCCTAGGCGTAGAGTTTGATTATGATGCCTATGTATTGGGATTTTCGAGGTATGGGATGATTTTGGGGATGGATTGGCTATCCACATATGGAGCAATATTAGACTGTGAGAGTAGAGTCGTTAGACTAGAGACATGTAGTGGTAGGACTCTCGAGATTTCTTGCGACCCACAGGGGTAGTCATGTTGAGTTTCCTTTATTCCCTTGATTCATCATTCGTAGAGTTAGATTCAGTTCTGGTCGTCAGAGATTTTCTAGACGTCTTTGAGGAGGTTAGGGGACTACCCTCTAAGAGAGAGATCGACTTCAGGATCTATTTGACTGACAATGCTAAGCTAGTAGCATTGCCCGTGAGACACATGGCACCTAGGGAGATGAAGGAGTTAAGCAAGCAGATTCGTGAGCTATTAGAGAAAGGCTTCATTAGGAGGATCATATCTGAGTGGGGAGCGCTAGTCATCTTCGCTGCTAAGGCGGATGGTTCCCTTTGACTTTGCATAGACTATAGGGAGTTGAATAAGCTCACGAAGAAGAACCATTATCCACTTCCTAGAATAGATGACCTTTTCGACCAGTTGGTTGGCTCTTCAGTATTTTCTCAGCTTGATTTAGCCACTGGATTTCATCAGCTTAGAGTCACTGACGATAGCATCGACAAGACGACATTTAGGACACCTGATGGATTCTTTGAGTGGTTGGTTATGCCTTTTGAGCTAACCAATCCTCTAGCTTATTTTGTAGATTTGATGAGCCGTGTTTTTAGGGATGTCCTAAATAAGTTCGTAGTAGTGTTTGTGGATGACATTTTGGTGTTTTCCAAGAGTATGGAGGAGCATGCTGTTCATTTAGAGGAGGTTCATCGTACACTTTGTGTTCATCAGTTGAGGGAAAAGTTCTCGAAGTGTCACTTTTGGCGAGAGGAGGTACGTTTCTTGGGGCACGTAGTCTCAAGAGAGGGTTTGGCTGTTGACCCCGCTAAGGTAATTGCAGTGCAAGATTGGAAGGCCCACAAGAACGTTACCGAAGTTAGAAGCTTCCTAGGATTGGCTGGCTATTATAGGAAGTTCATCAGGGATTTTGCCAAGATTTTAGCACCACTTACTCGCCTCACTAAGAAGAATAAAGCATTCATGTGGGACGTGGACTGTGAGGATTCCTTCACGATGCTAAAGAGAGCCCTTACTAGTGCACCAGTGTTAGTTTTACCCGATGGAGCTAAGCCTTTTATAGTATACACTGATGCATGTGGGACGGGTCTAGGAGCGGTGTTGATGCAAGAAGGGAGGGTAGTAGGTTATGGAAGTAGACAGTTAAGGACTCATGAGAAGAACTACCCTACCCATGATTTGGAGTTAGCTGCTATAGTTTTTGCACTCAAGTCTTGGAGGCATTACTTGCTAGGAGAGAGGTTCGAGCTTTTCACTGACCATAAGTCATTGAAATACCTATTCTCACAGAAGGATTTGAACTTAAGGCAGCAGTAATGGATGGAGTTTTTGGCATCTTACGACTTTGAGATAGCTTATACCCCTGGCAAGGGAAATGTAGTTGCGGATGCGTTGAGTAAGAAGAAAGAAACCCTTAGTCTGATGTTCGTGGAGTGGAGGAACCTAGAGTTTATTTCCACTTTTGATTTTAAACCCTCTACGGACATTGCCCTAGGATTGTTAACAACACTTGAGGTGAGGCCTACCCTTGTAGATTAGGTTGGCTCGAGGCAGCGAGAGGATTCAGAGCTTATGGATATTATGGATAGGATTAGCAGATGAGAGGTCTCGAGGCATCTCCAACGCTATTCCATGGATAGTAAAGGGTGGCTAAGGAGAGATGGAAGACTTTATGTCCCCTGCGCTAGTGATTTGTTGAGAGCAGTTCTAGAGGAAGCACACCATTCTCGTATGACTATTCATCCGGGTGGTGATAAGATGTATAGGGACATGAAGAGGATGTTTTATTGGAGTGGCATGAAGAAGGATGCGGCAGAGTTTGTGACTAAGTGTCTTGTGTGCCAAAGGGTTGAGGCGGAGCAGCAGAAGCCCGGTGGATTACTTCATCCATTAGATGCGCCTGAATGGAAGTGGGAGAGCGTTTCAATGGACTTTATAGATGGTTTACCTCGGTCTAGGAAGGGGAATACTAGCATTTGGGTGATTATAGATCGTTTGACCAAGAACGCCCACTTCATTCCGGTCAAGAGTAAGAGGACGACATCTTATTTGGCATCCTTGTATGTTCGTGAGATAGTCCGACTTCATGGAGTTCCCTCTAGCATAGTGAGCGATAGAGACCTTATTTTTACTAGCGAGTTTTAGAGAAGCTTGCAAGAAGCTTTAGGGACGCAGCATAGATTGAGTACGACCTATCACCCTCAGACGGATGGACAAACGGAGAGAGTTAATAGAATGCTTGAAGATTTGTTGAGGATGTGCATTCTAGATTTTGGAGGAACTTGGGAGGAGCATCTTCCTTTGGTGGAGTTCGCATATAATAACAGCTTTCAGGCTAGCATTGGGATGGCACCATTTGAAGCTCTTTATGGGAGACCTTGCAAGTCACCTTCATGCTGGGTGGAGTCTACAGAGAGATTGCTACTTGGTCCTGGCATGGTTAGGGAGACCTCAGAGAAGGTGGATTTGATTAGAAGGAGGATGAAGACAGCCCAAGATAGGCAGAAATCTTATGCAGACAAGCGGAGGAGAGATATTGAGTTTGAGATTGGAGACTTAGTTTTCATTAAATTATCCCCGCCAGGAAAGGTGGTGAGGTTTGGATCGAGTGGGAAGTTAGCCCCCAGATTTGTAGGACCGTTCCCCATTGTAGAGAGAGTAGGGAAGATGGCATATCGAGTGAAGCTACCGGAGAGGCTCGCAGGAGTACACGATGTTTTTCATGTTTCACACTTGAGAAAGTGCTTACATGACTCAGCAGAGATTGTGGAGCCTAGTTAGTTGGAGGAAGTGGAAGTAGAAAGGGAAGCATCGGTTCGTTGTATTCCTACAAAGATCATTGGACAAGACATCAAGAGGCTTAGGAATAAAGAAGTCCCATTAGTGAAGGTGCAGTGGGGAAATGATGTTGCGGACGCTACATGGGAAGCTGAAGAGAAGATTTGTACCTCTTATCTGCATCTATTTAATAGTGAGTTTTAGAACTTCCTATTTCCATCTTTAGCTTTGAATAGGTTCTTTCCTTTATTATCCTTTGGGAGGGTAGAACTTCGGATTTAACCTATGGACGGTAGGATTTGATGTAAACATGTTATTAGAACATGTTATGTATGATGGATACTAGTGGTTGCAAGTGGTTGCTAGTGGATGCTAATGGACGCATATACTTACACTAGGTGCTACTATCTCTTAGGGATCGACCTAAATAGGACACTAGAGCATATGCATATGGATGTGTGCGCATTTGCATTTTTATTTTATTTTCCATGGTTGTTATAAATGGATGATTATCACATGATTGTTGCATTTGGATGATGATTATAGCACGCTATAGAACTATTAGTTATCATTAGGGAAATTGCATTCATTTGGATATATGGCATGGACATGATTGCATAAAAGGAGGTCGACTTAATCAGTAGATCACCTAATCTTTTGCATTAGTTAGAAACATTGACACTACACTAATTGCATAAGTATCATAAATCGCATCAGAAAAACTTAAGGACAATGGATGCAATGAATGTTGGTTGAGTAGTTGGTTGTAGAACTTGGATGAAAACATGTATTTCATTCTTCTATCCTTAGAGATTTCGGGGATGAAATCCCTTAAGGAGGGGATAATGTAACAACCCGAAATTTAAGCTATAGTAATTAATTAACGAATTAATTAAATGATAAAATAACTTTGTGAAATTATCATAATTGAGCCACGGGAGTTGCACCGTTGTGTCCGTGATAATTTTCTGGTCAATTTCCATATATAGAACATCAAAATCCGAGCTAAGACGAAGAAGTTACGGAATAAACAAGAAACGATAAATACACACACACACACACACACACACACACACACACACACACATATATATATATATATATGTATATATAAGGGGCTAGGTCGACCCTCACATAGGCAAGGTCGACCTATAGGTCAACCCTTGCTAGTGAAGGTCGACGGGTAGGTCGACCCGCCTACCCCAGAATGTATTCTTTTAACGTTGCTTCGTCCAGAACGATTTTAACACATCATTTTGCAACTTTTGTCCAATCCCGTGTGTTCGTGCTTCCATCCGACGGTTTCTATCGAGCCTATGACGTGGTTGCACCAGATTTAATCACCAAATCCAATGGTCAGAGATCCATAAGTGATACTATAAATAAGACCCTAGGCCTAACTATTTTCTCATTTAGATTTTCTCCTTCTCAGTTCATTGCCTGAGGCTGGACCCTAAAAGGAATATTTTTCTGAGGAGAATATCTTTTTAACTAAAATATTTTATACCCTTCAAGTGGATCCGAGAAGACCAAAAGAAAGAGCTAAGGACCACAGGTGAGTGTTTAGTAATTATTTTTGATTCTTAAGTAATTTAAAATAATAGGGTTACCAATAGTTGTAGTTTTTCTACAATTTTGAGATAACCTTTATACAAGTTCATTTACAGTTTAATTTAAGTAAGTTTTAGACTTGTTTTTCAGTCTATTTCCTTTTAGCTATTCTATTTCAGTCATTTGCAATTATTTATTGCTAATTATAGCTTTTCCAATTATTTACAATTATTTATAGTATTTATAGTTATTTAGGTTTTATTTACATCTATTCTACGTTAGGATTTCTTCTGTAATTGTTAGTTTCTTTTTAATTTCCTTTTTACGTGAATGGAATAAATAGAATAGAACAAATCGCGAATATGAACTAAATTATAAGAACACTGAATTTACAAAAAATGAGATGTAAAATAAGAAGAACTGTAATAAATTGGACTTAGACTGAAATAGACAAATTTAAGAAATTTGCAAGCTTAGTTATAACATATAATTATAACTAAAAAGAGAAAATAGAAGAAATAGCAGAAGTAGCTTATTCTTAAACTTAGACCTTGGGTTAAGTAAATAAGCAAAGTTATAACACACAGGTTATAACTAGAGGCAGAACAGAAAAGGCTTATTTTTAAGACTTAGAATAAGTTAATAGGCAAAGATAAAAGCAAGACCTGTACCAACAGCATTCCCCTTTTTAGTTAGGTCTCACAATAGATTAGGTGAGGCTAGGGCATGCTTATGCTGGAGTAGTGGTAAATAAGAGGTCAATAAATAGAAGTTCAAATCATGGGGATTTGGACAAGGGGTGCAATTAGATTTTATTTGTTAGATAAGACCCGTACCAACAGCATTCCCTTTTAGTTAGACACAGGTGGTCTCAGTATAGCACAGGTGAGGCAAGGGCACGCTTATGCTGGAGCAATGGTAAATAAGAGGTCAACGGGAGGGAGCAACAGATAGCGCGAGCCTAATGGTGGTCGAGCGGGCAGCCTCGGTGCTGGCTAATAAGTCATTATTGAGTTCCAAGCGCTAAGTAGGTGTCTATTGCGTAGGGGACCAACAGGGCCTAGTCCGCAGTAGAATGTGTTTATTGCGTAGGGACCAACAGGGTTTAGTCTGTATCCTTTGCGTAGAGACCAACAGGGTCTAGTTCGTATCTTCTGCGTAGGGACCAACAGGATCTAGTTCGCATCTTTTGCGTAGGGTCCAATGGGTCTAGTCCGTAGTAGGCACAGTAGAGATAGAAGGTCGATCAAAGGGTAGAATTAGGAATTAAGCCTAATTAAAGTAGGATTAGGGTTTCAGCCTAATCAAAGCAGTTACCTAAGAAAAGTGCAAAAAATCTAACCAAACTATCTAAGCAAAGCAAATAGTTAAACCGTATTTTATCCCAACTTTATCCTTCCTTTATTTCCTTTTATACTAGAACTGTTGCAAAGTCTATTATCTTTATCTTGCTTAAGAATACTATTCATTCACCAGACTTTTAGTCTGACCCACTCTTCTATTTCCCTTTTTCCCCCATAGGCCACCAGAGACAGGGATAGTAGATTTCAGAGTTTCTTGGAGGTTCAGCTGTAGAGACTTTCTTCATGTATTCTACTCCTTCTTTTTCAGTTTTTATTTCATTTGATGTACTGGTACTTTTCTTTGAGAGGGATGGTTGTTTTGTGTACTCTGATTTTATGACTAAGATAATGTTTTTCACTAGACATGGATATTTGGTATTTTGAGACATATTTAGTTTTATGAAGTATTTATGGAGTTTGATTTTAAATAAGTTATTGTTTTAATTGTTTCCGCTGTTTTATTTATTTTGTCTTGTAAATTTTAGTCTTTGTAAGTTTTTAGTTATACCTACAACGCACCATATCTTTTAGTGTGCCCTTTTGGATATACTAAGGGGTGTGGGGTGTTACAAATAACCTACACAAATCTGTTTGCGCCAAAATTGGTCACAAACACCCAATTGTCGATGAAAGCACCAGTTCAAAATCACAGATCTCAGGTAACAAGTATGTAGAGAATTAAAAATGAAGAACACTAAGAAAATTCAGAGGAAAGCAGTAAAGAATACATAGTTTATAGTGGTTCGGCAATCCATCCTACCTCCACTTTGAAGTTGATGATTTTATTGAAGTTTGCTTGCTGATTACAATGAGTTACAACGGATTACAACCATAGAATTCGAGTACAATGATGATTCCAGTAGAGTTCGGACGTATCAGGGTCCAAAAGATCCTTTTTCTGCAGGCTCTGGGGTGCTATTTATAAGCGTAGGCTGCAAATATCTCGCTCAGATCTCGGGAGACCTCTTCTGGCACGTGAGTGGGCCCACGCGATCGATCCCATGTGGTTCGCACTCGACCTGTGATCAATACGAACGAATTTTGTATCGATCGAGCCTTAGCACAATCGAGTCGAAATTAAGCATGAACATTCTTTAGGTTGTACGCAAGCTCCTGTGAAAATTTCGTAGCATTTGGACTTGTAGATTGTGAGATATGATCGACGCAAGTTTGGGTTTTATGCAAGCTGTTTAGTTCACATCGATCCACTTCGTATTGATCTGGGCACGTGCCTGCAAGTTGACGTAGTGCTAACTCCTTGGATCAACCCACTTTTCATGTCGAGTTGACTGCTTCCTCCTTCGTATCCATCGAATGTTATGTCCTTCGGATCGATGCTTGGCGCTCCTCTTCGTATCGATCATTTGCGCTCTACTTCGTTTCGATCATTAGCATTCTATTTCGCATCGATGCCCTGTGTTCCATTTCGTATCGATGGGGAGGTTTTGTATCGACCTGTTGTCGACCGATACGAAGTATGTTTAAGGCTTGATTGATACAAAATGGACGTATGTGGATGGATATGAAGAGAGTGGATCTGGATGGATACGAAGAGAGTGGATTTGGATGGATACGAAGAGAGGCATGTTCACCGATGGACACGAGATGGACCGATGCGAAATGAGCTTGCTCATTGATGGATACGAGGAGGATCGACTGTGATGGATACTAAGCCGGATGGATACGAGATGAGGTCCGAGGGTTGATGGATACAAACAGGATGGTTGCAAGGCGATGGATACGAACGAAGCCTCGGGGATGGATTCGAATAGGATGGATACGAAGGAGGCGATCTGATGGATATGAATGGAAGCCTTGCTTGACTTGCATCGATCATATCTTGAGCATCTGAACTTCAATTGACCTGAAATCTGAAACGTAGCCTCTCCTAGCCTTGTGCATCATTCTCAATCGATCCTGTCTTGATTGAAGCCCGGTCAAATTTTGACAACATCGATCATAGCCTTGTTTCCAATTGATCTCCATTCCTGATATCCATCCTTTCCAGCCAATTTGTGGATATCCCGGCCTTGACCAAAAGGCGGGATAACATTTGCCCCCCAAAACATGCCTTGTGGTAAGAAGGTGTGTTTTGAAAGGCTTCAAATCCGGCATCCGAAGTGCATATTTCATCCATAGCCATATCATCTGATTCTTAGTCCAATCCATTACCAAGCCATCCTATCCGAATGTCGTAGCCATAACCTGATCCAAATTCGCGACTTCTCCGAGTCGATGTCCGATTCCGAATTCAGTAACCAAATCCTTAGCCAATTCATAGCTATCCAAATCCATCAACCGAGCTTTAATCCATCTATATCCAATATCCAATAGCCAAATCGATAATATTTCTGAGTTGATATCCAAATTCGGGACCGCTCTAAGTCCTTTGCCAAATCCAAGACCCCTCCGGGTCCATTTATCCGAAGCCGAAATCCGAATCCATGATCTCTCCGGATTTGACTTCAAAACCATAGACCTCGCTGGGTCGCATTGTTCTGCTCTGATCCCGACTCTCCGGTCGAGGGCTTCTATGCTCTCCAGCCTTAGCCCTCCAGTCAAGGACTTTTTATATTCGTCGGCCTTAACCCTCCGGTCAAGGACTTTTTATATTCTCCGACCTCGGCTCTCCGGCCAAGGACTTTTATATTCTACGGCCTCGGCTCTCCGGCTAAGGACTTTTATATTCTTCGGCCTCGGCTCTCCAGCCAAGGACTTTTATATTCACCGGCCTTGGCTCTCCGACCAAGGACTTTTATATTATGTTTGAGTCCATTCCATCGCTCTCCGGCGAAGGGACTCATAATTCGCGGTTACTGCCCCGTCGCTCTGGTCGGGACCGTAATCACGAGACCTGTATTATTCATTACATTGATCCAAATCCAACCATTTCAAATAAGATTTTTTACAGCCAGGGAAAACCAAATAAATGTCTATACATCCAAGGAAAAAACAAAAGTTTTCAGGAAAACGAAAAAGAAAAACAGGATTTCACAGACTCGAGCAACACGGTTTATCATCGTCTCAGAGCATGCCTAGAGACCGTCCTCAATCCCGTACATGTGTAAGTGATTTAGTCCCATTACTTCGAGTTCTATTACTTATTCCAAGCCATAAATCTATTTAGTTGATAACAAGTTGACGTTTCCTAGGTCCAGTGCCATCCTCGTTCGAGTTGGGCGGTGGCCGTTCCTGTTCCACTACCATAGCTCGATTCCTTACATACTGCTGTAGATGACCATTCCTTACATGCTCCTCAACGATATCCCTCAAATTCCTGCAGTCGTTCATGTTGTGCCCATCCAGCTCATGGAATAGGCAATGCCTTCCCGATGCCTGTTTGTAATCAGAAGGTTCCCTTCTTGTTGGCCTTCGATACTGGAGGCGCCCTCGAGTGTCCAAATAAACCCTTTCCAGAGTTTCAGTCAGATCCATGTAAGAAGAAAACTTTGACTCCCTCCATGGCCTTTTTGAAGTGCTACCGTTATCATTCATTTTCCTTTTGCCTTTGTCATCTTTGTTTGGATTTTCTCTAGGTGGACCTCCATCCCTTACCGCATAAGCTTCAGCCTCTCTCCCTTCTCCCTCAGCCTACGCATCTTCCTGCCTTAGAAATCTCTCCGCCTCATGATAGAACTCCCCAAGATCCCTCGGTGGGTCCCGTTCCAATGATATCTAGAAATCCGAATTGTCTGCAATTCCTGAAACTGCTGCCATCAAAACCATCGACGGATCAGGTCGATCCACCGAAGCCACTGCCGCATTGAATCTGGTCAAGAAATCTCTAAGTGATTCTCCTTTCCATTGTTTCATTGATGTTAAAGTAATCACGTTCTTGGGTCTGGCTATGTGGACCCGAAATTGTCTCATAAACCTTTCAATCAACTCTGTCCATGTGCCAATAGAGCCACTCTCCAGTTGTCTGAACCATAACGCCGCTATATCCGTCAGATACAAAGGGATGGATCGCTCCATGACCTCCTCTGATGCTCCCAGTACTTCCACATGCCTCATGTACCTTGTCAGGTGAACAGCGGGATCTGTTCTCCCGTCATACATCTCCAGTGTTGGTAACTTGAATTCTGGTGGATTCTTGGCTTGCCTGATCGTAGGAGCAAAGGGACTCCTATTCACATCTTCCAGATCTCTATTCACTAGTCCGCCTCTCATGGCTCGTCTGACCATCTCCGCCAATCTGCCACTATCGTCAAGCTGTAGCCCTTGTCCATTGCTTCCGACCTGCCCCCTGAGTTCATGAGGGAATCTTGGAATCTGGTCTCCTGGACGGGCATCCATTCCTCTACCAAAGCCATGTTGAACAGCTCCACCTGGTATCCTGCCTGAGGTTGGATCAACGTCCTCCGGATGTGTGCCCCTAAGTTCTGGTGCTGCTCTTGACGGTCCTGATCCATTCTGAACTCTGGTTGTTCCACGCTCCTGGTCTCAATCTCCAGCATCTCCTACAACAGCGTTCCCTTGATTTTGCATTCTGGCTTGTCCAGCTTGTTGGAGTAGGTTCTACATCATCTCCTCTTGTCTTTTCAGCATTCCTTCCTGCATAGCTTCCATCATCATCATCTCCATCTTGTCTCAGGTGATGAAGATTGAGGTGTGATTTTCTCTAGAGGAAGCCTCTTGGCTCCCTTCATGCTGACTCCTTCCAGCTCTTTGTCTTCTTGTTGATTGTCTTACCATAGCTTTCTAGATCCAAGTCTTTAAGCTTTCAGATCCGAAGTCCTGGTTGTAGAATTCCTGAGCGCTAGCGCTCTCAATGAAAGCACCAAAATGTTTGCGCCAAAATTGGTCACAAACACCCAATTGTCGATGAAAGCACCAGTTCACAATCACAGATCTCAGATAACAAGTATGTAGAGAATTAAAAATGAAGAACACTCAGAAAATTCAGAGGAAAGCAGTAAAGAACCCAGAATTTATAGTGGTTCGGAAATCCAGCCTACCTCCACTTTGAAGTTAATGATTTTATTAAAGTTTGCTTGCTGATTACAATGAGTTACAGTGGATTACAGCCATAGAATTCGAGTACAATGATGATTCCAGCAGAGTCCGGACGTATCAGGGTCCAAAAGATCCTTTTTCTACAGGCTCTGGGGTGCTATTTATAGGCGTAGACTGCAAATATCTCACTCAGATCTCGGGAGACCTCTTCTGGCACATGAGTGGGCTCACGCGATCGATCCCATGTGGTTCGCACTCGACCTGTGATCGATACGAACGAATTTCATATCGATCAAGCCTTGGCCCAATCGAGTCGAAATTAAGCATGAACATTCTTTAGGTTGTACGCAAGCTCATGTGAAAATTTTGTAGCATTTGGACTTGTAGATTGTGAGATATGATCAACGCAAGTTTGGGTTTTATGTAGACTGTTTAGTTCGCATCGATCCCCTTCGTGTCGACCTGGGCACGTGCTTGAAAGTTGACGTGGTGCTAACTCCTCGGATCAACCCACTTTTCATGCCGAGTTGACTGCTTCCCCCTTCGTATCCATCGAGTGCTATGTCCTTCAGATCGATGTTTGGCGCTCCTCTTCGTATCGATCATTTGCGCTCTACTTCGTATCGATCATCAGCACTCTATTTCGTATCGATGCCCTGTGTTCCATTTCGTATCGATGCCCTGTGTTCCATTTCGTATCGATGGGGAGGTTTTGTATCGACCAGTTGTCGACCGATACGAAGTATGTTTAAGGCTTGATTGATACGAAATGGACGTATGTGGATGGATACGAAGAGAGTGGATCTGGATGGATACAAAGAGAGGCATGTTCACCGATGGACACGAGATGGACCAATGCGAAATGAGCTTGCTCATTGATGGATATGAGGAGGATCGACTGTGATGGATACTAAGCCGGATGGATACGAGATGAGGTCCGAGGGTTGATGGATACGAACAGGATGGTCGCAAGGCGATGGATACGAATGAAGCCTTGGGGATGGATTCGAATGGGATGGATACGAAGGAGGCGATCTGATGGATACGAATGGAAGCCTTGCTTGACTTGCATCGATCATATCTTGAGCATCTAAACTTCGATTGACCAGAAATTTGAAACGTAGCCTCTCCTAGCCTTGTGCATCATTCCCAATCGATCCTGTCTTGATTGAAGCCCGGTCAAATTTTGACAACATCGGTCGTAGCCTTGTTTCCAATTGATCTCCATTCCTGATATCCATCCTTTCCAGCCAATTTATGGATGTCCATCTTTTAGTGTGCCTTTTTGGATATACTAAGGGGTGTGGGGTGTTACAAATAACCTACACAAATCAAAATGAAAATGAACAACAGTCCCTTTGCATTTCGACAACCCAACAATCACAAAATTTCAACATCGAATCCAATTGCATATCCAATATCACAACAACCAATCCATATTCCAACCAAACAATTCAAATGATATACACAATAGCTATGTAATATAAATAGCTAAAATAATAAAGTTGTGAGAGTTGAAAACTCACCGGTTTCCTTAACGAAAATTTTCATTTCCTTCATCACTTCAGATTCAATGAAGCCACCCTCGTCAACTCCACATCGCAGCATCGCCAATAGAAGTTCAGCACGCCTCCATCTGCTAACAGCACCATGCCCGCATCGACCATCTCCGGCAACCCTTCATGCTCCTTCAGTCCACAGCCAAGCCTTCATGTGTACACACAATCCTTCCCTTCGCTCTCTCGAACCAGGTCCCGACATCAAGTCGCCATTGTTGCGTGCTTCAATCGAGCCGAGCTGCCACTGTCGCTTGCCCCCCATCGCGAACTCACTTATGCCAAGTCACCTGACATTTCGTGCTGCTCACTTTTATTTATTTATTTATTATTATTTTTAAAATCGATTGGGGTTTCGAGAAGATTAGGGCAAAAGCTAGAACGAGAGGGAGTTGGGTTTGAATTACGGGTGGGAGAGCTTTCTAGAGAAGGGGGAACATGAAATGGACTTGGACTTTATGATTTTGGACTCATTTATTTAATCAATTTTCTTTACTTTATTTTCTTATTTTATGTAATTCTTTCTATTTCTTTTGCGAATGAATTTCAATCTAGTTTAATTTACTTGACATTATCTTCTACTAACTATGTTTCGATAATAAGACAAATCAACTTTTATTCAATTTATTAATTTAATTCAATTTATTAAAACAAAATATTTTATTAAATAGAGTTCAAATAGATAAGAATTTATTTTCTAAATAATAATTATCAGAAAACCAAATTCGAACGAATTTTATTTTAATTAATATTACTTATAATCACGACATATAAAACATGATTGTTAAAGTTATAGTAAAGGTGCATTATGTTTTCTAGTTCTAAATTACGAAAAATGCATTTTTTATCCATAAGCATATTCTTTTTCTTTAAGAATTCGATTATATTTAATTTATTGTGAAAGATTAACCATGCACGCAACTTTGCCTTAGGGGGGTATTAACTTTTCTAATAGCTTTAAACGTTTTTGATGAAGTCCTGAGAAGTTTAAAATTTTGTACGTTGAGTTTGGGGGTGTAGATTCCACTTTTATTCCCATACTAAATTTTATTGTCCCTCTCAATTATCTAACTTATAGTATTCCAGCTTGATACAATGAGAGAAAAATTTGGTTAAGGTAGCGTCTTCAAGGGTACGGTTGATTATATGATTACGTGAAATTCATTTTGAGGTCTGAAGACATCTAAAATTATTGCATTTTTGAAATTACAGATATCAAATAGTTCTTTAAACTCAACTTTAAGTGATATACCGAAGATCCAGCTATCCTGCCAAAATAAAGTGTTGTTGCATGAGGGTTTATATTTCTACTTATGACATGGTCTTTGTATGCAGATTGGTTTTTTTGGCAATGAAAGGATTTGAATCTCATTCAAAAAAAGTGTTGTTGCCTGAATGAATTATATTATTGATCCCACTATTAAAAATATTATAGTTTTTTAAGATGGACCTCCAAAAGTAAGACGTATCGTTATAGTTAGGAGTGATGAGGTGCGGGCTGTAGGAACTATAATAAAATTGATTTGAAATAATTTCTTTATAAAAGTTTTCCATTTTCATTATTGAATTTCCAAAGCCACTTACCTAGAAGCAAAACATTAAGATTGTGTAGGTTCATAATTCCTAACCCCTCATCCCCTTTGGATTTGCAAACCGTTTCTTAATTAGCCATATAGTTAATGCTACTACATGAATTATTATTGTTCCAAAGGAAACTTCTTTTAATTTTATCAATTTTTTCAATTATCCATTAAGGAAAAAAATAAAACGACATCCAATAAATCAGAAGAGTCAACAAGACGAATTTAATAAGAATGATTCTCCCTGCTTTAGATAAAAATCTACAGTTCCAATTTTCTAGTTTTCTATTAATTTTATCAATTATAATTTCACAGTCTTCCTTATTTAATTTTGTAGGTCTAACCATGAACCATAGGTATTTTATAGAAACCTCATGATTTCATAATTAAGATTATTAGCGATTAGGATTTTGACATTTTCAACATCATTAAGGACAAGGACCGAACTCTTGTCAAAGTCAATCTTAAGCCCTGACAACATTTCAAATCTATATAAAAGAAGCTTAATAGCTACAACGTGTTGGGGTAGATGTGAGGTAAAAAGCATGGTGTCATCAACAAATTGCAAAACCCAAAGACCCTCGCTGGTGATCTCATTCCTGACACTACCTAAAATCCCATTAGAAATACATAATTTTATGATCTTAGAGAATACATCCATTGCTAGGTTGAATAATAAAGGCAATAGATGATCATCTTGTCTAAGCCCTCATTTAAATTGAATTAGAATAGAGATTTATTATGTCAAATACATACACACTTCTCCTTATTTTCAATATATAAAATAACAACATCATCTGAAAATAAATCTCTAAGTGTTCTCCTACTCTATCTAAGTAATCATGACTTGCATAGACAATCTTTATGGTATTCTAAAAGAATATTTTCATTTTACTATGCATGGTTTGTGAAGAGAAAAGCATTATTGAAAGAAAATGATTAAATTTGTGTCTTTGATCGATAATTCTAATTTGTATCTCATCGATTTCAAGGAAATCTACCATTCAAGATTCATCTCTCACTAGAACAATAACGCAATCACTCCAAGTGATGAACCATGATCTCCTTGTTTGAATGATTTGGTGGAATTCGTTGGCAAGAAACAATCATGTGTTTTCTCACTACCATTGATTTGAACCATATCATATATGATGACCTTGAGTTGATTCTTGGAGAAAGTGCTACTAATTTGGAAGAAGAAGAGAAAGATTAAAAAGAACTGAAGCAAGAGCGAAAGAATACAGACTTCCTTTGCTGAGGACACATACTGAATGCGCTCTCAAAAATAGTATGCATTGTACATAGAATTATTGATGGTGCGATGGATTAATGGATGATTTTAGATGCTAAGCATCACATCTATGAGGCAAATAAACAGAAATTTTTAATTAATAAGTAAATTTATTGTAAGATGTATGATAATAAGTATGTCGTATCATAAGCCCATGAATCAAATCCCACCATTATCAACTTAATGTTATGATATGTACTTTGATACGCTTTTAATCACATTGAAGATATTAATTTAAGAGGATTAGTAGGATAACATGATACTAAATTAAAATAGGTTGATAGACTTGAGCTAAAACGGGAGTTAATTATAAGTGAAGTAATCAATTAGGATTTTGTTTTGATTGGAAAATGAGAAATGAATAATAGAAGTAAGGGAAGATTTATCTCTTAATCGGTCGCGGCCAAATCCTACTTGGCTCGTGCTTATACCACCTTTTGTTCTTCTTTTTCATTCACATCTCTTATTGCTCTAAAACCAAACAAAAGCTTAAGAAAAACCATAAATGTCAACCTTGTAAATTTCAGCAGAAAATTTTAAATGAAGAAGAAGAGTAGAGCTAGCAACTTAAAGAAGGAGAGAGCAAGGAAAATCTTAGGGACACTTAATCCTTGTGTTTCGCCGAGTAATATCATCTTAACTAAAAATGAATGCATTAATAATTCAGATTTGTTTAAGCATGATGTATGCGTGTCTTTTTACATATAATGTCATTAAAGAGGTTATATAGGAATATAATAAGTTTAGTGAATAAAAAAGAGGAGTTGGACCTCTAAAGTAAAGATTTATGCTTAGAAACATAAAGACCGAATTAATAATGATAAGCATGGGATTTTTGTGATAAATGCAAAGATATAAATGTTGGGATAATTTATATGGATTTCTAAGGCAAGAAATGATTTATAAATGAAGGAAAGAACTGAAAATTGTCATCTTTTACCTAAAAACAATGGGTTTTGAGGAGGAAAATGGTTTCATAATTTATTGGATATTTTGAATTTTCTAAGATGATTAAATAGAATTCTCAAGAATGGAAAATGTTTTAGTAGAATCCTTTAGAGAAGGCTGAAGGTGTTAAATTACACAGGGGTTTTAGTCTAAAGTTTATGACCTAAAAATTAGGAAAGAAAGCCTTCTCAACATTTTTTTTCTAAATTAAAGTATGAATAATAGCCGCACAAGAAAATAAGTATTCGACATGGAACCATGCGAATAACATAATAGAGCAAAGTATGTAAGAGCGTAGATCCAGGAAGTAGATGATTAAGGTGAAATCATTAAGCACCCGTAAGCATAGTAATGCGACCCGAAACATCATGCGTCAAGGGTCGTAGATAGTAAATGGCGAAAGGGTAGGTAACATAGGTGAGTGCTTTGTCCTTAAAGGAGACGTGGATCGCTTGGAGAGCCAACTTCAAAGACCAAGAGACGATCCAAAAAAGGAAAGTATAGCAGAAGCCGAAGAAGTTTCAAGTGTTATTAACAAGGTCTTCCCTAGTATGAGACTAGAAATTACACGTAAGTATATGCATAAAATATAAGATCGAAGCCGTAGTGTATAAAGAATAAACATGTATAAAATGTAAGTATACTAGTGAGGAGGAAACTTGTTTTAGTTCGTGGTATTGTCTCACTATGTATTGGTTATATATAAATTATCAAGGCTAATATTATTCATACCAAGCTTATATCTAACTCGAAGTTTATGTTTTCCTCATAAACACTTGGGTACTCTTTTGAGTGGATTGAGAGTTGAAGAAATAGCATGTTTAGCAAATTTTCGCTGAATAGCCGACGAAGACGATTACAAGAGGCAAATTTTTTATGTTATTCACTTAGTTTATTTAAAATTGATGTAATATGAACTCTAATCATTTATGGTGGTAGTATCATATACCGATCATGCAATACTTTTATATAACAAGAGTGATACTTCATTTTAGTAGTGCACTCATTATGATGTCTCAAGGATTTTTACTCATGACCTCTAGAAACTTTATTTAAAGCGTCACACCTCTAACCACTTGAGCTAGAGGTCCTTGACACTGATCATGTAATACTTGCGTTGTATATTATATTTTCTCTTTGCGAATGGAAACTTGGGAAGTTAATGTCAAATGATGAGGTTAAATTATTTTAAGAACTATGACTCTTTACCATTTTATTCATATGTATGAAAGAAAAAAATCTCATATTGTCATTTAAAATTAAGGTCAAAGTAACTACATTGCTCGGGTATTTATTATTAGGTCTCAAAATGAAGTAAGTTACACTTAAGGAAGCCAAAAGTGCATTTCCTAACTCATTTCAAGTTGGTGTTGTAACTGCAAAATTATCTAACCCTTGAAATTGTTTCAAAGGAGAAATTAATGCATGATGAACACACGCACTTCTTGAAATCCCTCATATGACACTTATGTTTTAGGAAGAATTTCATAAAGGAGAGAAGAAAGATGGTCACAAATTAGAAAAAGAAAACGTGATTCAAGTAGAATTCTCTAAGAATCGGAAATATGGGAAAAAGAGAGTTTAATTCTAAAGTGATAAATCATAATACTCTAAGAAACTGAAGGTTTATTGCTTTTATTACAAGAAACCACATCATTATTCTTGAGAATGAAGAGATCACATAAGATATAAAAAAGAAAAGAAAATCAAGTAAACATTATTGCTAATTTTGAAATCAATCCCAACTGATTGTTGTTACGGAGGAAGTCAACTTTATCGAAGTTGAAGACAAATGGTGATTAGGTACAGATTCTACCACTTATATTTGCAATGATATGTCCTAATTTTAGATTTACAAAGAATGCACCACACCAAAAATGTAAAATTGGACAATGATGTTGGTAAGAGTTAGTGATATGCCATAGGGGAAATTATGTAATTTTTTACATATATCAAACTTTGTTAGCAATCTAATTCGTAATAAAGGTGTTTTTTCTATTATATACTATGTTATATTGTGATATAATCAATTAGCTAATTAAATTTAAAGTATACCAATAAGAAAAACTTTAAATAAAATGTTATGCGATTGTAGTTGCAAATAGTTGTAATCATTGGTAATTAATCATAAAATAAGATGATAACATTTTGTTTTAAATATTCCGGGTCAAGATTTTTCGAAAGAGGATATCGATACATCCCTTTACACCATACGTAACTCTCTCCAAATGTTGGGCAATGTGTTATTCATGGTTGTTGGGGCACCAAGGGGTTACGTACTCATTGTTATTGGATGTCATGGAGTGGCTCATCCAAGAGTTTCAGGTTAGTTGGTAACAACTAGGTCAAATAGGAAATCTTAATGTTATAATATTACATAATTCTCTCGACTTGAGAATATCATGGAACTATAATGTGGATATTCCACTTTGATTATAGTTAAATTATAGTATGAAGATCATCGAGCGTCTAGAGTTGGGTCTGAGTTGATGCATTGGAATGAAGCACTATTCAATAGTGAATTCGTCTTCTTGTTGTATGAGGTTAGTATCACGGTCCACTGCAATCAACTGAAAGTCAAAATCTCTTATCAGAGTGAAACCGTTAATAATAAATGTTAATATTGAACCAAGCTCCTTGTTTATGGACTAATCAAGTTGAATTTAGATAATGTTGGAGTATTAACTAATACAAAATACCATACATCCTAATGTGATATAGTGTTGGTGAAGAGAACGTGTGTAAATTATTGTCACTACCGGTATCGCTTAAGATATTGTAAAATATGAGTTTATGAAAAGGATCCATAAGCGATGAATTCGGCCAAACTGGCACACCACTTACTAGGTGACGTGTTAACATAAATATTTGAATTTTTCAATATTAATCGCTGAATGCATTCACATCTTTGAGTCTCACAACTGTTTTTTTTTTGAGAAGAACGGTTGTGTAGCAGGTGACTACACAGCCGATTAGGCTAAATATAAATATATAGTGATAGTTCGATCAACATGCCTGATCGATAGCTAAAGCAGCATTTCAGCAAAAAAGTGTTTAGATTACAGACATAGCATCAGGTTATAGGTAAAGATTAATGTACATACTTAGCCAGTGATTATTAAAATGACTGCAGCGAAAAGTAAAAGCAGGTTCAGGCGCGAGAGGGAGGACAGTCGATCCCTTAGTCTGCTCCATGCGGTCCTGTCGGTGCGGCGGAGGAAGCGCTACCCACCGATTCTTCCGAGGGGGACCTCACCGTTGGAAGGCGAAATCTGAAGGGCGCCGAAGATGAGGGACCTGCCCAATAATCGAACAGATTAGAGATTTTAATGCATAATGCCAGACGCGAGCTAGTGGGTTTGTTGAAAATGATAGCGTTTCTCTCTTTCCAGATGACCCAGCAGAAGATAGCCAGAAGAGAATCTAGATGAGGGTTAGGTGAGCCATACTGCCAGTGTTCAAAGAAGTCTTCTAAGTAGTAGATTATCCCAAGGTTGTGGACACAGACCGCAACCCAAATGTAGAAGGATAAATCGCATTCAAGGAATAGATGTCTGATAGATTCGATTTCAGTGTTGCAGAAGACGCAGATCTGGTCTGAAGTGATGTTGAAGCGGGAGAGGCGATCCTTGGTGTTAATCCGGCCATGGATGAGACACCACTGGAAGAATTTGATTCGGGGAGGGATATGGCATTTCCAGACACGGGGGAAGGCAAAAAGTCTACCGGGGTGGTTTAGGAAAGAGTAGCATTGGGAGACAGAGAAGCCACTGGAAGGAGCAAGGGCCCAGGAGTGAAGATCAGGTAGGGTAGGGGTCAGGACAGTCGAACGCAGGATGTTAAGGGCGGAGAGGAGCTCAGAGAGGGTGTCAGTGTCGAAGAGAGATGGGGGGCAGAGGCCGGGTAGGCCGAGGTTAACAGCGTCCGCTACTGATAAGAGAGGTCGATTGGAGGAGGAGAAGAGGGAAGGGAGGGAGCGGTGAAGTGGGGAGAGGCTGTGCCAGTGATCGAACCAGAAGAGGCAGTTGGTGCCAGCTCCAAGTTCCACATGAAGGAGCGGCTTGATGCGATTAACTGAAGCGAGAACACCTGACCAAAAAGGTGAGGGTTTGGAGAGTGGGGCGAAGTGGAGGGCAAGGGAAGGGTCCGCATTATAGTAATAGGCCAGGATCCAGTCTTTCCAGATAAACTGACCCGGAGAGAGGAGACGCCAAAGCCATTTGGCGAGAAGAGATTGGTTGAAGGTAATCAAGTTAGATATGCCTAAGCCGCCATGTTCCGTATGTAAACAGATGATTTTCCAGCTCACCAGGCATTTGGCTCTCCCACCATTCCAGAGAAAAGAACGTCTAATAGAATCAATTTTTTTGGATACCCAACTAGGAATTTTGTGAAAGGAGAGCCAGTAGAGAGGGATTGCAGGTTCTGAAGAACCACACTATTTAATTAGTTTATAAAGTATTATAAACTAATTAAATTAAGTAATATTTGAGAAATATTAGTTACTATTGTATTTGTTATTTGGGGTGCAATTAGTAAATAAGTTAGCTCATAGAAATGTTCTAAGTACTATTAGTAACTATTTGGATGTGTATATAAAAGTATGCATGCACATATCAATATACAGTATCGATATATATATATATATATATTTAAATAGGCTTTAAATATATTTAACTACTTAACGGGCTTTGGAATATTATTGTCTATTAAAGAGCAAGATATGGCTACCCATAAGGTAAAAATTAGTCTAAATATTGATTTCGATTTAGAATTAATAAGTTAAGGTTTTAAGGAGAAGAATGAGAAAGGTTTTCATTCGCTCCATAAAAACAAATCTTCCACATTAATTTCATTTGATTTTTTGCACTTCCTTCCTATTATCTTCAGTGGTCGACTATACCTCCTTCATCCATTCCCTATGGTCAAAATTTCACCTAATAATAACATCAAACAAAATAAATTCAAAGGTGGTTCATTCGATCGTTGTAACATCGAGTGGTGATGCAAGCAATCTAGGAGCCAATTCTCAAATCAAGGTGTCATAAAGGGTTTGATTTGAATATGTGGTAATCTTATATTATCTCACATATTCATATATGTACACCCTTGGCCCATGTAGATGCATGTAATATATTTTATTGCCATTACAGATTTGATGTAAAATTGTTATATGTGTCCTTTTACAAATGAAATTAAAAGTAAAATATTTACATGTAATAAAATTTGTTGTTTAATTTATGTTGATTTATGTTGATTTATGTTAGGTATTTTAATGTAATATACAAATTATACCTTGTTTAATATTTAATTTTCAATCTACATATATGTAAATAATAAAATTTTCATTTCGGTCATGATTTAAATTGTGCAAATTTTGTACATCTAAGATTGTTCATATATATGTATTTAAAAAGGTTTTTGTTTCCGTTTTGTATGTTTATTAACCCAAAAAAGTATTTATTTTAATTATTTGGTCATGTATACATCTTAATAAATATGGATATACATACGTAAATATATACATACATACATATCTAATGTGAAATTAAAAGTAAAATTAAAATGTAAATATCTAGTTTGTTACCTTATTTTCATAAACAATCTTTGTTTTGGCTATTTAAAAATGCAATACATATATCCATAGATGATTCGATATAAAAAATACAAATATAGAATACAAATAAATTAGATCTATTGTAGATCTAAATAAAAATTGATAAGATTTTAAGTTGGCATTAAAGAGTCGTTAAGAAAGTTGTTGTTTTTTATTAGGCATTTAAAAGGTAACTAATGAGAGTTTTCTCTTTAAATAACTCCTTTATATATTTTACATAAAATAAATTACATAATAACATGAAAATATATATTACATAAATACACATATGTGTGTGTATATGCATGTGTGTGTACAGATATATATATATATATATATATATATCTGTGTATGCAAACCATATATATTATAGTATATTTAAACGTATGTATATACTTAGGTATTTATATTCCAGATATGCATGTGAATTTATTACATGTATATGTATATAAAATAGATATAAATGCCAATTTGTATATATATATATATGTATATGTTTATGTATATATATATACACATGTTTATTCAGTATAATGATATCATGTTAGTGTGTGAATATATACTAGATATATTCAAACTTCTAGACGTTTGCTTAAGACCATAAATTAATATTATGAGTCTACATGTGTGTCTTCGCTCCCAGCGACCTTTAAACCCTCTAGCTACAACATGTAAACAGTCTCTTCTAAATCACCATTTAGAAACTTTGTTTTTAACGTCCACGTGTCATATTTCACAATCATAGTAAGTAGCGGCTGCAAGTAGAACCTTAATTGATTAAGCATGGAAATTGGAGATAACGTATTGTTATAATCAACACATTGAATTTAGTGAAAACCTTTCGCCACAACTTTATTTTATAGGTCTCAACCATTCCGCTACTTTAATCCTTTCCTTAAAGATATACTTACAACTGATAGGTTTCACCCTTTAGGGTATATTTTCCAATGTTCAAACATTGTTCTTTACACGGAATATATTTTGGATCTCATTGCATCAAACCATAAGGCATAATCTTTACTCTTCAAGGTTTGTCAGTATGTGAGGGGATCATCATCATGAATGACATGATCCACATTCTCGCCATCAATGAGAAAACCATAGTATCTGTCTAGCATATGAGATTTCCTACTAGACCATCTAATAGATTGCATATTTTTTATGGGCGATGAATTGTTGTCTATATATTGAGTTCCTATGGAAGTTTCTTGGACCTTATCTAAGTATATCTCATTACCACTAATTTTTTGAGAGAGAAATTCCTTTTTCAAAAAGGTGGTATGTGTCGAAACAAACATTTGTTGTTCCTTGGTATGACAGAAAATGTATCCATGTGGATTTCTAGGATACCCTATAAAGTGACATAAACTAAACTTGCCTCAAGTTTATTTGAGTTTACATTCTTAACATAAGTCATACCTTAAGGTAATTAATTTAAGGCTTCTTACCAGTCCATAATTCATGTCTAGTATTAAGCACAAATTTTGATAGTACGTGGTGCAATATGTGTGCCGTAGTTTCATGCACATATACGTAAAAGAAAAAAGACAACTCAATATCACCCATCATTGATTGAAACATGTCAAATAGAATTTGATTCCTCCTTTCCAAACTACTATGGTGTTGAGGAGTATAGTGAGTAGTGACATGAGAGATAATCTTATTCTCTTTAAGTACTCCTGGAGCTCATATATGTGTTCTCTACTTCAACCATATCGAGGTATTTTAGTTTTTTTACACATTTAGATTTCAACTTCATTCTTATATTTTAATAATTTATCATAAACCTCTGATTTATGTTCAATAACATACATTTAGAGAAATCATCAGTAAATTAATAAAGTAAGAGAATCCATCTTTGGTGGTTGTAAGTATAGGACCACATACATCAATATGAATTAGTCCTAAGAGTTTAGTGACCCTTTCATTTATTCCATCAAATGGTTATTTAGCCATTTACCTATAAGACACGATGTACAAGTATCAAATGATGGTAGAAAACCTTGGTTCCTTAACTCGTTCTATTGTTTCTTACTTATACAGCCTAATCTACAACGACAAAGGTTACTATCATTTATTATGGATGCATTTTACTTAGCGTATATATAATTATAATTACGTATATAAATGCCATCTCCTTACTAAGACAAAAAATTTATTACCATAACAAATATTCATAATTTCTTCATTATGAATAAAAATATGCCTGTTTTACGTCAGATAGGAAACATAAGTTATTCAACCGATAAAGTTTGGTATGTAATAACAATCAAATCAAATCAAATAGGCTTTATATGATAATCTCCTATTGCGACGATAACTACAGTTGCTCCTTTTGCAACTTAGAATTCCATATTTCCTCTTGCTAAGGGTCTCTTGCTCCTAAGTCTCTGTAACAAATTGCAGATATGAGTTCCAGATCCAGTATCTAAAACCCAAATTGAAGCACTTTAAGATAAATAATATTCTATAAGGAAACTACATTCAAGTATGGAATCAGATTCCTTCCCCTTGAGCATCTTTAGATAATCCAATTAGTTCTGCTTCCAGTGTCCCTTCTTAGAGCAAAAGTGATATTCAATTTTCTCCTTTTTGGTCTTAGATTTACCCTTTCTGCCTTTTGACCTATGCTTTCTCTTCTTCGAATTATTCAAGGAAAATGCACCCTTAATTGCAAGCATATCACCAGGTCCTTTCGTGACGTACTCTCGATCGTCCTTAGGATATTAAGTAGATCTACCGTAGAACACTTTAAAGAATTCATATTGATATTCAGCATGAGTGGATCAAACTGTGGAGTCAACGATCTAAGAATCAAATCGATCTGTATCTCAATGTCAAGAGTTGTTCCCAACTCTACCAATTTTTGTATGTATCCAATCATATTGAGTACGTGATCTTGGATGGGGGTACCTTTGCTTACCTTTGCATGAAACAATTCCATGAGATCTCATACCTTGCGATACGAGACCCGTTCACCATAAACTGTAGGTATGGAGACATGGATCGAACGTCCATATTCTCATGCTACTTTTGGAGATCAATGCTCATTATTCTTAGTATGCACCATTAAGCAAGTTCACAGTCTTACGACCATGGCTTGTGAGACGCTATTTGTTCGATTATGGTAACTTTATCGGATTTAGCCTTAGGCTTATTGGCGACCACATACCCAAGTTTCTCATAGGTGAGTGCAATTTAACGTTCTCTAACCAATCTTTATAGTTCACGTTGGTTAGTGTGTTCTTCTTAAGAAATGGTTTAATAATTGTCATTTAATCTACACAAAATTTATTAGAGTAATTAACAATGCATATGTTTTTAGATTGGTTTATTGTATTTATCTAATAAGGCTCCAATGGAATTATACATTTCTCAAAAAAACCTAAAAGAGATGTAAGAAATTCTTAAACTTCTTTAGTGGGTATTAGTACCTATCTATTGTGTTCCTACAACCTTGAGGGTGCTCATCAACTTGTAGTCTCCATAAATGATGAGTAACACTTTACCAATTATTTATCATATATAATTCCTAACCATACTTTTAGTTTCTCCTTATCATCTTTATGCCCTTGAGGGTGCTCAACAAATCATAAAGTACATTAGATACTATAGAACTATCATTTCGCGATAGCAAAAGGGTAATCATATAAACCTTGACAGTGCTTAACAAAGTTACATAATACTATTACCAATCGAGGGATAATTTAAACATCACTATAAATATTATATCGCTTGAGGGTACTCAACAACCATCGTATGTATAGTACTCTATTTATATTGTAAATAACAAAAAGCAATTTTATTTTCAAATCAAAATTTAAATAGCATTATTTGAGTATTATCGACACTATAAAGGAGATGAATGTAATCTCATGACATCATATATTTGCATCCAATTTGTACTCCTTTAGTCTATATGGGTTTTGATTCATTTAAACCTTCCTTTTTCTTCATCCATACATATATTATAACACATATAATTCATTAAGTTTTATATGTATGTGTGTGTGTGTATATATATTCATATGTATCCTTTTATCAATTAAACATTTCAATTAATTTTAAATACCATGTTTATATTTATGTAGAACTTAAAACGATTTAAATTTTGCATTTTATAACTCTTTGTAAAAATTTGTAATATTGTATTAGTTTAAAAAAATTTTAAATTTAATTTATAATATTCAAATACACATATTCTTTTTGTCATCACTATATCACTTAGATATATAGAGTTTGGTGTAAGGTAAAAAAAACTTTAGTAATATATGTATTAATAGTTTAGACCACTCTAAAGTCTTTGGTTCAATCCGGTACATTTATCGATTAACGGATTTAATCTAGATAGAGATTTTGACTTTAATTTGACTACCAGTGATAGTGATACTAAACTTCTGCAATGAAGAAGACGAAGCCTCACTTGTGTAGTGTTTCACTTCTTCAATGTATACCCAACTATGGCCGTAACACAATCGCGATTTTAATGTGATTGACCATGATCAAAGTATAGTCTGGTTTCTTAAGATCCATAGAACCCTCAAGTCTGAAAACTACCGCACGTCATAATAGGAGATCTTCTATTTTGACTTAGTTGTTTTAATATATAAAATTCCCCTTCTGAGTCATTCTGTGGTTGTTCCAAACAACCACAAGTTTGTAACCCCTTGGTGTCCCCAAGGTGATGAGTTATTCACCATCCATCATATCGAGAGAGTTACATATACTAGACTCAATGGATGTATCAATATTTTTTTCTCAATACATCTTGACTGGAAACATTTAAGGGATAAATAGTTAAATATTGATTCAAAACTCACGATTACGAACACATTTGCAACTACAATTGCTAAAATATTTCTTCTAAGGATTTTCTTCTTATATATGTTTAGTGTATTAATACATTACTTATAATTGTAGTGTATTAATACATTACTTATGATTGTACATAATAACACATATAAAAGAAAACCAAAACCAAAAGCATAATTTATTTCGAACATGATTCTTTTAAACAGTTAAGTTACATATCAAATTACATAATTATACCTTAGACACACCCATTACTCTATCATATGCAACATTGAAACATGCTTAACATATGTGATAGTCCTAATAACGCCATCGAACATTTTAAATATCACACTCCTAATGTCTGCACATGGCAAGATGTGTCATTTCCTATAGAAACTGCAATGCCATTGTTATCCCGCCTTTTGGTAAGGCCGTTACACCAAGAACCTGACTGGCAACCAAGGACAGTCTGTCCCGAAGACTGGTTATACACAGGTTCACTATGGATACTAACAAATTTTGCCCGAGTCCGGATCGAGCTATAATCGATATGGTACGACAAGCAAAGCTACGGAAGCCAACGTTCCAAATTTCAAGTCAATCGAAGTTTGTATGCTCAAGATATTGATCGATCAAGATCCATGAAGGAAACACCATTTCGTATCCATCATACCTCTTCCACTTTGTATCCATCATATCTGCTCTGTTTCGTATCCATCACCTGAAGACGTTTTGTATCGCTTCTACTTATACACAATTCGTATCGATCATCATTTACACAGTTCGTATCGATCAGTCAACGATCGATAAGAAACGTGCCACCAACAAACGATATGAAACAACACTTAAAAGGCATCGATACGAAATCGATCTTCAATCGATATGAAGAGTTTAAGTTTACATCGATACAAATTGGAGTGGAAGCTATCAATACGAGGCGATCTCTATGCTATCGATACGAAATGGCTTCAAGGATCGATACGAAGTGAAGTGCAGAAGAGCGATACGAAAGGAATATTCTGGGTCGATACGAAAAAAGCATATAAAAGTGGAAGACTCGGTCACTCGGCATAAAAAGTGGATCGATCCTAGAATATAGTGCCACGTCACCCTGATTGATACGAGCCAACATGGATACGAAGCCGTTGATACGAATTGTATCGATATGAACTCGGTTGTGTTTTGCAAATACGAACTTGGATCGATCATAACTCAAAATCTACAAGTCCAAATGCTACCAAATTTTCACAGGAGCTTGCATACCACCTCTACTTGGTCTCTAATCAATCTCAACCCAAATGGAGTCGTTTTTTATCGATACGAATTGTATACGTATCGGTCATGGAGCGATCCTAAATGTCCAGGGATCGATCTGGTGGGCCCCCCACGTGAGAGAAGGGGTCTTCCGAGATCTGAGCCAGATATTTTCAGCCTACGCCTGTAAATAGCAGCCATATGTGTCCAGAAAATGGACTTTTGACTCCCCTACGTCGATACTTTGCCGGAAACTCCATTGTATCTCGAGTGCTTGAGAGTGTACTATCGTAATCAGTTGTAACCAGTTAACAAAGTCAATAAAACAAGAAACTTCCATAGTGAACATAGGCTACAACGCCAAACCACTCTAAATTCTCATGTTTTTACATTTCTGTTTGTCTGTTTTGGCGTGTTTGTTAGATTAACCTCATTTTTCATTTATATTCTTCACTTTAATCTCTTCAAATACGTCCGAAGAGTGTTGTTCCCAATTTTGGTACAAGCACTTTAGTGCTTTCACTGAGAAAACCCAACTTTTCTCTTGCTCATTGGATCTACTGCCGTCGTTGGATTGCAAGAATCTAAGGAGAAGATCCAGATCTCACATCCAGTAGTTCTTCCATCATATTTAGATTGCATCAAATCTAGGAAGGAGCTACATAATTCACCATGGTTACTACTAGGACTGCCTCAACTACTGTAGATCAGGAAGGACGAGATAGACAGAACCCCGCGCAGCTACCCGCTACAAGTCAGAACTCAGATAGACCTTTAGATCCACAAGGCTCTATCACCAGGGAGGAATTCCAAATGCTGATGTAGGAACTGACTCAGAACCGCTAGCAGCTCACCCAGCAGATCCATGCCAACACGGAGCTAACCAACCAACTGGATGAGGAAAGACGAAGGAGATCCAAAAGGGATCGTGCTTCCTATTCTTCCACCGAAAGCTCAGCTTCCTCTAACTTCAACCACAGATCTATGTGTCCACGGATGGATGGAAGCTACGCGCAAACCCCCGAGCATCAGTGCACTCTGAATCTTGGACAAGTTGGAGCTGGTCCTTCTACAAGGCACCAGGCTGGACCCTCCTCCCGAGGAGGGGCACTTCCCTATCATCCCATGGATAGCCATGCAGCCGTCGCCGCTATAGACTTGGAAGCTGACCTTCGGAACCGAGCAGATCCGACCCTTCGCCAACACAATAATGCTCCTGAACCCTATGTGCTCAAAAATCTGGAACCAAGTAGGCGAGGCATGGACCGTCGACCGCGCCCGGACCATCCTCGCATTGTGGAACCCGACTACACCTTGGCCCAGAATGTCCAAATGCCAGACTTTCCTACCATGATCTGTCAGATGATCCGTGAAAGTTCGGGCCTCACCAATGACAATTAGGGAATCTCCCGGAGTCATACACCATTCACCAATGACATCCTCTATGCTGAACCGCCTCGTCGATTCAGAATGCCAACTTTACCTGTTTATGAAGGGAGTTCAGACCCTAACCAACACATCTTAAAGTATGAATGGCTTATGAACGCCGCTCGAGTTGACGATGCAGTTAAATGTAGAAGTTTTCCTATTTCCCTAGGGGGCATCGCAACCATGTGGTTTACTCATTTACCACCTCGATCCATTTCATGCTTTGATCAGTTGGCAACCAAGTTTTTTGAATAGTTTCGTATACACGTCACGAGGCCGAAGGATGTTAACACCTTATCCAGCGTCACTCAAGCTCCAGGAGAGACACTCAGACATTATCTGGAAAGGTTTCACACTGCCTGTGTTGAGGTCAGCAATCCAAATGACAATTCAATCTTGATGGCGTTGACTAAGGGAATCGACCCCGATTCCGAATTTGGCAATTGGTTGGCTGGGAAGCCATCCGCATCGTTGGATCGTTTCTATGCTAAGGCAGCCCAGTTCTTGAGGAGATAAGATGCTAGACGATCTAGGAAGCAGGACGATGCGGGTCCCAGTGTCGAAGGCATTCAAAGTAACGTTGTTGTGAAACAAACCAGTGAGATTTCTGGTAAAGTGTAGTTGAATATACAGAATAAGCAGAATCAACAGAAAGACGATGGAGGTCAGGGTAAGAAGAGAGATCAAAATTGCTGACCGTGACGCAGAGCTCCTATGTTTGACCAATATACCCCATTGAATACATCCCTGGAGAATGTTTATTTGCAGACATGTAACACTGGACAATATAAAAAACCTGCTTTGAAACAGTCGTCTGAGAAGTAGATTCAAACTAGGAAATTCTGTAGATTCCACGATTGCTATAGTCACAATACTAATGAATGTCATTATCTACAAGAGATCATTGAGAAGTTAATCCGAGAGAGAAAGTTGGAAAAATTTGTTCAGGTGCCGCAGGCTGGAGGTGCGGGCCCATCAAACCAGAATCAAGTTCAGAATCACGCTTGACCGGAGGAACCCCGCGCGTACTGGCGGAAGGTTGGTTATTAACACAGTTAGTGGTGGTTCTCATCCAGCTAATTGGAGCTGGAAGGAAATGGAGCCGTATGCCAGCTCTATTAAGCATGAGGGCTTCGAATGTTGCAGTAATCTTGATGATGGGGCTTCGGTGAAGCAACAAAAGACGATGACAGACGACATCGTTTTTCGAGATAGAAATGCCGATAAAGTCAAAGCCCCCACCATTGATCCACAGTCATATCAGCTCAAGTAGGTCCTGCTTGGATGAAGAGGATCTTGGTACGTAGATAGTAGAAGCTCCATGAATATTCTCTTCAAACGAGCTTATGACCAAATGAAAATGGAAGCTAAGGAGTGGAAGCCGTGTCAGTCTCGCATACATAGCTTTAATGGAAGTGCAACAATACCCACTTGGATGGTGGAGTTACCAGTGGAGTTGGGAGTAGGAGATCGTCGGAGAGTCCGGATTCTATAATTTGTTGTGTTGGACATTAACTCTCTATATAACGCTTTCTTGGGCCGACCGGCCCTAGCTGAATTCAGGGCAGCCATCGCCCCATGGTGCTTAACTCTTAAGTTCCCCACAGACAACGGGGTTGGAGTTGTTCAAGGAGATCAAACGGCTGGACGCGCCTGTTATGTTGCTGAGCTGCGGGAGGCGTAGAGAAAAGAGAAGGGCAAGGACGTAGAGGAATCTCTCTGTGTCCGTTTCGGTGAAAATTGACAGCTAACACCTGGGCCTAGGCCCGGGCGCCTCAACCAGTTCCTAAAAGATCTTGATCCACAATATGATGATAATAAAGAGGAAGTCAAAGATAGTCAGGCTTCCCCGGTAGAGTTGACAATCGATGTTCCGATCGATGATAATGATGACTCCAGAATGATAAATATCGGGTCTCAACTTGGCCACCAGATGAGAAGGGAATTGGTTGAATTTCTCTGGGCAAACCTCGACGTGTTTGCTTGGACACACTCAGACATGTGTGGGATCTTGCCGGACATCCTGAGCCATGCATTGAATATTGATCCGCGGCATGTCCCGGTCAAACAGAAAAGGCGCAGTATGGATCCAGAGAGATCTACCGCCCTGAAAGAAGAGGTGGATAAACTCAAGGCGGATGGGTTCATCCAAGATGCATTATATCTAGAGTGGGTATCCAACCCAGTGCTTGTCAGGAAACCAAACGGGAAATGGAGAACTTGTGTGAACTACTCAGATCTAAATAGAGCCTACCCTAAAGACAGCTTTCCGCTTCCCAGAATTGATCAGTTTGTAGATTCAACGGCCGGACACGAGCTCTTGTCCTTTATGGATGCGTATTCCGGCTACAACCAGATACCGATGCACCTACCCGATCAGGAGCATATCGGCTTTGTCACCAATCTGGGACTCTATTGCTATCAAGTGATGCCATTCGGACTTAAGAACACTGGGGCGACCTATCAAAGACTTGTCAAGCGAATGTTTGCTAACTAGATCGAGAAACTATGGAGGTGTACGTGGACGATACGCTTGTAAAGTCGCAGCTCTCCATCGATCATGTCAAAGACTTGGAAACAATGTTCAACATCCTCCGAGAGTACCGAATGAAGCTCAACCCATTGAAGTGTTACTTTGGAGTCGCATCCATAAAGTTCCTTGGATTCATTGTCAACACTCGAGACATTGAAGCCAATCCTGAAAAGATTTGGGCGATTCAGAATCTCGAGACTCCCAAAACTATAAAGCAAATACAAAGCCTCAACGGGAAGGTGGCAGCTTTGACCAGATTCATTTCCAAATCCACCGACAAATGCATTCCCTTCTTCGATCTAATCAGGAAAGGAAAACGGAACTTTGAATGGACCGAGGAGTGTGAAGGCACATTCCGAGCACTGATTCAACACCTGGCGACACCACCAATTCTGTCAAATCCGGTTGATCATGAAAGACTGAACATCTATCTGGCGATTTCGGCAAACGCCATCAGTGCCGCATTGGTTTGCAAGGAGGATCGGGTCTAACGACCAGTCTATTATGTCAGCAAACGATTGACCGAGGCGGAAAGGAACTATCCAAAGTTGGAGAAGTTGGCTTATTGCCTAGTCATTGCCTCGAGAAAGCTTCGTCCATATTTTCAGGCCCATCCAATCACAGTCTACACCGACCAGGCGTTACGACAGGTCCTTACGCGGCCTGAGACGTCTGGTAGGTTGCTCAAATGGAACATCGAGTTGGGTCAGTTTAATATTGTTTATACACCGAGACGAGCCATCCAAGGACAAGTTCTGGCGGACTTCATCGCTGAATTTACTATACCAGAGGACTTGCTTGAAACCAATGAATCTCCCAAATACATATGGAAGCTGTACATTGACGGTGCATCAAACGACCGTTGCTCATGTGCTGGAGTTGTACTCGAAACCCCAGAAGGTTGATCCATATGTTATGCTTTGAAGTTTGACTTCCGTGCAACTAACAACGAGGCCGAGTATGAAGCTTTACTCGTCGGACTCAGACTTACTAGAGACTTGAGAATTATTGTTGTGGAGATCTACTACGACTCGCAATTGGTCGTATGCCGGGTTCGAGGAGAATACCAAGCAAGAGATCGGAGGTTGGCCGCTTATCTTTCCCGGGTCCAGGAAGTGTTGAATCAGTTCGACTACTATGCCATCCTCTGTATACCCCAAGAGCACAATCAGAAGGCCGATTCTTTGGCAAAATTGGCCAGCACCGGTAAAGCACAGCAAATGAGACTCATCCCCATTGAAATACTCACCTCTCTAATCATCGATCAGATAGAGGCAGACTGGGTGCATGAGGCAACGCCCGAAAAGGAGTCATGGATGACCCCTTTCAGAAACTATCTCGAATACGGAGCTTTGCCTGAGCACAGAAGTGAAATCTTCGAAAAGCTTCGCGATTCATTATCCATAATGGAATCATGTACAGGAGAGGATACTCTGTTCCTTTACTCCGGTGTATCGCCTATGACGAGATCAAACAAGTGTTACATGATGTGCACGAGGGAGAATGCGGCGATGACAATGGGGGGCAAACCTTTGCTAAGAAGATACTCCGATATGGGTTCTATTGGCCGACGGTGAATCGGGATGCATTGGATTATGCCAAGAAATATGATAGGTGCCAGAAACATGCTCGGATTCCAAGAGACCCTCCTACCAAAATCGCTCAAATGGTCAGTCCATGGCCGTTTGCCATATGGGACATCAATATAATTGGGTCTTTACCTCTGGCTAAAGGTGGCGTGAAGTACACCATCATTGCAGTTGACTACTTTACCAAATGGGCAGAAGCCGAGCCCCTTGCTACAATTACGATGAAGAAAGTAATCAATTTTGTAGTACGCAACATATCTGTCATTTTGGCCTCCCACAAACAATTATCACTAACAACGGGACCTAGTTTGACAGTGTCGAGTTCAAGGACTTCTATCAACGTTTCCATATTCAGAAGAAGTTCTCGGCAGTTGCTCACCCTCAAACAAATGGACAAGTTGAAGCTATTAATAAAGTTATTAAGTCCATTCTGAAAAAGCGACTGGAAAAGGCCGGAGGCAGATGGGTCGATGAACTTCCCATGGCCCTATGGGCATATCGAACTACCCACAAGTTCGCGACCGGCCACACTACATTTTCACTTTCCTATGGCTCTGTGACCATTATTCCAGTTGAATTGGAAGTACCTTCTCATCATGTGACATATTATGACCCGAAGACGAACGCCATATTACTCGTCGAATCTTTGGATTTATTGGATGAGAAGCGTGAAGAGGCTGATTTGAGGGCAGCCGCGCACCGAAGTCGAGTCACCCGATTATACAATGCTAAGGTCCGACCCCGAACCTTTAAACTTTTCGATCTCGTACTCAAGAGAATCTATCCGGTCCCTTCGCATATGAAACCAACATGGGAAGGACCGTATGTCATCGAATGGAGACTTGGAGACGACACATTCAAATTATAACATGTTGATGGTCTCACTTTGCCGAGAGCTTGGAATAGCGAGAGTCTCCGTCGCTACTATACATAACAGGCTTTATTTATTCATTTAGTCTACTTTTCATTTGAAATTTGTTTATGCATTTCAAAATTTGAACTTGTAATAAGGCAACCGACTTTGCCATACTTTCTTATTTCAGCAATAAAATGCAATCTCTTCAAGCCAGAGTGGCGATTTTTGAAATAAGTCATGCGAGGTACACGATGCATGGAGAGCTAAGTTCCATCCTACGGTGGGACTTATTCAAATAGGGAGTGACTGTGATACGACCGGTTACTTGCTAAGCGAAACCCCAGGCTCGGGGGCAAGCTACCACACTAAAGCCAAAAAGGATCGATACACGACAATCCTCTAGCAAACTCTGGTTCCCAGAGTGCGAGCTAGAGTATAAATTGCAAATACAAAACGTGGGTTCGAGGAGGGTGGACCCGTCCACCCATGACTTCGCCTATGTACAATCTAAACTCGAGGAGGATGGATCCATCCATCTACGACTTTGATTACCTACTCACGGTGGATGTGATCTGACCGTCTACGTCCCTGATCAATTTATCATTCCCAGAGTGCGAACGAGATTCCAACACTTAGGCAGATGTGACTGACCATCTGTCGATCAACTCCAGATTCCTAGAGTGCGAACTGGAGTATAAACATCAAAATGGGTGTGACTGACCACCCATCGACTAACTCTAAGTCCCTAGAGCGCGGGCTGGAGTATAAACACAAACTAGGTGTGAACCGACTGCCCGTGAGACAACATCGAGTCCCCGGAGTGTAGACCAGAGTATAAACACAAATTAGGTGTGACTGACCATCCACAAATCAATCTAAGTCCCCAGAGTACGGATGAAATTCTAGATAACAAACGGGTGTGACTGACTGCCCGTAAAATAACTTAAGTCCCCGAAGTGCGGACATATCTTTAAACATTAAATGGGTGTGACTGACCTCCTGTAAAACAACTTTTCCCCGGAGTGCAGACATATATTTAAATATTAAATGGGTGTGACTGACCGCCCATAAAACAACTTAAGTGCCCAAAGCGCGGACATATCTTTAAACATTAAGCAGGCGTGACCGACCGCCGACGCACAAGTGCAATCCCCAGGCTATGGATGCAATTACCAATAGATGAGCGAGTGTGATCCAACCACTCGAACTCGTCTCATTTCAACTTCGTTTCAACTAAGTTAAGCTCGATTTATTTTAGGCGGAAAGCGACTGTCGATCGACCGCTTCAATTCATCCTCGGGACTAGGGGCAAAACTCAAGTACCAGCTACTGATCGAGACAGTGCAATATTAGGACTCGACTTAATGTTTGGTTATGACCTAAAGCCATGAATTCGGGACTTAACAACCAAACTCAAGTCTGATTCAGAGACTAAAGCCTCACAAGTACATTAAATGGAAATTTGAGCACTAAAACACTTGAGCAAATAAACATAGAGTTATGCTTGAAAACAAAATGGAATTTCATTTCAACTATTCTTTGAAAGAAAAGGATAAGTACAAAAATTATTCCAAGAATTCCTATAAGCAGGGGCCGAACCAGCATTTATACATGGCCTGCAAGAAGCAAAAAGAAATTCCTATCCATCTACCAAAAAAGGGAGCAAGAAGACACGTCTACTCCCTCAGTTTCTTCTTCTTCTTCCTCGACGTCGACCCATTAGAGCTACCGCTTGGATGCCTCTTCGAGCTTTGCCTTTTGGCGGTTGGTCTCCGACCAGAGGAATTATGGTAATCTCTTCCTCCATACTCACGGGGATTGAAATACTTTCTGAATGCATGGTCGGAGGAACATGGGCACATTCAATATGGGAGGACATAGGAGGTATGCCGGTGACAATGATTATACCGCCAGGAGAAATCATACACAGAGGGGCCCGGCCAGGACCCGCCATACCACCTCCAATGCTACTGGCCTATGCGGCTGCTTCCATTTCATCATTAATCTCCGCCATTATCTCTTCCTCCTGAATTGCTTGAGCATCCACGAGAATGCTGCCAGTTGGGCCCGAAGAGCTGGTTGTGAATGCGCCTTCGACCATGACAAAAGGCAAGTCAGTAAGTGGATCGCTCTGATGACCGAGGATTTCTTCCATCATTTGTTCGTCGAGAATAAAAGCGCTCTCATTAACTTCCCCGGTCGATGTCGCAGCTGTAGTGGTCGTCGCCTCCGTCATAATATCCTCCTGTTCATGATGCAGCTCTTGGGTTGCAGGCGGCTCGGCCGGTGCAGATCCTATAACTGAATGGAGATAATAAAAGATATTAGTGACATCTTCTGACAATGATCCTAAATTTGATTGAATACAAGATGTGTTCAGAGTACCTTCCTCAGATTGGCTCACGGGCGGGACCGACATGCCTTTGGAGCCGTGCTCACATGCCGGAGACAAGTGCGGTCGATCGGGGTCATAAGCTGGAATAGCTGGAGGGTCTATTGTAGAAGTGAGCTCAGGTCGAGTTGTTGTAAGCAGTTCAGAACTTATTTCGTGATGTTCAACTCCAGACCCTTTTCCAACTTCCAGATGCTGAGCGACAAGCTTTTGAAATGTGGCAATGGCATCATGGAGAACTTTCCTCTCATCTTCAGTCAATACTCGGTTCTCCATCTCAAACTCATCAATAGGCGTTGTGTGATGGTTCTCCTTTTTATCTTCAACCAAGCGGCACCAAGCATTGTACAGATGTGACGGGTAATCTTCAAGCCATCTCAGGTTACGTTGCTTTAGAACATTTGACATTATATGTGATCATGAGATCCTCAATGTCACCCTCCAACCTAGCCTCTGCTGCTCTTACTTCACCCTCAACCCTGGCCTCGGCTTCCTGAACCTTTAGCGTTGTCGCATCCCTCTCATCCCTGAGCGCCACAGTATGCTCGCATGCTTTCTGAGCAGCTTTATTGGCATCGCCTTTTTCTTTGACGACTTCAGCAAATTTGGCTTTGAGTTCCTCAAGCTCTTTTAGAGCAGCGTCCCTTTCGGCTACGACCGTGGTGGTCCTATGGCCCATCTCTTCGACCAAGGCCAAGTGTTCCTGCCTAATTTTCTCCATAGACTTGTTTGCCTCATCGGCTTTCTAAGTAGCTTCCATCTCTACTTTCCGTGAAGACTCATTCTCGTTGGTGAGCACTTGAATTATGCGGTCCCTCTGAGCGAGATTGGTTTCTAGTTTCTTGATTGTCTTCGCCGCTTAAAGGCTACCGCTGAAACTTTCTCCACGGTCTTCATCCATTCCTGATATTGACCATAAACATCGTATATGTAGTCATGCATCGTCTGTTCTGCCTCATTGGGAATTCACTTTAAGTGTGGAGGAAATATGAAGCTGTCGAAGCAGACATTCTGGAAATCCTTTTTCAACTTAGCAATTATAATCGCTCCTTCCCCGGTGGGTTCTATAACGGCTTGTTCAGTGGAGACGGGGGTTTCAGTTTCGATCCTCTAACATTGTTCGTCGGGCATTGAAGTTTGAGGAGGTGATACTTGACATGAAGATTCTGAGGGTTGTTTACCAGAAATAGAAGGTTGTGTTGGACCTCTAGGTGGCGGAGAGCGCGACCGGGAACGGCGCCTATACTGCCTCTCCCTCTCCGTATCCCTTTCCCTTCTCGTAGCTCTCCCTCTTTTGATTGGAGTAGCCGTGATCGCGTTCTCTTTTGGCCTTATGTCTGCGAGCTTCAGAATATGAGCTAGATGAATGACACATAAAACGGAGACTACCAAGCATAGATCCCCGCCTCGACATCGTATCTGTAAAATGAAAAGAGAAACAGAGTTGGTAATCTCCAGAGGTGAATAGCTTGTGATTAGAAATTGTGTGGTGCCATGAAGTGTGTGTATGCATGTGCAAACCCCCAACCAACCGGCTGTAATAGGTGTACTCGGAGGAGTTGGCTCTCCTATGTCTAAGGCACTTTGAAGCCCCTCTAATCTGGTATCTTGACAAGTCATCCGGAATAGGGATGTCCACCAGTCCCGCAAAAGAGCTCTCCATCTGCGAAGGAGGAATCTCTTGACTAGTAGCAGGAAAAGGGACTATGATGGTTTTGCGCCTTACAGATTTTCGAGCAGTAGACTTGCCTCTTCTCTTCCGCTATAAAGATCGAGGAATTCGCGAAGGCCGAGTTGCGGGCTCATCTCAAGCAGACATATTCTCATCACCGCCTTGTTAAGTAATTACTATCCCGAGAGCACTCCTTTGAGCTTGCCTCACCGGGGCCGTCCTAAGAACTCCTACGAGTCCAATGCTTTGATCTCTATCAATTAGCCCAACGACAACCAGATTTTCGTCCGTAAGGACTTCATCGATCTCTCTGTACACGGCGGGAACCTCTTGAAGGACTCTTACTATCTCCTTAAACTGAGCACCTTCAGGTCATGAAATTGAAGCTGTAAAAGAAAGAAAGTGTTAGACTTGACATCAACTACTACTATCCAGTTGATCAGCAAAGAGGCTAGAGCACTTACGTCTTGCTAGCCACCGTCTGGCGAACCCCGGTGGACACCGAACGAAGAACCATTCGGTCTTGAAATAGCTCAGCTTGCTCCAAGCCCCAACCACGATCTGATAGTTCCTAACTGCCTCTAAGAAAGTGAAGGAAGGGTTGTCCCCGTGACTCTTTACATTGAATAAGAATCTGATCTCTTCTACCGTTGGAGGGCAGAAGAGATGCTCCATGAAGATGACAAAAAGACTGTTCAACAGGGCATACCCATTCAGATGCAATTGGGACGGAGCAATCCTCAAGAAAAGTAGAACTTCTCGGATGAATTGGTTAAAAGGAGGAAGTGTCCCAGCTACACACATAAATCTATTACAGGCTGTGTACCCTTTCGAGGGAGTGTAGGCTCTATCCTCTGGCCCTGGTAGTAAGACACCATTTATTGATAGCCCATGCCTTAGACAAATCCTGCCCAACATATCTTCAGAAATATTGGAAGGAACAGAGTCTTGTGGATGTGTGATAAAAACTGCTCCCGGTAGTTCATCCGGAGCAGGGCTAATAGCGTCGGCTGCAATAATCCGCATTTCAATTGCGGGAAGGGGTGGACTCTAGACATCCTGTGATTGCGAACTTCCGGGTTCCATAGCTATTAAACTCTGTAAAAATTATCATTAGACGATAATAAACCCGTGTTCCCCCAGTGTGAAGTGTGTGAATGTGTTGTGTAGTGCAGTGCTGCATAATACTTAAGAAATTCTACAGGATTTGCGAGATGTTCAAACGACAAGATTTTGAAATTCAGCCGGAGTGACCGTCATCGCTGACCGTCACAACCGTGCCATCCAAACTTCGAAGAATGATCCAAGTTAAAGTTTGTCAAATTTGCCAAGTTACAGTTCCATCGACGAGCTTCGAAGGACAGTCAAATATGCAGTGAAATGGCTAAATCCAATTATGCAAGGCAGAAGCTTGTCAGAGTCAAATGTTCAAGTGTGCAAAGATTTCGTATCCATCAAAGTTTGGACTTGGATCGATCGCCAGGATTACAATTCGTATCGGTCATTGAAACAGCAATCCGTGTTGATCATGGTACACCACTTCGTATCGATCACCCGAAGGTCGTTTTATATCGATCCAAAATTGCCTACTTCATATTGATCAGCAGTGACATTTTTGTATCGATCGCCAAACCCAGAATTTCGTATCGATCGCTCTGGATCGATACGAGTATCAACCATAAATCAATCGATATGAACGTCCACCTTCCTTCGACATGAAGCAACTCTGTCAATCGATACGAAGCTGCATAATATCTGCATCGATACGAACTCGACCTTCATCCATCATCGGTACGAAAGCTACTTTCATGTCCATCTACACTTCTTCTTCTCCAATAAGCCCGAGCTCCATCTCCTCCTTCCTCGACCTTGCTCCGACCATCTCCGGCCTCCTCTTCACCAGAATCGGCCATGAATACGTGTAGAATGGCACAAGAATTCAAATCTCGTCATTTAAATATGGATTTAATGAGTAATTACCTAAATTGAAGTGTGGATTCAAAGGATTAGAAGAGCTTTATGGATTTGGGGGCAAGAGCAATTTCTATTTCTCGGTTTTTTGATCGATACAAAAGCAGGGGAAAAGTGAAAGCAAGTAAAAAAAATTCTAAGTCCTAAAAGTATTTATATGGATATGGGGCCAAGATGAGAAACGATTCATCTCCCAGTTATGATTGACCAGTGGGAACGGTCTCCCCTCCAACCGATACGAAGTGACCTATTCGTATCCATTTACCATCGATCCAGAGCACAACTTTTCATACCCATCTAGCTATCGATGCGAGAGACAAGACAAAGACTTGTTCGAACCATTCAGACCCATCAGAGATTCATCGATACGAAATGGCAATTTCGTATCCATTGTTTTGAAGTCCACAGAAATTCATATCCATTGACACGAAGCATTTTAAAGGGCTGACTGATTCGTATCGATTACCATCGATACGAAGAAGGTTTTTCTACTTCTCATATCGATCCAGGAGAGGATCGATACAAAGGGATACTAAAAAACGACCATCAAGCATTGTTACAACTTGAATTTCACATCGATCCAGGAGAGGATCGGTACGAAACTCGAAACAAAAACTTGACAACAACTCGTGAACGTGCAAACGTTAACGGGAGTCAGATTAACATACATGCATGAATGATGAACTAATATTCAATTTTCAAAATTCACAGGAATTGAATGCTCACCTGGTGACAATTACAACGATGAACAATAGACCGCTAACACTCGACACTCAGTTACAACAATGCACTATACAATCATTGGCAGTCAACAATTCAACATTTATATTACTGGAACTCAATCAAAGGTTACATCTTCTGACGAAAAAACAACTATTCAATGAATCAGATAAAACTTTTCAGACTGAAGATTGCAGTTTTTCAAAGCACGTCATGTTCACACAAGACGTACTTTGAAGGGAAAATGTTATTCCGCCTTTTGGCAAGGCCGTGACACCAAGAACTTGACTGGCAACCAAGGACAGTTCGTCCCGAAGATTGGTTATACACAGGTTCACTATGGATACCGACAAATTTTGCCTGAGTCCAGATCGAGCTACAATCGATATGGTACGACAAGCAAAGCTACGGAAGCCAATGTTCTAAATTTCAAGTCAATCGGAGTTCGTATGCTCAAGATATCGATCGATCAAGATCCATGGAGGAAACACCATTTCGTATCCATCATACCTCTTCCACTTCGTATCCATCATATCTGCTTGTTTCGTATCCATCACCTGAAGACGTTTCGTATCGCTTCCACTTATACACAATTCGTATCGATCATCATTTACACAGTTCGTATCGATCGGTCAACGATCGATACGAAACGTGCCACCAACAAACGATACGAAACAACACTTAAAAGGTATCGATACGAAATCGATCTTCAATCGATACGAAGAGTTTAAGTTTATATCTATACGAATTAGAGTGGAAGTAATCGATATGAGGCGGTCACTATGCTATCGATACGAAATGGCTTCAGGGATCGATACGAAGTGAAGTGCAAAAGAGCGATACGAAAGGAATATTCTGGGTCGATACGAACAAAGCATATAAAAGTGGAAGACTCGGTCACTCGACATAAAATAGTGGATCGATCCTAGAATATAGCGCCATGTCACCCTGATCGATACGAGCCAGCATGGATACAAAGCCGTTGATACGAATGGTATCGATATGAACTCGGTAGTGTTTTGCAAATACAAACTTGAATCGATCATAACTCAAATCTACAAGTCCAAATGCTACCAAATTTTCACAGGAGCTTGCGTACCACCTCTACTTGGTCTCTGATCGATCTCAGCCCAAATGGAGTCGTTTTTTATCGATATGAATTGTATACGTATCGATTATGGAGCGATCCCAAATGTCCAGGGATCGATCTGGTGGGCCTACCCACGTGAGAGAAGGGGTCTTCTGAGATCTGATCCATATATTTTCAGCCTACGCCTATAAATAGCAGCCATATGCCTCCAGAAAATGGACTTTTGACTCCCCTACGCCGATACTCTGCCGGAAACTCCATTGTATCTCGAGTGCTTGAGAGTGTACTATTGTAATCAGTTGTAACCAGTTAACAAAGTCAATAAAACATCAAACTTTCCATAGTGGACGTAAGCTACAACGCCGAACCACTCTAAATTCTCGTGTTTTTACATTTCTGTTTGTCTGTTTTGGTGTGTTTGTTAGATTAACCTCATTTTTCATTTATATTCTTCACTTTAATCTCTTTAAATACGTCTGTAGAGTGTTGTGCCCAATTTTGGTACAAACATCCATCAATCTACTTATAACTAAAAAATAACTCCTTTCTAGAGTCATGTGGTAAGAGACTCCATAATTAATCTTCTAGCATATACTACTGAAAGATGAAATACTGAAGGAAAATACTAACGTCTCGCTATCACTACTAACATCATTCTAGCATAATACATCCAAAACTGGAGCTTTCTTTTTCGCTCTCTTCTGCTTAAGAAATAGACACGCCCATATGAAATGCTATTCCTCCTTATAATGGTACCAAGAACCCTTCCTATGACCCCTAGACCGGGACCCATGCCTATTTCTCCTATCTCCAACTTCGAGTAACCAATCCATCCGTATCATTATCAACACCCTCATTACTGCCCAACCTATCCCTCAACACCTCATTATGCAAGCATGCCTTCACTTCAGACAAACTAATGGGCCTAGAGTTTAGAAATGTTGTATAGTACTAAGGTAATATACATAACAAGATGATAATTGCGCCTTATTACTAACATCAACATCCATCGCTTTGATATCTATAATCAAGGTAGTAAGGATGTCCATATGCTCTTAAAAGTGTAGCTCCGGGTTTTATCTTGAAGAAATATGGCTGTCTTGAAGAATAATGGAGTTAGGCAAGGACTTATCCTAATAGACTACCGACAATGAATCCCATAATTCCTTGGTTTTCTTCTTATGGGAAAGCACTTTAAGAACTTCATCTAAAAGGCTTAGCTGAATGAATGAAAGGGCATCTTCCTCCATCTTAATTTTCCATAGCATCAGCTTCAAGGCCCTTCAATTTATTTAGAGCTAAAACTATCTTGAAAGTCTTCTTATTCTTCGGCATCACCTCCATCTTTCATGTTCCAAAATCTCTTTTCCCATCAAATAATTATTCATGCCATTCTAGAAAAATCATCCATTGATACTAACCTAGAATAAGACAACTAGCCTTGATACCAATCTTGTGTGAAAAACTATTTCACAACCATCACAAAAACTACCCCAAGGATCAAGCTTTTCGATTAGAGACCAACAACCAATTCAACAGGATACCAATCACAAGAAATAGTACAAACATTAAACACTAAAAAAATAGAAGAGATAACAAAGAGATTTAATGTGGTTCGACGAATTGTGTGCATCCATAGGCCAAAGAACTATATTTTTATTTCTTTCAATTAGAGGTTAAAATAGAAAAATTATAGGCAAATTGTATTCGGACTTGATCTCACCTAAAATCGCTAAGTTAATTTGACTCTAAAAATCGGAATTGTTACAAATGAACAACGATAGATTTCTCTCTCATTTACAAGATCAACAAGAAATGCTCTTAACCTTAAAGCATAACCTTAGAACCACCATTGTTAAATTGCACGGAGTCCTGCCCGAAACGATGCAGGCTGCAACTCGAACTTCAACTTGGAATGGCGCCCGGTCGACTGCTAGTCTGGATTGGTCAACTAATCTAGACTCCGTTTCTAAGTTGCACTAGATGTGCAATGACCGATCGACTGGTTATGAAAGTAACGGTCGATTGTTATGAGATTTAGCGTTCAATTCTAATGTTATGTGGTCTCTGCAACCTTTGAAAGCTATATCTTTCGAATCACTACTTCGTTTGACATCCGGTTTCTTCCATTGCGAAGCTTTGGATTTTCTTTTCGATTAAATATATGACTTATCCATAGAACAGAACCGTACAAATTCAATAGTAAGTTGCAAATTTAGAAAGTAAGAAACTATATCTAAAATGCAGTGATGTTTGGAGAAGTAGGTTCAACGAGGATCTGTCAAATTTCCGCATAGAAGTATCATTGTGGACAATTTTAATTATCATACAAATAAAAGTCAAGTTTTGAAGACGCGGCATGTTCTTATCCCCGTATCATACTTCTAGCTTTGCCTATCAAAAGTATCAGTAATCAAAAGAATCAAATACAGAAATAATACAAAATGGAAACGATGATTTGCTCTTTTTCCCCAACATTATCATCCTCTCCTTGCTTCAATTCTAAACCCCATTATTTTTTCCCATGTCATCAGTTGCACCAAAATTACAATCAAATTTCAAGTGTCAGCAAATCCTCGCCGTTGATTCGTAGAAGCAGAATCTCAGCCTTTGCCAAGAACGCTGCTGTGGCAACGCCGGTGAGCTTGCTCTCCTGTTTTATTTATGTTTCGGTTATAATTTTGCTTCAAAATACCTGGAAAAAAAAAGAAGTTTTCCATTTAATACCCAAAGTTCTTATTGGTATATAAATTATTTTTGAAAGTTTATTTGTTTCAGTATACGTGATTCTATCACCTATTACTAATATTTATCATTTTGAAATGAGATGTGCAACTAGTGTAATCAGAAAAGTTATTGAATAACTGCTAACGAAGTTGTTGTTTATGTTCATGTAGCCAAGTAATAACATGTACACAGTAGGCGATTTTATGACAAAGAAGGAATCTTTACATACTGTAAAGCCCACAACCACTGTTGACGAAGGTAATTATAATATTATACAAACTCTTTCTTTTTTTCTTGCTCGATAACAAATTCAAATTTGTTAGTGATGTTATGTGTTAAATGTTATGATCAGCCTTGCAGATGATAGTGGATTACAGGGTTACAGGCTTTCCTGTCATCGATGATAACTGGAATCTGGTATCCTTTCAATTTCTTTAGCAAATTATTTATATACATATTTTTTTTTACCTTGTAGGTTTAATTATCAAAAGATTTATGCAGGTAGGTGTGGTTTCAGATTATGATTTATTAGCATTGGACTCCATATCAGGTTCATGTCTGAAATTTCATAAAAACTACATATACAATATCTGTGTACACATGCACATGCATAAACAATAAATGAAATCTATTTCTTTAGAGTATTTGAATAAGTTCAAGTTTAATTTGATGTGATTAGGGAGTGGGCGATCTGATACAGGCATGTTTCCAGAAGTCGATAGTTCTTGGAAGGTACAGTATTTCAATTAATTTTTGAAACTTTGATAAAAATCATCCATGAATGTAATAGAAAATGGTCCGAGGTTAACATTATTACAACAAATTTAACAATATGCATGCAGAGCTTCAAGAACATACAGAAGCTATTAATAAAAACAAAAGGCAAAGTCGTGGGAGAACTAATGACGCCTGCGCCACTAGTGCTTAGAGAAACTACTAATCTTGAGGATGCTGCGAGGTAGTATGAAATTTCATTCTCTTGTGGCTATTTTCAAATGGTAATAAAAATTTCAAATTTAAACCGATTTTCAATTTCTGCTGTTTGAAATGTGTAGGATACTACTCAAAACAAAATACCGTCGCCTTCCTATTGTTGATAGCGCTGGGAGATTGGTAAGACTATTATAGCTTCTTTTTATCGTGGGCTATACATTCATTCTGTATTTTTGGATGAATGTGAAGCAATATCTTATAGCAAAGCAAGTCATTTTGAGTATATATTACTATGTATTTTTATATATGTTTTCTAATATATGAAGGTTGGGATTATAACACGAGGAGATGTAGTTAGAGCGGCACTTGAGATGAAGCATGATATGGCGAGAAAATCACAGTCATAAAAGGATTCAAGTATTTTGATTCATAACCTGGTAATTTTGTGGATGCATTTTGTATTCGTTCAGATTTTGCTGTGATAGTTAATTTGAAAAATAGTGTAAAGCAGTAGTTAAATAAATTTGTTAATCGGTATCTTTTACTCAATGAGTAATGTTCTATTGGCATACCATGAACTACGATATTGCTACTTATACTGCAAATCCTGTGATAAAGATTGATGCACAATAATACAGTAAAAACGCAATAGGCGGCTATGAATCTTTTTGCCCATCATAATATTACCTTTTGGTAAGACATTTTTGACAATCTTTGTTGTATAACATAATAAACTATCTGCTCCAAAGAGTTAAATGTACCATATATAGGTATACTACATTGATACAAGAAGAAATTATCATATCTCAGTTCTTCCATTTTTACCTGTAATCATCCCAAGAACAAAACTCACAATAAGTGTACAAAATTCCATCATCCCTCCTTCTTTCTTATACAAACCAAAAATGCCATGTTGTATATAATTTGTTTCCCTTACTGAAATAGTGAAACAATCACATACCTCTTGCATTCCAATAATGATGAGAAAAGCTGGCAAATTAACATATTTTTAGATAAGTGCAATGAACTACGTTATTTTTTCGTTATCAGATATAAGATACAAGGTATGGCCATTTAATTTACTTCAAAGCATAACTACTCAAATTGGGTTAAACTGTCCATTGAGTGAGGATATTGAAGAGATAACATTAGAGCATCTCTAAGGGCGCTGAATTCGGCCTGAAAATTTACTTTGGAGAAAGAAAACTCTTCAATAAAACATTTCAAACTGAATATAAAGCTAATGTTTAGTTTATGATTGAAAATGACGTTAGACGTTTATTAAATAGACATTTGACAATTAGGCATTTATTTTATGAGTGTCTAACATTGGACACTTGCTAAATAAACATATATTTCTTGGACATTTTAGCATTAGACACTTTTAAGATGTGCCAAATGTTAAGCTAGAAGTCTTGAGGTTTGAATCTCCTAGTTGGGGGAAAAAAAAAGGAAACAAGAAAGTATATTGGTTCGGCCTTGCCTTGACTTCAAACTCATGCCTAGAGTAGCTTATCAAGGTATCGGATATTTACAACATAATGAAGTTTATTCAAATAATGTACTTAATAAAATGCAACAACATGACATAGCTAGGTGATAATGGTCTGAAGTTAAAATCGCTAGCTCTTATCCAAGGTATTGGCTGTGTTTTTATTCCGAAGCGAAAGGAACGGAGGAAAGAAGTAAAGATTTGTTCGTAGTATTTTTTTTATAATCCCATTCTTGTGCTTGACGTGGAAACAAATGAAATCAAAAAAAAAATTTCCTTTTCTCAAAAAGTGGATAATTTGGTTCTTTTAAGTGTCGAGTATATGAGATCATTCTTTCTGATTGATTTGTTGATTAACTAATTATTATTATATTTAGATAAGAAACAATCCATGATACAGCTCAATACAAGTTTAGCAAAATTCTTAAAAATACAAAAGAAAATTTAAAAAATTGGAATAAAAATAAAAATAAAAGTGATGTTAAAAATATCAAAAATGAAATTGATTTTGATAGCTCAGACAAAACTCTTATAATTTTTTTTTAAATGCAGGACAATTTAAGTAAAGCTCTACTTGAAGGATTTTGCAGGTTTGCAAATAAATGAAAGCAAAAGTAAAACTCATTTTAGCAAAAATTATACAAGAAAAGTGAAAATTCTTCAAATTTTAAACTTTTAGGAGGGTGAATTGCCCATTAAATACTTGGGACTTCCTCTTAGGATGAATCAAATCACAGACAGAGATTGCGACAGATTATTTGAAATCATTCAGGGTAAATTAAAGGGCTGGTCAAGTATGCAACTGTCAATTGCTAGTATACTGAAGCTTGCATACACTGTCATCACATCTATCATCATGTATTGGATACAAACTCATAACATACCATCAAAAGCATTGGAAAAAATTGAAAGAATGTGTGCAAACTTTATTTGGAGGGGCAAATTTCATAATATTTCATGTGAGATAGTCTGTAAAATAAAAAAGACAGCGGGTCTAGGCCTAAGAAATTTCAAAGACATAAGTAAAGCATGCAATCTCAAGTTGTTTTGGAAATTTATTGAAGGAAATTCTCTATAGGTAAAAGTGGATGGAAGAAAAATATGTCGAGAATAAAAACTTTTGGACAATGCCAATAGAAAATCATTATTTGTACACTTAGAAAAATATTCTAAAGTGCAAAGAAATAGACATCAAGCCGATTGAAGGAAAATTCAAAGATGGAAAAGATAACAACATTTGGTTTGACCTATGGATAAATGACAAATCTTTGATCAATTTATTAGGTTGGTATAATATACTGCAATTTGGAGGAACAAATGCAAAAGTGGAAAGCATGATACAAAATCACAAATGGAACACAGAACTACAACCAGCTGCCTCTATATTCAAATCTGTCATAGAAAGCATTGAATAAATTCAAGTTTAAATAAAGACATTTGAAGTTGGAAATTATCAATGAAAGAAAAATTCTCTTCAAAAATACATGGGAGTACATTAAAGGTGCAGAAGTTGAAGTGGATTGGTATGAAAATAATATAGAACATGGCAAACTGCCAAAAGGGCATAGTGTACTTACTTTGCATTATTGAATAGGCTGCCTACAAAAGACAGATGCAAAAAATAGAACAAAAAAGAGAAATCAAATGCCTTCTATGCAAAAATGAGTCAGAAACAATATAACACTTATTTTTCGACTGCATTTAGTCAAAGCACACATGGTTTGTTGCAAAAGAAAAGCTTAAACACAATCAATTTGTATCACTCCACAACATAAGAATAAGTATTCGACATATTCAATAGAAGTTCAGAAATAAATCTAAAGAATTTGACAAAGCATGCATCTTACTAACTATAGTAATATATCATATTTGGAAAGAGAGAAATTTCAAATGCATATGTGTTAACCCAAAAAATGGATTGTTAGCGTCAAAATTGGTCACTAACACCCAAATCTAGTTGAAAGCACCAAATACCAGTCACAGCTCACAGACAGGATGTATGTAGAGAGTAATAACGTGAAGAACAGTAAAGGTTGAAATGAAAGCAGTAAAGAACAATAGATTTTATAGTGGTTCAGCTAACTCCGGCCTACGTCCACTTAGAAGTTTGCCCTTTATTGTTGTAATAATCGATTACAGTTACAAAATGGCAGAGTTGCCTTAGCCTTAGAAAAGAGAAAGTAGGAGAGCAGAAAGAAGATCCCCCCATCTGGAGACCCACATGCTGTATTTATAGGCAAAACCAGGTTGTTGGGCCTCCTGAGTAGTTTGGGCCCATCAAGGTCATAGCCGAACCCTACTTCATTATGCCGACCGATCCTGAGCAGTTGGTATGCCGAACGTGGGGAGGTGCGAGGTATCGAGGTATGGAGGTGCGAGGTGCAATGCCGAGCGAAGTGAGGTATGCCGAACGACCCATCCAATGCCGAACGCTCCCTGATGCCGAACGATCCATCCAATGCCGAACGAGATTTATGCCGAGCACTCCATCCAATGCCGAACGAGATTTATGCCGAGCGCTCCATCTAATGCCGAACGAGATTTATGCCGAGCGCTCCATCTAATGCCGAACGATCCTTAATGCCGAACCTCCATCATGCCGAACCATGTCTGATGCCGAACAGTTTCTAATGCCGAGCGCCCATCATGTCGAACGATCTCTAATGCCGAGTGCCTCTAAATGTCGAGCGCTCCTGGATGCCGAGCGCTACTGGAATGCCGAACCACTCATGTATGTCGGACGCTCTATGTATGCCGAGTACTCTTGAATGCTATTCGAACGTGAATGCCAGACGAACTATTTGTGCCGAACCTCCACCATGTCGAACCATGTTTCCTAGACCCAAACTATTGTTGATCCATCTTTATCCAATCATATTTCCATCTCCCAAGCACGTTGCGTCATCCATCCAACCAGTCGACTGAATCCATCGTACACCAGCCTCGACGAACGTGCAGTCGATTAAGTTAAACCCGCATGTCCACGGCCTTGTAAAAAGGCGGGTTAACACTTGCCCCCCAAAACATGCCTTGCTATTGGAAGGTGTGTTTTGAATAGCTTCAAACCCGATATCCGAAGTCCATACGTCATCCATAGCCGTACCATCCGATCCATTATCCAATCCATTATGTCCAAGTGCCGCTGCCGCATGCTTATCCAAATCCACGACTGTTCCGAGTCGACATCTGATTCCTATCCAGTAACCAAGTCCTTATCCAATTCCACATCCATTTGAACCCGACTACCGAGTTCCAATCCATCCATATCCAATAACCTATAACCATATCCGTGACCTCTCCGGGTCGATATCCAAATCCGGGACCGCTCCGGGTCCTTGTCCGAATCCTTAGCTATTCATAGCTAATATCCAAATCTGTACCCTCTCCGGGTTCCTGCCAAGCGCAATCCACACTTGACGACCTATGTTAAGTAATTCCATGGTGTTCATGGTTCAGTGTCCCTGAACGTCGAATAATGCCGTGGCTTAAGTCCTAAGCCGAATCCTGGTCACTCCGGACCCTTGCCGAGCATAGTCCATACTCGACGACCTAAAATAGTAACCGATAATATATGGCCTAAGTCCTAGGCCGAATCCTGGTCTCTCCGGACCCTTGCCGAGCATAGTCCATACTCGACGACCTTTTAGCCAAAATCCAGAGAAAATCCAAACGAAATCCAATCCGAAATCCAAATCCAAACAGAAAACCAGAAATCCATATCAAAAATCCATACCAAAAAACAAACATCCAAACCAGAATCCAAACCAGAAAACGAGCAAAACTGGGAGTTCAAACCAAACTCCAAAACCAAACCAGAAAAAGCAAATGTCCAAATCAAAGGAAAAAACAAATTTCACAAACCAGGGCGTCTCGGTAAGCCATCATCTCAGAGCATGCCTGAGGGTTATCTCCGACCCCGTACATGAGCAAGTAGTTTAACCGTATGCCCGAGGTTTGTTACTTATTCCAAACTATCAAGATTAGTTAATGACCAATCGGCCACCATTCCTGGGCCTCGTGCCCTCGTCGTTCAAGGTAGGTGGTGGCTGCTCCTGTTCCACCGCCGCATTCCGAGTTCCAACATACTGTCGCAACTGACCATTCCTTATATGCTCCTCGATTATGTCCTTCAAATGCTGGCAGCTGTTAGTGTCATGCCCGTCCAGGTCATGAAAAAGACAGTGCCTTCCTGACGCCCTTTCTCGTTCTGAGGGTTCCCTCCTTGCTGGCCTTCGATAAGGAAGGCGATCTCGAATATCTAAGAAAATCCGCTCCAACGTTGCGTTCAATCCTGTGTAAGTGGAGAACTTTGGTTCTCCCCAACGCTTCCTTTTCCCTTTATCCTTGCCCCCACCTGAGCTTTCGTCGGGTAGTCCTCCATCCTTAGTCATGTATACTTCCTTTGACCTCATATCCAAACATGCATCCTCTTGTCGGAGAAATCTTTCAACTTCATGAAAGAATTCCCCAAGATCCAACGGTGGGTCCCGTACCAACGATACTTTGAAATCCGAATTATCTCTGACTCCCGATACCACAGCCATCAGAACCATTGATGGATCTGGCCGATCCACCGAAGCAACTGCTGCATTAAATCGAGTTAAGAATGTCCTGAGTGATTCATCTTCCCCCTGTTTGACTGACGTTAGCGTCATCACGTTCTTTGGCCTTTTATGTGAACTCGAAACTGACTTAAAAACTTGTCCACCAGTTCCGTCCATGTTCCAATGGATCCATCCTCCAGCTGTCTGAACCACATAGCAGCAATATCAGTCAAGTACAGGGGGAAACATCGGGCCATAACCTCCTCTGTAGCCCCTAGCACATCCATATGCCTAGTGTACCTCATCAAGTGGTCGGTGGGATCCGTCTTCCCGTTGTATACTTCCAGAGTGGGTAGTTTGAAATCGGGTGGATTCCTAGTTGTCCTAATGTTCCGGGTAAATGGACCTTTGTTAACTCCCTCTGAATCTCTGTTTGTCAGACCTCCGCGAATAGTCCGCCTGATAATGTCAGCCAATCCAGTGTTTCCAACCAAGGGTTGCCCCCTATCCATGTTTCCAGACTGCCCCCAAGTCCCCGAGGAAATTCTGGCACATATTCTTCATCACGTACCCCTGTATTCCTATCGACGTCAGGCCGCGTAGCGTCATTCGGTATCCCTCCATGAACTGGTCCAACATCACCTGGTGGTGTGCCCCCGAGTCTAGGTCCATCTAAATTGTTAGTTGTTTGTTGATTGGGAGCTGCCCCTTGCTGAATCACTCCATCTGTCCGCTGGTTGAGTTCCCTTGGACCAGTTCCAAGAACTTGAGCACCTGCAGTTCCTAGTTGTCCAAATTGCCTAAGAAGAGCTTGCATCATCTCCTCTTGCCGTTTCATCATCTGCTCCTGCATAGAATTCATCATCACCTTCATCTCGTCCCGAGTTATGTAGATGGATGCATGATCCTCTCCAGCTCCAGAAGAGGCCGCTTGACTTCCTTCCTGATTGCTTCTTTCCACTGCTTGCTTCCTTGTTGGTGGTCTAGCCATTGCTTCCTAGGATCCAAGTTCCTAACTCCAAAATTCCTGAGTTCAGTTCTCAGTGAAAGCACCAAAGTGTTAGCGCCAAAATTGGTCACTAACACCCAAATCTAGTTGAAAGCATCAAATACCAGTCACAGCTCACAGATAGGATGTATGTAGAGAGTATTAACGTGAAGAACAGTAAAGGTTGAAATGAAAGCAGTAAAGAACAATAGATTTTATAGTGGTTCGGCTAACTCCGGCCTACGTCCACTTAGAAGTTTGCCCTTTATTGCTGTAATAATCGATTACAGTTACAAAATGGCAGAGTTGCCTTAGCCTTAGAAAAGAGAAAGTAAGAGAGCAGAAAGAAGATCCCCCCATCTGGAGACCCACATGCTGTATTTATAGGCAAAACCAGGTTGTTGGGCCTCCTGAGTAGTTTGGGCCCATCAAGGTCATAGCCGAACCCTACTTCATTATGCCGACCGATCCTGAGCAGTTGGTATGCCGAACGTGGGGAGGTGCGAGGTATCGAGGTATCGAGGTGCGAGGTGCAATGCCGAGCGAAGTGAGGTATGCCGAACGACCCATCCAATGCCGAACGCTCCCTGATGCCGAACGATCCATCCAATGCCGAACGAGATTTATGCCGAGCGCTCCATCCAATGCCGAACGAGATTTATGCCGAGCGCTCCATCTAATGCCGAACGAGATTTATGCCGAGCGCTCCATCCAATGCCGAACAATCCTTAATGCCGAACCTCCATCATGCCGAACCATGTCTGATGTCGAACAGTTTCTAATGCCGAGCGCCCATCATGCCGAACGATCTCTAATGCCGAGTGCCTCTAAATGCCGAGCGCTTCTGGATGCCGAGCGCTACTGAATGCCGAGCGCTACTGGAATGCTGAACCACTCATGTATATCGGACGCTCTATGTATGCCGAGTACTCTTGAATGCTATTCGAACGTGAATGCCAGACGAACTATTTGTGCCGAACCTCCACCATGCCGAACCATGTTTCCTAGACCCAAACTATTGTTGATCCATCTTTATCCAATCATATTTCCATCTCCCAAGCACGTTGCATCATCCATCCAACCAGTCGACTGAATCCATCGTACACCAGCGTCGACGAACGTGCAGTCGATTAAGTTAAACCCGTATGTCCACGGCCTTGTAAAAAGGCGGGTTAACATGGATCAACACTCTGGATTTAGTTGAAAGCACCAGCCCTGTTTATCAAGGCAAATAAAATAAAAACAGGGAATAATAACTTACAAATAAAGTAAAGAGACAAGAGATTTTTATAGTGGTTCGGTTGTTAATGAAGCCTATGTCCACTTTATAACTTTTATTATTGACTGACCGCAATTACAAGTTGAATCTGATTACAATTTAATCGGATCTTGTAAGTTAGATCAACTCACCAGTGTTAGAGTTCACTGGAGATTCGCAATGAACCCTTTAGATGACTGTTATATGGGAGGAGAAGAGTGAAGAATAGTTTCTATAGAGTTTCAGCAGGCAGTCCAAAAGATGCTCTTTATGTTGAATGTAAGATTGTATTTATAGGAGCTGGAGAGCACTTGGGCCAAAGCCGCTTTGCCGGAGACTTACATTTGAAGGTACAAAGATGTTCAAGAAATTTCACAACGAACCAACCCAATATGATGGATCGTTAGCGATCCATAGGGCATGGATCGCTAGCAATCCATGGAGTTAGAGTGTTTTTAGCACGTTTCAATCGGATCATGTTTCCTGCCTTGTGTAGATGCTCTCCATGTAATTTCATGACTAGATGCCTTGTTTTGACGATGATTCATGTACTAGTTGCATTGAACTGTTGCTGGAATCAGATGAATGCTCACTTCTCGTTCTAGCTAGTTTGGAACATCGTGAAACTTAGCAGACGTGCCTAGAAAAGATAATGCTTCATGGTGCAAGAAGAATTGACAAACCATGGGCGATATTTATGGATCGCTAGCGATCCATGGATGATGGATCACTAGCAATCCATCTCCTTAGGCAATTTTTGCCTTTTTCCTCTTGTGTCATTCTTGGTTCCTTCTTCTGATCCTTTTGGTTGGTTCTTGAGTTGTTTTGACTTGACGTAGATGTTCTGACTTCCTTTGAACTCCGTTTGGTCAAACACTCGAATAACATTTGCCGCCCAGAGTATGCTTTTGTTGGAAACAAGGCGTGCTCTGAAAGTAACTACTTATGAGTTCACACTTTGCGAAGTTTAATTGATCGTGTTGAGGCCATCATACGAATTTGGCTTTGGTTATCCAACCATTTGTTGAATTTTGACGTGAATCACTGTTACTCGTCATAATAAATCAATTTCAATCCAACAACTTTCAAGATGCTTGCAAAAGATACTTAGATCATGCTTGGTGAGTTTGGGAAAGTTTGGTCGCAATTATATGGATCGCTATAGATTCATAATCCATGGATTGCTAGTGATCCAAGGACTTAGCATATTTTTTCTGTGCAATGTCTGTTAGCACCAAAGTTGGTCACTAACCTCGTAGAAAAAGATTGTGTAGAGAAATAAGTGATGAAGGTAAATTAAACAGAGAAGACAATGCTAATTTAAATGCAGAAAGTAAGAACACCAAATTTATAGTGGTTCAGCGTAATTGCCTACGTCCACTTTGAGATTAAACTTTATTGATCTTCTTAATGATTGATTACAAATACAATTCGTAGATCAAATGCTTGAATGAAGTTGTTAAGTAGAGAAGATGAGTCTCAAAAATGGCAGAGTCTCCCCAGTTTTCTCCCAAAAAAGATCCCTTTTTACTGTGACCCTGCCCCTCTATTTATAGACAAAGATGGGCTGGACTTCCCAAGTGGGCTTGGTAGCCGAACACTCTAGCCCAGGTGCAGTGGTCGCTGCATGCCGAACCAGGTATGCCGAATGCTATAACGCCGAACAATCCTCTCTATGCCGAACGGTATATTCAATGTGTGGGAAGTGCAGAATGGTTGTCAGTTGAAGCCGAACGTGTCTCTGTCCGAAGCTCTTGACCGAACAATGCTCTCTGACCGAACGATGCATTCAGGCCGATCGATACTGTCACGTTGAGTAGTTATGCACATTGAACGTCTTCCGGATGCCGAGTACTTCCATCGCCGAGTTCTACTGTCACCGAGTTCTACTGGGCGCCGAGTACTAGTTGATGCCGAGTTCCAGCTGATGCCGAGCACTACCTGATGCCGAGTGCTATCTGAAGCCGAGCACTACCTGATGCCAAGTGCTATCTGATGCCGAGCACTAATCGATGCCGAATACTACGCCGAGTACTACCTGACGCCGAGTATTATGGATGCCGAGTACTTCGCCAAGTACTCCTAGATGCCGAACACTTTCTGATGCTGAGTTCCACTGGGAGCCGAGTACTAGTTGCCTGGTCAAATCTCCAGGAAACACTTGCCCCCCAAAGTGTATCACGTGACTGAACGTGATGCGCTTTGAATCTAGTTTAACTTCCCTTGGTGATACCTCCTTGAGAATATCAGTGACGGAGGTGTGTGACGAGCGTGGCATGAACGCCGAATGATACGTTCGAAGACGAACAATCCTTATGCGCCGAGTGACACTTCGCTTTGAAGCCGAACGCTACGACTTTGACCGGTTCCACCGGGTATAGCCTTTTCAACTTCTATCTTCCCCCTATAAAACCAGGTCCTTCCCGTCTCCTCTCCTTTACCTTTTCACTTCTGCCACTCTTCAAAGATTTGCAATTCTCGCTAGCCGATCAGATTCAACACTTGACCATTCCTTCCTAAGCTCCAATCTGCAAACTAGGTACTGTTCCTTGTACAACTCGAATAGGTTTCATACGAGATGGCCAAGTGTGTCATGTAGAAAGCTTTCGAGTAGGTTGTCCTTATTGCCGAACGATGATGCGAGGCGAGGAGGAATGATTTGGAGTGTTTGCACATATGGCTATTGGATTTAGCTTCTTCGCGCCGGACCGAAGTTAAAAAGGAAATGAAAACGTTGGAGGTGGTAAGGGTGTTGGATGGCACAGCTCTGGTTCGGCATATGTTGTCATGCGCCGAATGGTGGAATGGAGGGCTGCCGAACAGTATTTCATCCGAACAAACTAAGGAATGCCGAACAACAACTTAGCCGAACAAACCAAAGCCGAACACCTGTTTAAATGCCGAACAATAACTTAGCCGAACCGAACCCAAGCCGAACACACTTAAATGCCGAACCGTATCAAGGTCGAACAATATAAATATTGAACAACTGACATGCCGAACTATGCTTAGGCCGAACACTCCAAATGCCGAACAGAACTTAGACCGAACAATACGATCGCCGAACAGTATACATGTTGGACAATTAACATGCCGACCGATGCTTAGGCCGAACACTTATTAACCTTGCCTATTCATATAGCAAAAACAAGGACCTGGACCTAAGCACATTGTCACATGAAACTGATCCGGATCATTAACCCCATAGCTTCAGTAGACATAGATCTGAGCTTAGATTAACATTCGTTTCCCGAACTTGAAACTGTAACCATCACAAGGCGGGCTTTTAGAGACGGTCAGCGATGACGGTCTTCGAAGGCGATGATTCGAAGCCCATTTTTATATCTTTGAAATCTCTAGATTCTTATTGCTTGTACACGATTGCTCGCACTAGTTCACACATCACGTGGGGGGAAAATTCGTGTTGTTAATTCTAACGCTCGACGTTTTTCAAGTATAGTTTTCTCAGGCACTTAGCCAGGTTCGTTATTTATTAAGGATGTCAAGAAAGTCTAGCTCCGCCACTATATCCGACAGGCCTGGGCCGTCATCAAGGCGAGAAGCCGCTGATACTTCTAATCCGCCGACTTCCCCGGCTCATAACTTAGCACCCGATGCCCTGAAGGCAACGATTCTACTAGACAATCCAATCGATTCACAGGCTTCGAAGATCAATGAAGCCGCACTCCAACGGATATGTTCCATCCACGGGATTCCTTTCACTGATGTGCTAGTCCCTTCGCGACATGATCGCCCTTACCTGCCCCCAGTTGGATACACCACTTGCAACAAGTTCATGTGTTGGATGGGCAGCGTGCCTCTGTTTAACCTATTTCTTCGGGACTTGTTACAGTATATCGACATTGCCCCGTCGCAGCTGCACCCGAATGGTCACGCGTTTCTTCATGGGACCTACCTACTCTTCATGACCGTCTTCTCTAGACCTCCAACTCCTGGCGACATCAGATACATCTATATGGTCAAGAGGCGAAAAGACAGCCCTTCCTTCATGTTCCTTGAGCCCTACCACAAATGCCAGATCTTGACAGGGGCATGTAGTAAATTTGCCCTGTATAAACAGGAATGGTTCTACGTGCGTTGCCCTCCTGGTTTTGCGAGGAGATGGGTTGAAGGCAGTAAGTCTCTCCACTGAATCATCTTTCGCGATGAATCGGAGTCATGCTTTTTCTAACTCATTGTTTCATCTTTTTTAGATATCAACCCGCGTCCGGAGGGCCGAGGATATTCTGAGGCCGTTGAAGCCATTAGAGCTCTTCCTGCCGAGGAACGAGACATTCGGACCATCATTTCAAACGAGTCATTGTCGAGGTTTGGCTTGCTTGCCCCTGGTCGCCGGATTAGCCTTCCGGAGGGCGTCTCTATTCCCAAGCCGGCATCCGATAAAGGGAAAAAACTGGCTGGGTCGTCATCACGCCGAACTCCCGATGCGCACGAAGAAGGCGAGCATAAAGAGGATGACGCTCCTGAGACCCAAGACGAGAATGTGGGTCCTGCTTGGGATCCGGCTGTCGAAGTTCACGACATTGACACGTCATCCTCCCCTTCGAAGGGAAAGAAAAAGTTACGCCTGTCCCGCCAGAGAAAGAGGCATCCTCACAGCACCTGGAGAGTTCTCTAAGGGGCTTGTTGAATCTTTCTATCCCCGATGACATACTTAACTACGGGTTTGACGATCCTGAAGCCCTCAAGTTTTCTTCGCCCGCTAGAGGCAATGCGAGAGTTCAACTCCCAGTCCAGGGAGACAATACTCCGATTAGTAAAGATAAAAGAACTGGTCTGTAGGGGGGAACACTAGGACACACACGCACATACGCATTCCATCACACACTTCAAGTTCTTTCTTAACTCGTTGTTATCTCCATTCTTTGCAGGTGACATGGGACGCTCTCATGGATTCGATCGCCTTCATGGCTCTTCCATATTTCATCATTCTGGACGGGACTCAGGTTCAAGCAGACGCAGGGACAGAGATGATTATGAAGATAGAGACAATCGTCCCCGCGAGTCGTCTCACCGTAAGAAGGCATATTCTCAATCTTCACAATCCCGCGATCCTCTTCCTCCAACTGAGCCGGATAAGGAGAAGTTTTCACAGAAGGGTCACCAATCTGATGCTCCTCGAGAACAACACTCCGGTTCATCGAGTACAAGGCATGTGCGGGAGAAACGAAAAAGAGCGGAACTTCCAAAGCCTCCTCCCCCTACTCCCGCGGTTGATCCAACTGTAGCGGAAAAGATGGTCGATCTTAAGGCCAAGTTTCCAAAAATTTGCTTCGACGGTTTGAAGTTTCTCCCGGCTATTCACCATATTCCCGGGCACGTGAAGCAGAGTGCCATTGCCTGCAATAACGACGTCTATGTTCAACATGACGCGTTTGTACACTTGGTTGAAAAGATCTCGGAGGTGTCCGTTGAGCGTCAATATGAGATTGATCGCCTGAAATTGGAGGTTGGCTGCGACAAAAACATCATCAAGCACCAAGACGAAGAGCTTGCTTCGTACAAGTCGAAGCTGGAAGCCGCCGAGCAAAGCGCAAAAGATACTGCTGAAGCAGTTACTCGTTTAGAGATGGCTCACAAGAAAGAGCTTGATGAAGCAGTCCAGCGCAGCGGTGCCCTCGCCCTAGAAAAAGATTCCGTTCAAAAAGAAAGGGACGCGCTCGCCACTCAAGTCAGAGAGCTGAAAGAATTACTCTCCAAGGAAAAGGAGGACAAGGTAGCTGCTCAAGAAGAATCACAACGATATTGTGATGAAATCGTCGCCACTCGTCTCCTGAAAACGAAACTCGATGATGAACTTGCTGGGGTTGAGAAAATGAAGGACGAAGCCCGTGAGGAGGGCAAAAGAAAAGCTGCGGAGGAGATTGACTCTCGCCTCGAGGCGGCCGCAGAGGTTGGCAGGGAAGAGGTCAAATGCATGTTTGACCCGTTGATTGCCGAGTATGGAGCCCGCGTCCTTATGCATCGTGACTTAACATTCTTGGGCGATGGCTATCTCGAATCCCTAGCTGAGGCCTGGGAAACCTTAGTAAAGATCAGGAAAATCGAGTCGGGCTCTAAAGAGGTCGATGAGGATGCCTTGGTGAAGGAGTTTCTTAGGGGGAATGAGCCAACGGATCTGTCCGCAGCTTTGGCGCTTTATAACAAAGGCTATCCCCTTCCAAAAGAGAAAAGTGATGAAGCTGGCCCATCTGGGGCCGAGACTACGGCTCCTCATATTGCTGCTCCTCCCGCTGCTCATCCGGCCGGTCGGCCGACACTTGACCCGTTCGAGCAGCATGCCGGCTATGATCCTGAAGATCCCGGGCTTGGCGTTCACGTGCTATCTCCTATTCTGGAGGGAGAAACCCCACGCGCAACTGATAGCCAACCAGAACCCGGTAGGAAACCCTTTTTTTCCTAGAAGTCAAAAGATCTTGTTATTTTCCAGCATTTATTCGTTCTAATGTTCATCTTTTATGTTTTCATGCAGGCTGCTCTGATGCCGAGCCAACTCCGAGGAGCGATGATGCCAAGGAGGAGGCAGAGAAAACAAGCGACGCTGTTCATGCGGGAGTAATTCCCAGTCCCGATGCTCAAGTGATTGGTGCGCTAGATGATGATAAGCTTGACACTTCATCTCCTGCCGAAGGGAGTGACGAAATTGAAATCACTAGCGCCTCTGAGCATACCTCAAAGGTGAGCATGAAGGACCGCCTCGCCGCAGAGGAGAAGAAAAAGGTCGAGGTCAAAGTTGAACCCGAAATATTGGAACTTACCGACCCTCGGAACAGACCTTTGAAAATCATTCTCCCGGGCAGGTCTAAACCACTGGATGTTCCGTCCCCTACTCCCGACTCCGCTTCTTTGGCAAGCAAGAAATCCAAGAAAAAGCGTGAGGGAGAGGAGTCGTCGGAAAAAACAAAGGAAGATAAGAAGAAGAAAATGAAGAAGTAATCGATACACTCGTTCGACGAGCTTCTTGCTTAAGTCTTGTCGTTGCTTTTATTTTTTGTGGCTTGCAGTTTGTATAGATAGGTTCTGAACTCTGAGTTTTGTAGGAGTAACTGTGTAACCCCATTTTTAACTACTGAATGAAGTTTAGTTTCTTTTTCGTTTGAATGATTCTATTGCTTTTCTTTGGTTTGTTGACTAACTGTAGTCATGACTCCACTTGTTACGAGTTGCATTATCTCCCAGTCTACTCTCGTGTTGTTCAAACATTTCCAGACGTGGCTTACTTCTTGTTCCACATTTCTCGAGTACTTGGACTTTTTTCTGAATCGGCGCTCTGGGGATTCGGAGATTTGAAATCGTTTATACCCTAGTCCGCGCTCCGGGGACTTAGAGTATTCCGATCCACGCTCTGGGGATTCGGAGATTTGGAATCGTTTATACTCTAGTCCGCGCTCCGGGGACTTAGAGTACTCCGATCCGCGCTCCGGGGATTCGGAGATTTGAAGTCATTTATACTCTAGTCCGCGCTCCGGGGACTTAGAGTACTCCGATCCGCGCTCTGGGGATTCGGAGATTTGGAATCGTTTATACTCTATTCCGTGCTCTGGGGACCTAGAGTACTCCGATCCGCGCTCCGGGGATTCGGAGATTTGAAGTCGTTTATACTCTAGTCCGCGCTCCGGGGACTTAGAGTACTCCGATCCGCGCTCTGGGGATTCGGAGATTTGGAATCGTTTATACTCTAGTCCGTGCTCCGGGGACTTAGAGTACTCCGATCCGCGCTCTAGGGATTCGGAGATTTGGAATCGTTTATACTCTAGTCCGTGCTCTGGGGACTTAGAGTACTCCGATCCGCGCTCCGGGGATTCTGAGATTTGAAGTCATTTATACTCTAGTCCGCGCTCCGGGGACTTAGAGTACTCCGATCCACGCTCCGGGGATTCGGAGATTTGAAGTCGTTTATACTCTAGTCCGCGCTCCGGGGACTTAGAGTACTCCGATCCGCGCTCTGGGGATTCGGAGATTTGGAATAGTTTATGCTCTAGTCCGTGCTCCGGGGACTTAGAGTACTCCGATCCGCGCTCCGGGGATTCGGAGATTTGAAGTCGTTTATACTCTAGTCCGCGCTCCGGGGACTTAGAGTACTCCGATCCACGCTCTGGAGATTCGGAGATTTGGAATCGTTTATACTCTAGTTCGTGCTCTAGGGACTTAGAGTACTCCGATCCGCGCTCTGGGGATTCAGAGATTTGGAATTGTTTATACTCTAGTCCGTGCTATGGGGACTTAGAGTACTCCAATCCGTGCTCCGGGGATTCGGAGATTTGAAGTCGTTTATACTCTAGTCCGCGCTCCGGGGACTTAGAGTACTCCGATCCGCGCTCTGGGGATTCGGAGATTTGGAATCGTTTATACGAGTCTGTATATCGTATAGGATAATGTAATTCGTCATCCGATCATGAGATATAGAAACATTAGTGATTTGTGGAAAATACGGCTTCAAGCCTTTATTAATGAAAAACAACTAGACTGCTTGATTACATAGTTAAAAAGAAGCTAAGCTAAAACTGAACGAAAACACATAGGAAATAATAGTGCCTAAAACAAGAAAGGAAAACATGCTAAATGTAATAATGCCGCAAATGCTCACTGTTCCATGCCCGGGGGAGTGTCGTGCCATCAACGGTCGCTAGCTTGAATGTTCCTTCTCCAAGCTTCCGTTCAATGACGTATGGACCTTCCCAGCTGGGATTCATACGCGATGGAACCGGGAAAACTCGTTTCAGAACGAGATCACCTATATCAAAAGTTCTTGGGCAGACTCTGCCGTCGTAGTAACGCTTGACTCGGTGCCTATGTGCTGCCGCCCTTAATTCGGCCTCTTCATGCTTTTCATCGATGCAGTCCAGTGATTCCAACAAGAGGTCCTGGTTCGCCTTGGGATCATAGTACGTCACTCGGTGTGATGGAACTTCAAGTTCCACGGGTATAACGGCTTTCGAGCCGTATGCCAAGGCAAATGGAGTGTGGCCGGTCGCGGACTTGTGGGTAGTTCTATAAGCCCATAGTGCTGTTTGGGTGTGCAACGGTGGCGAACTTCTTCTCGATGCCATACTTTAAACAGAACTCTCTGAACTCTCTGCTTTCAAATTGCATCCCGTTGTCTGTAATGATGGTTCGGGGAAGGCCAAAGCGGCATATAATGTTTCGTACAACGAAGTTAATGACCTTCTTAGAGGTGATTGTGGCCAAAGGCTCTGCCTCAGCCCATTTTGTGAAATAGTCGACTGCAACTATCGCGTACTTCGCACCACCTTTAGATATAGGCAAAGAGCCGATTATGTCGATTCCTCAGATTGCAAATGGCCAGGGACTAACCATTTGTGTGAGTTCCGTTGATGGAGTCCTCGGGATTTTCGCATATCTTTGACACTTGTCACAATTTCTTGCGTAGTCCGCAGCGTCCCGATTTACGGTCGGCCAGTAATATCCGTAGCGGAGGACCTTTTTTGCTAGCGTTTGCCCCCCAGTATGGTCGCCACATTCTCCTTCGTGAACCTCTCTTAAGACCCGCTTTGTCTCGTCATGAGCGATGCACCGTAATAATGGGACTGAGAAACCTTTTCGATACATTAATCCATCCTGCATCATGTATCGCGCGGCCTTTCGAAGGACCTGGCGTCTTTCGCTCCTTTTTTCTGGTAAAGTCCTGGTCGTCAGGTACAGTTTGAATGGGGTTATCCACGATTCCTTCTCGATTTCCGTTTCCAATATACAATCAACTTTCATCTCGTATATGCTCGGGGCGTGCAAGGCCTCAACGGGATACAATCCCATTTGCTGTGCATCGCCCGTGCTTGCAAACTTAGCTAACAAGTCGGCTTCTCTGTTCTGTTCGCGCGGGACATGCGAAATGTCATAATGCTCGAGATTCGACAGTAGCTCTTGGACCTGAACAAGGTACGGAGCAAGCTTCTGTCCCTTGGCTTGGTAATCTCCCCGCACTTGGTAAACCACCAACTGTGAGTCACAAAAGACCTCAACTGATCTGATCCCGAGTTCTCCGATGAGCTTCAAGCCAGCAATCAATGCTTCATATTCTGCTTCGTTATTCGTAGCCGGGAAATCAAGCTTCAAAGCATAACAGATTGATCGGTTTTCCAGAGTTATAAGAACTACACCCGCGCCGGAGCAACGGTCGTTGGATGCCCCATCAGTGTATAATTTCCATCGAACGGGGGGAATGGCGTCGTGATTATCTGGTTCTGTGGGCATGGTAAACTCAGCGATAAAATCTGCTAACGCTTGCCCTTGTATGGCTCTCCGTGGCAAGTAGGCGATATCAAACTGGCTCAACTCGATGTTCCATTTTAGCAATCTTCCAGAAGTTTCTGGTCGTTGGAGTACCTGCCGCAGGGGTTGATCGGTATAAACGCTGATTGAGTGCGCTTGAAAATATGGGCGTAGCTTACGTGATGCAATCACCAAGCAATAGGCCAATTTCTCGATTTTAGGGTAATTTCTTTTTGCCCCCGTTAAACGCTTGCTAACATAATACACCGGCTTTTGGATTCGGTCCTCCTCGCGAACTAAAGCCGCACTTATTGCATGTGGGGATACAGCCAAGTATACGTACAACATCTCGTGGTTTACTGGTTTTGACAGCACTGGTGGACTCTCCAGATGCCTCACCAGATTCCGGAATGCTTCCTCACAACTAGACGTCCATTCGAAGTTCCTTTTCCCTTTCTTTATTATATCAAAGAAAGGGATGCACTTGTCAGTTGCCCTTGATATGAATCGACTTAGCGCGGCTACTTTTCCATTCAAGCTCTGTACCTGTTTTATAGTCTTGGGTACTTGCACATCTTGAATAGCTTGGATCTTTTCGGGGTTAGCTTCAATTCCCCTAGCATTGACGATGAATCCCAAAAACTTCCCCGACGCAATGCCGAAGGAACACTTTAGAGGGTTGATCTTCATCCTGTAATACCTGAGTATGTCGAACATTTCAGCCAAGTCTCGAATGTGGTCGTTTGACTGTCGTGACTTCACGAGCATGTCATCCACATAGACTTCCATCGTCCTACCAAGCTGGTCCTTGAACATTCGACTCACCAAACGTTGATAAGTCGCTCCTGCGTTCTTCAGTCCGAAGGGCATTACTACATAGCAATATAGCCCGACATCTGTAACGAAGCTGGTGTGTTCTTGGTCTGGGATATGCATCGGGATTTGGTTGTACCCCGAGTACGCATCCATGAATGATAACAGCTCATGTCCTGTGGTGGAGTCGACCAACTGATCGATCCTTGGTAACGGAAAACTGTCCTTGGGGCACGCTTTGTTCAAATCAGAATAGTCTACGCAAGTTCTCCATTTCCCATTTGCCTTTTTCACCAGTACGGGGTTCGATACCCACTCAGGATAGAGGGCGTCGCGGATGAACCCATTGGCTTTGAGTTTGTCCACCTCCTCTCTGAGAGCAGCGGACCTCTCCGGGTCCATTCCTCTCCTCTTTTGTTTAACTGGGGCGTATTTCGGGTCTATGTTCAACATATGACTCGTGATGGCGGGAGAGATCCCACACATATCAGAATGCGTCCAGGCGAAAACATCAAGATTCGCCCGGAGGAAGTCACTAAGGTCTTCAGTCATTGCGGGGCCAAGCTGTGATCCGATCTTCAGTAATCGCGAAGGGTCGCTTTGGCTGACTGAAATGTCAACCGTCAGATCAGCCGGCGCCGCCTTTTCTTCCCTGGGTTTCTCCTCGTCGTCTCTCGGATCTATGTCTCTGAAGATCCGAGAGTTATGCCCGAGCCAGGGCTCGGGCACTACTTGTCAATTATCCGTATTATGGATGCGGACGGGATTGTCCGCAACCTTTCCTTTCTCCCTCCGGTGGGCCTCTCGGAGCTCAGCCACATAACAGGAACGACCAGCTGCTTGGTCGCCATGAACAATACCCACTCCTTTGTCAGTTGGGAACTTCAAAGTTAAACACCACGGGGACAATGCTGCCCTAAACTCAGTCAGGGCCGGCCGGCCCAAGAAGACATTATATGGAGAATCCACATCCAAAACTACGAAGGGTAGAATTCGCACCCTCCGACGCTCGCCTTGTCCCAGTTCAACTGGTAACTCGACATACCCCACTGCATCGGTCGCAGCGCCGTTAAATCCGTGGATACGAGCCTTGGACGGTTTCAAGTCCTTTGTTTCCATTTTCATTTGGTCATAAGCCTTTTTGAAGATGATGTTGACAGAACTTCCGCAATCAATCAGAATTCTCTTCACATATGCCGGTCCAATCGTCGCAGATATGACCATCGGGTCGATGGTTGGAGCCTCCACTTGATCAGCATCCCTGTTTCTGAACACTATGTCGTCTGTCATTACGCGCTGCTGCTTGGCAGGAGTCCCATCCTCCACGTTTGAACATCACTCAAAATCTTCATGTTTCAGGGAGCTTGCATACCGCTCCATCTCTTGCCAATTCTTATCCGCGGGGTGAGGTCCGCCGATAATAGTATTTATGACTAGTCTTCCCACGGTTCGGGCAGGCTCCTCGGGGTGACGCGGGGCCGGTGCGCGACCTGGGTTGGACGTTCCCTGTCCTCCTTCCTGTGGATCCTTCACAAATTCTTGCAACTTCTTTTGCCTGATCAACTTCTCGATAGCGTCGTGCAAGTGCCTGCACTCTTCCGTATTGTGCCCATAAGTCTCATGGAAGCGATAATATTTCCCAGTTTGCTTCTGCTCCTCAGTTGATTCTTTTGGACGTGGCTTTCTGTACTGAAAAGTATTGCAGGTAGATAGGTAAATGTTCTCAAGAGGCGCATTCAGCGGAGTATACTCGTTGTAGCTTGGAATTCTCGATTTCCACTTCCCCGCTTCTCACTTCTTCCCTTGATTTCTTCCTCCGGACTCCTTAGACTGCCCAGGCTTGTTCTGGACATTGACTTGGACCTTTCCCGAGCTGTCTCCGGACTGCTTCACAGCAACGTTGCTTTTCATAGACTCTTGGACAGGTCCTGGTGCCTTATCTCGTCTTACCCACCTGACTTCCTCTCTCCTTATGAATTGGTGTGCCTTTGAGTAGAAACGCTCTAGTGTGGTCGGAGGTTTTCCTGCCAACCAGTCTCCAAATTCAGACTCCGGGTCCACACCTCTCATCACAGCCATTAGAATTGCATGATCATTGGGATTACTGACTTCAGTTGCCGCAACATGGAACCTTTGTAAATATTCCTTCAATGACTCCCCGGGACTTTGGATTACACTTGACAGAGACATTACGTCCTTCGGATGAGTAGTGTGTATCCTGAACTGCTCAATAAACTTCTTTGCCAGCTCCTCGAAATCGGATACAAACCGCGGAGGAAGTCGGGTAAACCACATAGTAGCGATCCTAGATAAAGTAATTGGAAAGCATCTACACTTGGTGGCATCATTTGCTCTAGTTGAATCCATCATCCATTCGTACCTCATGACATGCTGTCTGGGGTTAGTCTTTCCCTCGTACGCAGGGATAGTTGGCATACTAAACTTTCTAGGGTACGCCGCCTGTAACACAACATCTGTGAACGGAGTGTGACTCCTTGATACTCCCCAATCGTCATTCATCAAGCCCTGATTTTCTTTCATCAATTGCCTGACCATGGCTGTCAGGTCTGGTGTCTGTATGGAAGGTGGGAGATTAGAGTCCGTTCTACGTGACTGTCCATGTTGATGCCTCCTCTCCTGGCGATCTGCCAATCGTGCGTCTTGAGGTTCGACATCATTAGCGTTTTGATGGTTTGGGCTTTCAGCTTCCACCTGTACTCCAGTTCCTAAGTTTCCAGCTCCGACTTGGTCGCGGTTTCCAGCCGTTTGAACAGCAGCACCTGTCCGCGCAGCTTCAGTCTTACGGCGTCTACGCCTGGGAGGTTCGTCAGAAGAAGTTGAGCTGTCGGATGAGGAATAGGGAGCGGGATTGCCCCCAGCATTCTGCTGCTGCTGTTGAGTGAGTTGTGCCATCAGGTTGGCGTTAGCTTGCATCTGCTCTCCTAGTTGTCTCCTGCTTTCTCTGAGTTCTCTCATCAAATCGTTGAACTCTATCCTGGTGACAACCGGAGCCTGGTCCTGAGCGGCAATTCCTACATCCGGAATTGTTGGTTGATTGCTAGGTCCTGCTTGTTGCATGCTAGCAGTCTTATGGGCATCCGCATTATGAGAAGCTGACCTGGTACGTGGTCTCGCCATTGTAGAGTTATTGGTATGAACTCTGAGTAGAATCAACGGATGTCATATCAATGAGTCAGATCTTCTTTGGGGGATTTGTTCAATCCAGTAGCTTCAAAGCAGATCCTCGAGGTCTGAGAATTCAATTCTCGGTGAAAGCACCAAAGTGTTAGCACCAAAGTTGGTCACTAACCTCGTAGAAAAAGATTGTGTAGAGAAATAAGTGATGAAGGTAAATTAAACAGAGAAGACAATGCTAATTTAAATGCAGAAAGTAAGAACACCAAATTTATAGTGGTTCAGCGTAATTGCCTACGTCCACTTTGAGATTAAACTTTATTGATCTTCTTAATGATTGATTACAAATACAATTCGTAGATCAAATGCTTGAATGAAGTTGTTAAGTAGAGAAGATGAGTCTCAAAAATGGCAGAGTCTCCCCAGTGTTCTCCCAAAAAAGATCCCTTTTTACTGTGACCCTGCCCCTCTATTTATAGACAAAGATGGGCTGGACTTCCCAAGTGGGCTTGGTAGCCGAACACTCTAGCCCAGGTGCAGTGGTCGCTGCATGCCGAACCAGGTATGCCGAACGCTATAATGCCGAACAATCCTCTCTATGCCGAACGGTATATTCAATGTGTGGGAAGTGCAGAATGGTTGTCAGTTGAAGCCGAACGTGTCTCTGTCCGAAGCTCTTGACCGAACAATGCTCTCTGACCGAACGATGCATTCAGGCCGATCGATACTGTCACATTGAGTAGTTATGCACACCGAACGTCTTCCGGATGCCGAGTACTTCCGTCGCCGAGTTCTACTGTCGCCGAGTTCTACTGGGCGCCGAGTACTAGTTGATGCCGAGTTCCAGCTGATGCCGAGCACTACCTGATGCCGAGTGCTATCTGAAGCCGAGCACTACCTGATGCCGAGTGCTATCTGATGCCGAGCACTAATCGATGCTGAATACTACGCCGAGTACTACCTGACGCCGAGTATTATGGATGTCGAGTACTTCGCCGAGTACTCCTAGATGCCGAACACTTTCTGATGCTGAGTTCCACTGGGAGCCGAGTACTAGTTGCCTGGTCAAATCTCCAGGAAACAATGTCCTATTTAGTTCATTTGAAACGACCTTCTTCCATTTCATATCTTCATTTGCGACTCGATCCTTCTGCCTCGCGACCCGAATCAAGGCATTCAAACCCTAGCTTTACCTCTGCTATCACCGCCGCTCATCTCCGCCGCTGGAACTTCTCGCCATCGACTACTTGACCTTGCCATCGCCTTATCCTAGCCTCCAGTTCCCATTGTTTCGTCTTTTGGATCGCCGCCGAGCTTATCCCCTTGGATCGCCGCCAACCTTACCTGCTTCAGGTCGCCAACATCCTAGGTTCAACCGTGTTCTCCTTTTGATTCTTGACTAGAGGTGGGTAATGCAGATTTTGGTGTTTGTTTAGCAATTTGACGATGAGGTTGTATTGGTGGTGATCGTTACGTAGAATTCGAGTTAATTGTAATTTTATGAAAGAAGATAGTAAATCGAGTCTTAAGTTCTTCACGGAGCAAAATTCGAGCCTTGCCCCGGTGCTTGACATGTTCTGCTATCTTCGTCCATAGAATCAGAATTAACTTGCACCGAGTTACATTGTTAATCCGACACGACGTATTGCAGATTGGTTTTTCTGGGAGGTGATAATAGCTTAGGGTAGCGTCTCGTGTGCATTTTATACTGTTATCACCTTCCAGAGAGCTGAAATCGACTTATGCTAAGAATTCTCTATTTGATTTGGACCCATCAATCTATAGTTACTCACTTCAAATTAGTCATGTCATTGCACAATTGGTGTACCTGGAATGGGAAGAGCTTCCCGCGTCGCTTCGGACAGCGGATCCGTTATCCATCGTTGATCGATAACAGGTAAGTGTTGGAGAAATAACTTCAATAAATGATACGAGAAGCTATTTTCTTTCTTCACTGTTAATGAACTATCTACACATGATAAATTATTTGTAGTTTTCAGGACATCGCGTCCATCCTACATAGATAACACACCGCGCTTGCCCCAATCAACATTTGGAACCCTATGTGTCGACATAGATCGATATTTTTTCGGAGTTCAAGTGTCGTAGGTGGACTTTTAGTTAAAGATAGAATTACCTGACCGTGTTAGATACAAGTTCTGTTGTATAGAATGAAGCACCTGCCATCTTGTCGTAAGTCCAGTGGAGGAAGTCCAGCACTTTCAGAACCTAAATCGTCATTAGTTGCGTCTTCGCAGACAGTTTCAGTAACGCCTATTTCTTCAATACCGCGAGCTGAATACGATCGACTGGTTTTGGTTGGTTTGGTTGTAGACCGGACTCCTCCATATTTTAGAGTTCTACTCAATCCTCCGGAGAGAGCTTCCTCTGTAATCTCTGCTAAAGTGCTGCATAACACTTGCTTACAACACGACATTTCAGACGATGATGTGCGCCTTCCGTCGAAGAATGAGTTTGCACATATGCCTCCTTCGGGGTACGCCGCTTGCCACCGGTATATGTGCTTAAATGGAGCACTGCCCCTCTTCAATCACTTCTTGAAAGAAACTCTTCAGAACTTGGAAATTACTCCATTTCAAAATCATCCTAATGGGCACGGGATCTTGACTTGCCTTCACGTCTTGTTTATGCGGACATTTAATTGTGCCCCGAGTTTCGATGAGTTGAGATATTTTCTCTCATTCAAGAAGAGAGACGAATGTCTGTCCCTTGTCGTCATCGAGGCCCAAAGAAACTGCAAGATCATAATGCAGCTTCAAAGCAACCTGTCTCAATTTAAGACCCAATATTTCTTCATTAGGTGTCCTGAGGATTTAACCGTCTTTGGACGATGGTGGGTAAGTTCTTTTTTTTACTTATTGAGATTTAATACGTCGCTATGAGACTTTTGATAAATTAAATACTTCTTGCAGTTATTCTGAGGCCGAACAAAGATCCATCACTTGATCTGATTTTCCATACTCTGAAGGCCGTAGATGCCAAGTAGTGATCAGTCAAGTTTTTGTTAAAGGACGAGAATTTGCTTCGGTATGGGCTGTTGCATCTTCGAAAGTCCGCCACGGCCGTTGAAGTTTCGTCTCCTTCCTGTTCCAGAATTCAAACACGTTCCACTTCTTCATCATACAACTCCGTAGAGGGCAATCTCCCAGAAGGAGAAGGTCCGTTTGGCAGGTCGACCGAAGAAATTGATGAAGGAAGGGGTATTACGACTGAAGCCAGCTGCCCGCCTAGGATGCCCCCGATTCCGGAGGAGGAAGAAGAATTCAAACAGCGTGAGGGCAAGGCTGTGGTGATAATAGAAAAGGAGGAGGGTGAAGTTGAGGGCAGTAGCAATTATGATTCCTCCTCTAGTGATGATGAATGATGTAAGTTCTGGTGATGGAAACTTCGAACCGTGTGATGAAATTCCGGGAATGAGTCCTGTTCTTCCGGATTCGCCTCTCCAAGAGATTCGTGATAAAAATGCTCCCCCAGCAGTCGAGCGACTTCAGGATTCCCCGCTTAAGGAAACCAATATTGACTTTGGGGATTTGGGCAACGTTTACGTAGATATCGATGAACTCATGGGAGAAGATTTCGAATTCGAGGGATCGTCTCCTCATCCCGGTCATATTGTGTCTAGAGTTAGCCCGATTTCTACCATGGTGGCTTCTTGACCCAGTTTGTGACGTCCTTTTAGACCACCTATGACATGTTACGTATTTCACCAGGTTCACGTTCACTTACACATGCATTATTTAGGTCTATTTTTTGTCGCTAAAGCTCTTTATTTTTTTTATAGGTACTATGAGAGGCTGTGGACTTTACGAGGATCTTGAACAATTCACTGATTCGCAACGCTGGTCAGGACAACCTTCAAGCCGCCATCATACCCGTGAAACTGAGGAAGAGTGGAGAAGGCGGAAAGACTAGGAAGGCGAAATACATCGTCGGGACGACATAGTATGGGGTAGGGTTTACAAGAGTGGTTATGAGAAGAGAAAACTCCTAACAACCGAGAAGAGCCTCCCAAGAAGCCGAAGGTAGATCACGGTTATCATCCCTCTAAGCACCAAGCTTTTTCCCCGGCCCTAATCTCTGTCGGAATTGAAGTTTCGACTTCTACTGTTTAAGTTTCACCTTCATCCCAAGCTCCGTCGACTCACGTGGTGCCCGCTTCTAGTTCTTCATGCTCGCATGAGGTCGGCGTAAATTCTTCCGTCCGGTCCCCCTCAACTCGAAGATGTGCTTCCCGGGTGGTTTCTAAAGGGAGTTAAGTTTGACCGCGACCTGTGCTCAATCCGTAAAGGTTCTTATATGCCCCCATCTCCAGGTGATTCAAAGTGATTTGGATCAAGCCGAGGGATGAGAAAAGTTATGCAAGTAACTTGTAGACACGAACCACAACAATTATCAAGAGTTCCTTTCCTTTGAATCGAAAAAGGATGATTATGAGAGGGCATTAGCGGAACGTGACGCTAGAATCGAGCAATTAACAAAGGAGAGGGACGCTGCACTCCCAGATAGTAAGAGCAACGCCAGCTTGCTGAAGGAACAGAAAGAGGCCTACGTAAAAATAGAGATCGTATTCCGAGACGAAATCAAGAAGGCCCACATGGATGAGGTAAAGTTGAAAGAGGAGCTTGAAGCCCGTGACATGATCATTGAAGCTCAAAAGAAACTATCGCCGATCATAATGAAGTTGTTGAAGCCTATAGAAAGACAATTATTGATTACACGGGAATGGAAGAATCTCGTGACAAGACCGTTTCTGATCAGACTCAAATGATTGCTTCGCTCCAGGAGAGAGTGGCGCAGCTTAACATTGAGAAGACCCGAGTTGAAGTTGAGAAGGCCGCCGTGATAGCGGACTACTTGGAGTTGTAGGATACTTTTGAAAAGAAGATGGAGAAGATGGATGACACCATCTTAAATTTCTATGTTAACTCCTTGCTGCATCAGAGGAGCCTCAGTTATCTGGATCTTAAATTCCCGCGTACTCTTGCCTTAGTTTAGGAAGAAGTTCTAGCCCATTTTCAAGATGAAGAAAGCTTTGATAGAGGGTTGGGAGATTATTCAAATTGAGAGGGAACATGAGGCCATCGACGCTGCTGTGACTGCAACTGCTAAAACACTGCCAGAGCCTTTCATTTTCGAGCCTAGAGAATCACCAAAACAGCCTCGCGATTAGTTAGCGAGTTCGGCCGATGCTGCCTTGTTGTCTACCCCTCCAGCAGCTGTATCCGAAGTTTTGGGTAGTCCTGAAACTTCTTCGAAGATCATGCAGCCATCCAAAGAAGGCGAAGGTGGAGAGTACGAGATTGAAATTCTCGGCCATTCTTCTGATGCACTAATCTTTTTGTTTCCCCCGAGTTTGAGAACTTTCAGCTCACGCTGTAAGAATAAGACGAACCGAGTGCTTTCATCTTTGATCTTATAGGTCCGTCTTCTTTACCTTCCGACCTGACGATTTCTTCGATCCCTGAGCTTGCTGCTATTTCAACTGCCTCGACGCTTGTTTCTGTAGCCGCTTCGATTGCTGCACCTGTGTCTGGCTCACAACTAGGGCCGGAATCCGAGAAGATTGCTGCATTGCATGGTCTGGATGACCCTTTCGTATCTTTGGACGATGATTTCATGGCTGTTGAAGCTCGAGAGCACGAAGACCAAACTGGCCAGCTAAATAAATCTGAACAGCAGATGGTGGCCATTAAGAAGGCGAAGACCGAGGAGAGAAAATCTTCGAGGAGCTCCCACAAGTCCCAGAAGCGCAGGACCAAGGGGGGGTCTTCCGAGAAGGACGAAGAACAGGGAGGAAATGCTGGCACGGAGGAGATAGTTGATATTTTAGGCAGTGGCACTACTCCTGGCAGGGATTCTGAGAGGAAGAAGAAACTTCCGACTAAAGATGGGAAGGGGAGCGGTGGAAAGAAGCATTAATAGGCTCGAGTAACAGTGGATCCAGATTTTGGGATATTCTGTTTTGTTTGATACATGTTTTGTACAAGTGCAGTGTCTACATTTATTACTTTGATTGTCGTAGTATCTGTATTTTCCTTTTTTGTTGGCCGATATTGTGTGGGTACGGCCCCCACATTTTGACTTTGTATAGAAAATGTTATAAGTAATACACAGTTGACATTTTGATTTTAACATTATCTATCTACTAATCTACGTTTTATGCACTCATGCCAACTTTGTTAACTGCTATTTTATCTAGTCCTGTAACTACCACCAAAATTCTTTGTTTAAAGTAATATAACTGTGAAGTACTTGGTTTTTTGTTTTTGAGTATCGGTGTGTGCTTCCCCCAGTTCATGGGGTTGTTTACTTTAAACACTTGACGAATGACCGGTTGATCCATGTGATTCTTCGAAAGTCTGTAACCGAATCTATTTTGCGGTTCCTATCTTTGGGAACTTGCAATTTGAGTGTCTTGATTTTAGAGATTTTGTCGGCCAACAATCAGGATTCTTTGTCGATTCATAGTCGTGCGACATTGCTGGATTCATGTCCATTACTCCTGATAGAGGGAGTGGATTGATTCTTGTTAGTCCTGTAATAGGCAAGTTTCCCGGTACTGCCGGGAACATGCCGGTACTTAAGAGTATACGCGGCTTATGAAATGCGCGGCTTTTAAGAGTATACGCGGCTGATGAGATGCGCGGCTTTTGGAAGTGTGCACGGCTTATGGGATGCACGGCTTTTGCGATCGATATGACCCATTGATCTGGAACGGTTTGGAATCTCCCGAAGTTATCAATCTTTGGGCAACGTGAGGAGTTCATGTTTCGAGTGCGTAGTTCCACGACTCAAGAAGCAATGCGCGACTTATGGAGGCGCGCGGCCTTGATTAGGGCCTTCCTGGTGTTGCTGGAGCGACACCAGTTATTAGAAGGTAGAGATCGAGTTCCGTCGATCCAGCGGTTTGAGTCGATTCTTTTTTGTCGACCCGCCGGGTAGATGGGGCGTACATGAGCATGGTCCCACTATCTCAACCAGTGATCAGATGATTTTGAGTCGATTTGACCCCATCGACTTGGCAGGTTACTTTTGTGAACATAGTTTTATTGGTTCAGAAAGAAAAACAATTTTATTAATGAAAGTTGGGCAAGTTCTGCCTATTTACAATGCCTCCAGTATTTTGGGGTGGTTTATTTGCTGGAAATAGGAAATACATAAGATAGTCTTAGATAAAGTAAGGGCGCGGCGATTCAATGTTCCATGCTCGTGGAATTCGGGCTCCATCAACAATTGTTAGCTTGAATGTTCCATCCTCTAGCTTTTGACATATCACATAGGGTCCCTCCCGGTTTGGTCCGAATGTTCTCGGTACAGGGTAGACCCTCTTATGGACAAGGTCTCCCACCTTGAAGGTGCGGTTATGAACTTTGATGAGTTCCAGTCGCATCCTGTTTTCAAAATGCGATCCAATTTTAAGGACCCGTGTTTGGTCATCCATATCAGCTGGGACAGACACCATCAATTCAACCGCCGCTACCCATTCCTCCTCTGAACTCTTCTTTCTAGGGTCCAAAGCCTTATCGAATCGATGGTTCCCAATTCAGGGGCGGCTCTGTAGTTGCTATTCGGTAGGTTCATGAATGTGGAGAGTTCTTCCCATATTCTTCCACTTTTTTTTTCTTTTAGACTCGCGTAGTTCCGCGATATAACATTCCCTAGCGGCACTTTGGTCTCCTCTAATTACCTCGACTTCTCTTTTCGTCGGAAATTTCATAGTTAGACACCACTGGGCTAAAGCAATCCTAAAATCTGCTAAGGTGGGTCGCTCCAGGAAGGAATTGTAGGTGGAAATTTCATCTACGATCAATAAAGGTTTGGATGAGGGTGACTCTTCGGTCGCCTTCTCCGAGTTCAACGGGTATGTCAATCATTCCGACAGGTTGTTTGGATTTACTGGTGAATCCCTGAATCTTTGTTTGGCAGGCAGATACATATTTCTTACCGATCTTCATCTGATCAAAAGTGCGTTTGAAAAAGATATTCACAGAACTGCCACTATCTACCAATACTCGTCGGACCATGGTGGTTCTGATTCCTACTGTCACGACCATGGGGTCGAGAGTTGGAGCTTCTATTCCTTCACTGTCTCGATTCCGGAATACTATGTCATCGTTTAGGATTCTCTACTGCTTAGCAGGGGTTCCATCTTCGATCGCAAATCATGCATTTTCGGAGCGTGCTTTAATGAGGTTGCATACCGCTTCATTTCTCCCCAACTCTTCTGCGTGGGATAGGGCCCTTCGGATATCGTTCCAATGATAAATCTATGGTCAGTCCGTATGGGTCCCTCTTTGCTGGTTCCAGCTTGGTTTTTTTGGTCTTTAAGAGCTTGCGGTGCTACGGGTTGGTCATGATTTGGTGGTTTCCTCGCATATTGCTGAAGCTTATTTTCCCGAATCAACTCCTCAATCAAGTTCTTCAGGTGATGATACTCATTCTTGTTGTGGCCATGTGTCTAATGAAAGCGGCAGTACTTTCTGAAATGCTTTTGCTGTTTAGTTGCTTCCTTTTTAAGCGACTTCTTGTACTCTTCCGTCCCCCGTGTCGCGAGATAGACGGTTTCTGAAGTATCGTTGAGCGGGGTATATTCTTCAGACCGCAAACCTTTGAGTCGCTTGCTACTTCCGTTTCACTTGTTAGAATTCTAGTTCTTCCTTTAATGATTCCCCATTTTTCCTGCGTTCCCTTCAGTGGTCCCGAAGGTGTTTATATCTTGGTTTATTGCCATACCACTCTGCCCAACGTTGATTGGTTGTAAGTTAGCGGATTTCCTTTCTAATTCCTATGCTTCTTCCAATCTCAAGTACTGGCTCGCCTTTCGGTTAAAGTCCTTTCTAGTGATGGATTGCTTCATTTTGATCAATTTCCTGAATTCAGTTTCGGAGTGAATTGCGTGGACAAAGGCCATGAAAACCATATCCTCATTCGAATTACTTTCTTCAGTTACCGCAGCGTTGAACCGACTCATGAAAGACTACAGAGATTCATTCTGTCCTTGGAATAGGCCGGACAAGGACATCACATCTTTTGGCAATGCCATGTGAAGTTTAAATTGATCAAGGAATCTTGTTGCTAGTTGATTGAAGGTGGAGATGGATCTTGGTAGAAGCCTGGTGAACCACATGGAAACAATTCCCTCCAAAAAAATTGGGAACGTCTACATCGAATGGCATCTGTAGCATTCGCTCCATTCATGTACCAACTGTATAAGTGGGTTTCGGGTCTCTCGTTCCATCGTAAGATGGAATAGTTGGCATAGTGAACTTTTTATGCTATCGCTCATTCAGAATTTCATCAATGAGAGGAGTCTGACTTGGAGCAGATCCTCATTCATCATCTCTTCTATCCTTACTTTCATCCATTAGTCGCTTGACCATGTCCGCGATATATACCTCAGATGTCCAGTAATCTGGGGATCGGCTGTTAGTGACTACCACTACAACAAATTGAGGCTTTCATAGCGTTTAAAAAACGCTATTATACCTAACCGTAGCGTTTCAGAGAACGTTGTGGAACGACATGCTATGGTAGACCATAAACTTTAAATAGCATGAATGAAAACGCTATGCAAAATAAATTTTCTATAGCGTTTTCTCAGTGCTATTAAGCAAAAACGCTATAGAAAATATTATCTCTTGTTACTTCCTATAGCGTTTAAACTGCACATTTCTATAGCGTTTTCCTTGCATATTTTATAGCGTTTGGTATGCATTTTTTAGCACTGGTTTGCATATTTCTATAGCGTTTTTTTGCATATTACTATAGCGTTTTTTAGTTATATTATAGCGTTTGTTATTCATATTCCTATGGTTATAGCGTTTAACCTATGGTTATAGCGTTTTTTAAACGCTATTAAATGTAATATTAATTTATAGATTTATCTATTGTTGTTTCAATTTTTCCCATATATAATATCCATTTACCTATTTTTTCTTTGCATATAAACATAAAAGATTTTCGTTGACAAAAAATATATGAATTAAAGCACAATATTTCATACATATCATTCAAAGAACTTTTGGCATGTTCATACAGTAGTTCATACATATCATTCGAACAATTTTTCTCATATCCATACATAGTATTTCATACATACCATTCGAGCAACTTTTCTAATGTCCATACATATCATATATATTTGCATCAACAACTTACTTATAGGCCAGTCAAACAATTGAGTTCATCTTGCTTTGCTTTTGATATTTTCTCTCTAACATCTGCAATAATCAAATAAGCAATTAGGACATAAAAAATAATGTAGAAATATCATGGTTTGCTTGATATAAGACAGAATAATAGAATAACCAGTTATTCTTTTTCTTGTTTCAAACCTAAATGAAAAACTAAGAAAAAGACACTCTAAGGGAAAATACCGTTAGATTATAATATATGCAACAAAAGCTAACTGTCTAACGATTTCGAGGATTAACATTCATTAATCTCTAAACTCAAATATAATGTGAGTGATGCCTTTCTTAATACAATTCTACTTAAATATTATGCTCCTAGCACATACACACAAACATAAGAAAAATAAGGAAATTTCATCTATGTTTATAGCTATGGGTATATATGCAGCAATGGTTATTGATATCCTCGCTTGGGTTTTAATACCTTGCTTCTAGGTTCTTATACTTCGGTCTACTCCTAATATATCTTCTCTCAAGATATAAGGAAATAATTAGACAGGATCTAAAACATAGGAAAATATAAAGTTTCAGTCATCTCTAATATCATAGTTGTGTTGAGGTATACAGCATAACACACATTGCCCAAATATTATATGAAAGCACTGTGTTGAACTATACAATGCAACAAACACGTACATTTAAGAGGAGCAAATCGTTCCTAGTTTGGAAACTTGCTCATAATGCTCATGAAGTTTATCATAGTCTGTATAATTGTTAGAGTAGATACGGATTAGGTAAACCTAAAGATATAATATCTGTAGTAGCAGCAGCAGTCTGCATATATATTTTTCAATGTAGGGCGTTAGAAATTGTCTACATTAACCTGTATGTAGTTGGAATAAAGTTACAGAACGGTACTGTTACAAAGCAATAACAAACTTTGCTTACTCTTTATTTAGTTCACTTGTAATCAAGTGATATGACAACAGAATGTTCGTATTAGTATATGAACCAAGTAACTTGTTTGCCTTAGACATTGAATTGAATAATATATATTTTTATATAACAATACTAAGATTTCATGTTTTGAAGAAAATGGTAAAGAATATATTATTCTTATAGTGTGCACTCGTTGGCGCATGTAGCCATTTTCATAAACAAGATGAGACACTTGTTTCTGAAGGCGGTCATTTTCCTTCATCAATAGCTTGTTCGTTGCATCTAACTTTCTGTTCACATTTTGAAGATCAGATGCCTCCTTTCTTTGTTTCTCGCGAAATTTATGTGTAAATTGTAAAGCGTTATATACAATTTCACTCAAGATTCAAGTTCCACACTATAGTATGAAAATAATGTTTTTTTGCACGAAGGATTTATTTGCTTCAATAACTGGAATTCGTACCCTTCTTTTTACATGAATATTTTTGAAAACACAAACTAATAGAAAAGGGAGCTATTGTACAATAGTTTAGTTGACTGGAATAAGTCGTACGATGAGCTAAAATATACTGTTTTTCATAGAATACTTCCGAAACAATAATAGGATTAGAAGGCAAACTAGAATTCATATACGATCAATTCAAACAGGTACAATTATAACCAAAAGCAAATTTTAAATATGATAAATGTTTGAGCTTTATAATACCTTTGATTCCAGAACCAAACTTTGATTTGTTTTGGCTTGATATTAGACAGGATAGGAAACTCTCGAATGAGTTGCTGTCTTCGAATTGAGCTAGGTGTTGGGCATTCACTGTACACCATTTCGAGAGCTTCTACTTGCTCAGGTGTGTACCTAACGTACTTTCCTGCGTCTATCTGCTGCTGATTGTTCCCATTATGCCCCTGCCTGCTCGCCAACATTGCCATTTCTCAAAGAATTTGGAGAGGACCGAAGCTTTTTTGATGTTCTGTTTGTTAGTGACACTACCAAATTTGAAGATATTAAGGGCATTAAACTAGAGGCAGATTAAATGTTTAGCCCCTAACATTAACTTATTTGGGGCTGATTTCATATCAGCTTGTACAAATAAATAACAAGGCTAGTAAAAAAGCCCCCTATAACATATTAATTAGTCCCTAATGATTTCTATTACCTCAAATATAAACACCTCTCCTGTCATTTAATTTTTTGTTCACATCTGGCAGGTTTTTTTTTCACGTCTGGCGGTAAAATTTGAGATAACCCACCAGCCATCTTTTTTAATCATTTTTCTCATTCCCGTCTACAAACATATTATCGCATCATCTTTAATAGAAATATCAAACTACATGATTAATGCAAAATTATAGTGCAAGAAAGTATAACTGGTGACAGTTTTGAATATTTCGGTACTAGGACAAAATTTGCCAGGGGATTTCTAATGGCAATTCCTTTTAGTATTTTAAATGATACAACACCCACCAAAGGACATTTAGAGATATTCATGACTAACATAAAATGAAATGAAAAGGCTAAGTGAAGTTCAGTAAATTTCATACTGTCGTTAACAGAGGCACCAGCCAATGCGAAATTTTACAGAAGATGGAGTTGCATCAAAATTTAGATACAGGGGATCATAATGAAGAAACACGAATATTCATAGAGGAAATAAACAAAAGCCAACATCAACCAATTCAAAAGGATGAAGATTATACAGAATTGCCTGTCCTGAAAACAGTTGAGAGAGTAACTCAATCTACAAGTGATATAATAAGTGATAAATATTTATTTTTTTCCATGCACAACTCCTGAAACACAAATCATTTCCATATATTTCATCATAACTAATTTGCTTTTTTTATAAAATTTTCGCTGAATCCACACTGGCATATCAAGGGCACACATAAGACAATATTTAGCAGACAGAATAGCCTTAATAACACATGTTATTATAGCATCATAAAATATTTGATGCAAATTAGAAAACTATAGCAACTAATTGCCATAAAATCTCAATCTTTAATCTCGCATAAAAAATATATTTACTATCGAGTGTTTAGTTACTTGTAGTCGGAGTTTAAAATCTTGTAAAAGTTTTCTTAACCTTAATGATTAAACAAACTAATACAGATATTGAAAGGAAGATGAGTTACAAACTTCAAATTCAAAACAGATATAAATCATATTATTTTAAACTGCAAAATAATTCAATTCACAGTTGCTTGTAGTAAGTTATTAGGCATCTAGAAAATTTTCAAACAGTTTATGCATGCATTGACTTTGTAACATCATTTAAGCTGTTCTTCGATAGTAAATTAATCACCAAATAACCCAAATAATTTTATACAAATCTAACATACCTTTGGAATAGCTAGACGGTGATTTCATAAAAGTCGATATCCTTGTTTTCATCCTTGATATAGTTTCATATTTGGTATCAATTACTCCTTAAAAACTGTTCCTGCATGCATGAAACTAGTTAAAATATAGTCAACCCTCAAAATGAAATATATTTTCCTTTTTAATTCTTTACTAAAGAAAACAAAATATTAACTAACAAAAGCAATGTCTCGATAAAATTAGAAATAAGTCAGGCTTGTTAAGAACTTGACTTCACATTGTAATAAAGTATGACAATTGAATTCTGTACATTGTCAATAATACACACGGAGAAGAATTTGTACATAAAAGATACAAGTTGTGTACATTGTTATTGTAATAAATCAGGCTACCTGAAATGCTTTACAATGCCTCCATAGCATAGCAGATTAGTTGCAGCTGCCATGCTAGTGAATTACAATATGGCTATGGACTACAAACGTTAATTTTATCTCTTGCAACTACGAGTACGCTCTATAGTAATATGGTGAAGTGATCTAGGAATTTTTTTCAGTCGGATGCTGTTGTAGTTTAAAAATGAAGCCTAAAGCTTGATGAGTTTCAGGAAGCCAACTGCATGCTACTATAGTAAGCTTACACTGCTGCTCTACTTAGCCAATCATCATCATGTTAGCAGTTCGATCATTTTAGGTCTTCTACTTACAATCAATTGAATTAAACTGGCAGCTTGCAGATTATTAGTGTTGCATTGTCAGTTGCTGCACAAAAAGTATGCTATTATAAGCTGTTCAGTACAAGCTTGTTGTGTTTCGGTCTTTGGAAATTGCCATACTGCTTTTCATGAATTTGTTTTTAATATAATTCTCCCAAGTGTTGTGTGGGGTTCTCCATTTTTCTTATGGAGATATAGGCCAATAATCATTTATTGTCTTCCTTGTGCTATGGCATGCTTGCCTGGCCTATATTTGTATGAACTATTTGTACTGGACATTTTTATTGTTAATAAATCTAAGTTAATTTCAAAACGAAATTGAAACAGTGAGGGTTTTGAATTTTAAACGGATATTGTATGTGAAGCATAAGTAACACATGGTATCTTAATCTATACACGTTTACATAATTAAAAGAAGATGATAACAACTGTTGAGAATTAGAAATGTAATTTTGGATAAGTAGGAGATGAAATTTCATAATATCAAATAAGACATAAAAAGTAAACATATCATTAATGAGGTATCATATGTATCAAAAGTAAATACAAAAATTGCTACTTGTCAACACTCCTATTCATCAAATCAGAAAACTACATTAAGATGAAATTACGATTATCAGTACTACATGGTAAGACAGATTACCCACCATTATTAAATATGTTAACATTAAAAGAGACTTGACAAACTTGTAACGTAGGTAAGCTCCACCTTGAATTTTAATTTTATTGCAGTTTTTTCATTTTAAATGTTTCAACCTAATAACCAGTAAATATAATAATGTGATTTCTACAGTCTAATATATAATTTTTTTATGTAAAAACAGTAATGTTTAAAGATGATAGAAATAATAAACTGTCAATCATATACATGCGTACATGCATACATTCATACATACATACATATAGGTTAGCTATATTTATGTTTTGTGGCTTCACAAACTGGGACAGTATAAGTGAGGAAATTAAGCATGTTTACTCTTGTGAGCTCCATGCACAAGACTTCAGAAAAATTTCTCTTGTTTATATAGTAAAATAAAAAAGGAAACAAAAATAAATTTATCCAAAAGAGAATGTTTGTTTGAATAAAACGAAAGAAAACTGTAACCAAGTTCATTTTTTAATAATGCTAGCATTATGTTGAAGAAAGAAACTGAGATACAACATGGTTTTGGATGCATTGAGATTAAGCATATAATAAGGAATTTTATACACACATAAAATTTTGCCTTGGTATATTTGAAGGTTCCTCTTCAAACTGTAATGCAGCAAAGGAATTGATGTTCTTGTTGCTACGAATCTAAGACTATCTAGCCTCTTCCATTTTGATAATAAAAAGGTAGTTACAAGTGAAAGGCAAGGTTCAAAAAAAGTATGTTAAATTGTTTTGAAAGTAGATATCCGTTAGAACCTTGTGTTGTCACTATCTTCATTATAAAGTCTAATGTTTAAAGTCAGCCAATGTTATATATTATTCACAACATCCTACAGACGGTGCAACCCGTAATCATCATCTTGTCCAAAAGATATAACGTTAATAAGAAGTAATTGCTTTGATGAATGGATGCTCTAGCTTATGGTCCTTATGCTTGACTATTTTTTTTATAAATGCATATTATAAAGTAAATTAATATGGAATATAAAAAGGATGAAAATGTCACCTGTTTGAGTCTCTAAAGTTCCAAAAAACTAGTAAAACTCTAAACTAGGTGCATTCCCTTGGTCAATTTCATGATATATTTCCCATTAATAAAGATTAAACTCTTTATTTGTGAGAGTGGTGAACGAGTACAATAAACGCTACTACTATTTCAGGTTTGCAATAAGTGGAATAAGTGTAGTAGCAGAAATAAAATACGTACACATCATGTAGATTATTTCACCTTTCCAATGTAAGGTTTTTCTTTAGTAGATTTAGTGAGCAGTAGGCCACCTGCAGTTTTCTCTTTGACTTCGGCAATATTGATCAGAACTCGATCGTTGAGAAGTTTGAGATCCTTCACATCGTCATTATTAAGAATACCGACTATGTCATCTTCCTTCAGAAGAAGATGGTTGCAGCCATTGAGTTCCAATTCTATTCCTAAATGCTTAGAGTACACAATTTTTGAGCCCATCTACATCAAGGTGGAAAATTTGAGTTAAAAGTGACAAGTATATGGTGAATAACTTGAGTAAGGCAGCATTTGTTTGCAATAAGGAACAAAGATTGATAAAGGCCAGTCTGTTTCAAACAATTTTGCTTATCAAGAATTTAATACTTGATAATCAACAAACTTAAAATATCCGGTGTCATAAAAAGTGTTTAATGCTTAATAGTTCCCAATCATTAGAAAATTCCTATTGCGACAAGGATGATTCCATTCAGTATTAAATACTTCATAAGTACAAAACAGACCCAGCCTAAGCATTTTTAAAAGATAGTCTGTAGGTTTTAACAACACACACAGATATAGACTCATTGGCTTTTACATCCTAAGTCTTAAGATGTACTTATTTAAAGAAAATCAAATAAATAAATCTTGTTACTAGTGAGCAAGAATGGCAATAAGTCGTCTCATTAGTTTAATCACACATTTGACATGTTGTACCCTCTCATATATTTGAAATTAGTCTATTGAACTACATTGATCAACTATACTTACCAAATTCATACATAATCAGTTTCCTTAACCTTTTACCCACTTTTATATTTACCAATAAAGGCATAAGTAGAACACAAATTTTGTTGCTTGATCTACAATTCATGATTAACTTTATATGAGCCTAGCAATTACCTGAATTTGGATATCTACTTTAGCCTTGCAATTGGTGAATTTACCATCGCCTATTCCTATGACTTCACCACTTTGTGGCTTTGTTTGAGCAGTTATTAGCAATAAAATTCCACCTGTTTTTTCTCCTCAACAGATGTAATCTTGACAATCACTCTGTCACCTAAGGGCTTGACCGTGGTATACTTACCAGCAACTATAGTTGTTATCTTTACACCTAATCCTTCATAAGTTTTCTTACAATATCCAACGCAAGCGTTCTTACAGCAAGCAAAACCCTAGAAATAGAAGGCGAAATTCTGAGCCCATCAATTGATTGAGTGTTCTTCTTTACATTTGTTCCAAATCCAAATTGTTGCGATGCAGCCATTGATTATAACTTGAGGAGCTACCAAACAATGAAAAGATATGATTTTGAGACTTATTTGAGCGAGACGAAGAACGAATTTTAGGATTTTGATAGTTTTCACTTTGCCAGTCGGAGAATGATATTTTAGTAAAACTTTGGCGGCTAAAATAAAATTTTATCCCGCCTTCGGAATTTGGTGAGAGTTCTGTAAATAGCGTTTTTATTTTCATCTTATTTCGCTAATACAGCAGTCAACTGCAGTTAAAATTAAAACTCTATTTTTCAATATTTCCTAATGCTATTAATAGTGCTTTTTCTTGTAGTGTACATAAGGTGTTTGATTTTGCAAACGATCTTGGTGAGTGGGATGAATCCTAGGCTCTCCTGTCTTCGAGAGAGCCACTCCCTCAGGGTTCCGTTGGCTTGCGGTTGGTCTGATGGGGACAGTTTGGATCTCCCTGATGTCATTGAATGCATTGCTATTTCCTTCCAACTTGTCGTCGTCAAGTCGCTCACCATCCTCTGAGTCGGAGAGATCCATGGCTATATCCTTTAGTGGGGTTTTCGCTCCTAGATTCAAGTTTGTAGCTGGTTGCCTCGCAGTTGGTGGGGTGTTTGCGTTTTCTTCCATATTGATTCCTACGGTTCTACATATCACTCTTTTCTGCGGTTGCTTCTCGTTTCTTCTGTTCAGGCCAAAGACGAAAGAATTTTCTTGTTCCATGGCAGTCGCGGGCTCTGTCATGGTTCTGGGAGGAGCATGTGACTGTAAGGTCAACAAGGCATTCAATTTGTCCATCAGAGCCATTTGGCTTTTTTCCATCTTCTGATTAATTTCAACCATCATATTTAATTCATCTCTAGTGATAACTTCATGCTGAATAGAGGATCATGGAACGTGATCTCCAGAGTTAGCTCCTAACTGTAGATTGTTGGGATTGTTGACTTCAATCTGCCAAGGGTTTGTTTCTTCTCCAGCAATAGTAGCTCATATGGATCTTTCAGAAGTAGTTCTCCTTCTTCCAGGTGCCATTAATTCTCAACAGCAGATTTTATGAGTAGAGATCGATGGTCTAAATTCTTAACCTATCTGATCCAAAGTAGATAGCTAGATCTAAGCCTAAATTCAATTCTCAGTGAAAATACCAAAACGTTAACCCAAAAAATGGATCAACACCTTGCATTGAGTGTGAAAACACCAGCCCTGTTTATCAAGTCAAATAAAATAGAAACAAGGAATAATAACTTGCGGATAAAGTAAAGAGACAACATATTTTTATAGTGGTTCGATTGTTAACGAAGTCCACGTCCACTTTATAAATTTTTTTATTGACTGACTGCAATTACAAGCTGAATCTGATTACAATTTAATTAGATCTTGTAAGTTAGATCAAGTCACCAGTGTTAGAGTTCACCGGAGAATCACAGTGAACCATTTAGATGATTATTGTGTGAGAGGAGAAGAGTAAAGAATAGTTTTCTGTAGAGTTTCAGCAGCTAGTCCAGAAGATCTCATTTATGTTGAAGGTAGGATTGTATTTAGGGGTTAGAGCATATTTGACCAAAGCCGCTTTACCAGAGACTTACATTCGCTAGCGATCCGTAGAGCCCATGGAGTTAGAGTGTTTTTAGCTCATTTCAATTGGATCATGTTCCCTGTCTTGTGTAGATGCCTTGTTTTGATGACGATTCATGTACTAGTTGCATTGAACTGTTGCTGAAATCAGATGAATGCTCACTTCTCGGTCAAACTAGCTTGGAACATCATGAAACTTAGCAGGTGTGCCTAGAAAAGATAATGCTTCATGATGCAAGAAGAATGGACGAATCATGAACGATATTCATGGATCGCTAGCGATCCATGTGTGATGGATCGCTAGCGATCCATCTCCTTGGGCAATTTTTGCATTTTTTCTCTTGTATCCTTCTTGGTTTATTCTTTTGATCCTTCTGATTGGTTCTTGAGTTGTTTTGACTTGACGTAGATGTTTTGACTTCCTTTGAACTCTGTTTGGTCAAAAACTCGGATAATAATATGGAATAAAAAACAGAAAGTATTCAGCTGTGAAAAATGATCAAATAAGACTATCAAATATTAAATCACGAAGCCAGGAAAAAGATCAACCGACCAAACAGCCAAAACCCAAGCATTCACAATGTGGACAACTATAAAGAGAGAGTGAAGACATACTTACAAAGCTGGAAAATCAATTCAAATATTTCTCGAAGCAAAATTATACAATTCAGAGCCAATCATTCGATGTTAGAGACAAGAGGTTGGCATAGAACCAATCTCGATGGTATAAATATTGGAGGTAGCCAATCCAACGCCCAAACCAGAGGAAGCATATGCAAGGGAAGTCAAAACACAATTTGTTATTATAATACGAATTATAAATGAAATAAGATAATTAATCGCAAATTTTTCTTATCTGATTTGAGCAAGATCTACCGCACACTTAATTCGTGCCCGAGAAGCTACAACTCCTACAACAAGATAGAAATTTGCAACTCGATATTATGATCAGAGATTAAGTGGAAACTACTACAGAAGCAATCTCAACAATCAAATTTATCATTTATCTGTATGGAATAAGGGAGAAAGTAGCAAACTTCAAGGATAAGAGAAGCAAATTGCAAATGAGCATGAAGTTTCAGACAAGTCCAAAGGACAAATCTCAAATTCGAAGCTTTTTGCAGATAAAAATAATAAGGAGAGGATCTGTAAACCTCTCTAAAGGAAGCTCTAGTCATATCTGAATGAATCGCTCCAATTCGTATAAGTCCTAATTTTCTAGGGTTAAAGAATTTTCTTTTTCTTTCGAAGAGCAACAAGAGAACATGATGAGTTGAGAGCGGCTAGGAATTGAAATTGAGTTGTAATATGCGGTGTGTTAGTAAATGAACTATGTACCCAATTTCCTATTGGGCCTTGGGCCAATGTATCATTTCAAAAAAAGAAAAAAAAAGAAAAGAAAAAAAAGAAAACTGAAACTAATAATCATAATTATGTAAATTTTCAAAAATATTAGTAATACGTATTGGTATTTGAAAAGAATTTGTAAATATTATAAAGTGTGAATATGTCCTTTTTGGTAAAAATAAAAATCTGCACTAATAACATATACCATTTTTATGTATTGGCTTGGATGGACATACCCAAGAATCATCTTCTATCCTGACCCTAACACTACTGTAGTTTTCACCATGATAGAAGCTCCTTTAAGCCCATATTCTAACAAAGTTAATAGTGTACCTTCACAACAGTATAGTAACGATTTTCTCTATATATGGATGATTTATGGCCACAGTACAAAAGTGGGATTCCAGACTAACTACAAAAGTAATTATTTTGACCAATTTGACCAAAATACATTCATGTGGATTCAAATAATGGTAGTGTATGGTAATGTAGGTTCAAGATTTCAATTTCTGTTTAGTTGTTCATTTAAGACTTCAGATATTTCCATCAATTCTGGTAACTTTGATTCCATTTAATATTCTATTACTGAAATTTTTAGAAATATGTACGTGTGCACTCGCGCACTCAGTTGTACTTATGAAAGTAAAATATATATTATACATAGAAAAGTTGATTAAACACTTGAAGAACATATCTAGAATCACACCTTCGACATTAAGATCAAATTACGTTCCGACCATTACTGGAACTGGAATGGAATTACCAAAAATGATCAGAATTCTACCAAAGTTTTGAACAATAATTTCAAGCACTGTTTTCAGAAGGTGAGGTGTTTTGAAATGAATCTACATGTTATAGGTGGGCCTAAAAAGAGGAAACAGTTGTGGGCCTGAAGGGAGAATTAGTAAGTTAGTGTTAGGCTGTGCTGTAGTATCTTTACTCCATCCTTTTTATTCTGTCATCTCTGTTAACATTTTTTTTCTTGAATTATATTATAATATAATAAACATTTATCTATCTACCATATTACATAACTATGCTTCAAACACCAGTAATATCCATATTGACCACACTCACCTTTGAAAAACTATAGAGCATTTATCATTAAACTTACAGTGAATTACTTCATCTTAATCTTATGAAGATTAACAAAATGCAGTATACTGCTGGAGGTTGTGATGTGAACAAAATTCTACAGTCCTTCCTCTGTGATAATCTTCAGTGGGTATGATTGCAAGTTCACAACACCTATTTCTCCTATTGCAATTTTGTCAATTTATGTGTTATTTGCAGCTATTGCAAACCAAATGAGCAAGTTTCATTGTTCATCTTGAAGAAACAGTGTGATGTTAACAGGACTATAAGTCAATATGCTCTTTTCATGCAACTCTCTATCATTTTGTCCTTCCCATACAACAACTGTGTTGGTGGTAATTATGTCTAAACACTAGTTTTATAGATGAGTAATACAGATGCATTCTTTTTTTCTACATCTTTGTAAAATTTGAGATGGCCAAATATGTATTTCTAGCCTATTTTCTCTAATATTTTGGCACCACCTCAAAAGCCAAAAGACCAATGAAATGCATTCCTATCGAACTTTGACCTTTATTTTTATTTTTGTCCAATCTTCTTTTTATCATTCAAATACCAGTACAAAGCAAAAGAATCTAATTATAATGGCTACAAACATTAATTCCTTTGTTCCAATTTTGTTGTTTTCTTTTACTTAAAATCACAAAAAGAGAGCAAAGAGAAAGATGAAACAGGCATAGGGACTAACGCAGAATTGAAAATTTTGGCAGAGAGCAAAGATTTACTTTTACGTTCCTCTGCTTCAATGTATTGTATTGTCTGCATGCGTTTGTCCAGTACTTTGATGAAACAGCTCTAGAACTGATTAGACTATAGAACCGATTCACTATTGTTCTTTCTCTCTGTTTTCTAGCAACGTCTTTTGTTTTTTCCATGCAGTGGACTACACAGTCCGTTTCATATATATTTACTTTCACCTTTACATTTGATGTTTTTATTTTAAAACAGATATGTTTGAGACTTGTATGATTATAATCCGAATGATGCATGTGTGTACAATAACATTCACACACATACGTATACGTATTATATGTTATGGACAAAATGCATAAATAATATGATTTTTTTTCCCTTCGAAGTAAAACATCATGCATGGTCCATAAGAACAAACAATATTAGAATTAAAGTGGGATTGTGAATAATGCTGATGAATACTTGTGTACGTTGTATGAAAACATGTTTGTTCAATATTCTATCTACTCAATTTTTGAACTTAATTAATTATGTGCTTTCCGTGTCAGTCTTAATTTTTAAGTGAGAAAAGTACATGCTCGTTTATTTTCATTTTCAGGCACGCTTAAATACCTTAGCCATATGATTAATTAATAATAATTAAGAAAATTTTCAAGCCCTAAATCACGATTGCTTTGGATTAAACTTTATGTTGGGAAACTGAAGAAAGCCTTTTCTTTTCTATGTTCCTTTATATCTTGTGTCATATTTTATTATTTGGTAAGTAACAAATTCAAAGTTAAAGTTTTAATAACTCAACTAACCACTTCTAGTAAAGTACGGATTCATAATTGCCTCACTTGTCAACATAAACCAGTTTGAACTTCCTTTTCTTTGACCGAGGATGAGCTCACATGGTCAACTTATACTGCCACCCTTTGTTACTGATAATCTACGAATCTTCTTTTATGATTAAAAATAAAAAAAAAGTACTTCATTTATATATGCTCTATACGCTTTCTTTTTCACCTTTCATTGTATTGATAACAGTTGGCATGATCTTTTATATGGTACAATTTTTTTTTGTGTACAAGGTAATGAATCCTGATGTAGCAAGTACTTCATTTATTATTGGCATTATATCTGTTTCTTATCCCGTAACAGACTTTAATACACTCATCCATAAGATGTATACGTGTTACTGCAGTCTTGCTCACTTCACTTTTGATAATTTATAGTTAATCTGAGTTTGAAACACAAATACACAATCAATATGAATTTATAATGATGATGTTGTATGTTGGGGGAAGAAAATGAAAAGGCTAGTGGAAGCTGAAACTGGAAAAAGTGAAGTATCTCAGTGTACTAATTCCGACTATTAGTGTGGGTGTATATATATGTGTTTACTGCAATCAATCAATGATTAGACATATTGTTGTCCATTGAGTAGAAAATGTGTTCATCTACTTTTGACTAGAGCATTATGGAACTCAAACGAGTTGAATCTATTATTGTTCTTTTTTCCATTTAAATCACTTACAAACAACATGCATCCTTTAACATGGATCATTCTATTACAAGAAGATTCACTGGTTGAAAGTCTTTATTCTGTAATCTATTAAGCAAGGAGATCAATCAAAGTTTGGATACAAAATTCTCTATTTCCATGTTAATGATGTATTAATTATGAATATGTTATCATAGTATTTTACTTTATAGAACTATTTCAGTTAAGAAATATTGCTCGGTTGGTTTAGTGTTTTAGCTGTCCTATATATTCTATGATTGAAACTGACGTTAGGCCATTTTGTTTCAGAATTTGGTGTTGAATATTGTAGGGTGCATATGCCACGCCATGCTGTTTAGGGTATGTACCTTGCCTAACATACCTAGCTATACTTGCTCCTTTTAATCACCTTGGATGTGGATGTATGGTGGTCCATCTTGTATATTGGAAGGTTGGAAGTTACTACCAGTACATAGCTTTCATAAAGAAGATAATGGTTACATGTGTTGAGCAACTTTGAGTGTTCTTTTTTATACACCGCGTGACAAAAAAATTCCTACTTTTCTGCATAATTATTTCTCACTTGTAGTTGTATAATGAAGTTGTTGTATTCAATTTAGTCAAACTTTTTTTTTTTTTTTTTAACATGTGACAAACTAGCTAATGTGTGATTTCTGTATTTTAAAAGGCCTCTGTTTAGCATTTCTGGCTAAAATTGATGATGTAGGTAAACATAAGGAGAAAAACCTAAACTGTATTATCATTAATAACCTTGGTAATTTGTCATATAAAATACATTAATAACTATGTCGTTTGCCTACCCGGGTCTCCACCATACTCATTGTTGCAGCAAAAGTGTGTATAACAAGTCATCAACCTTATCAAACAATGATGCCAGAGCAAGTTTGTGATGGGATTCTTATAGTGAAATCTCTGATACGAGGCATTGACTATTACCCCTACACATTCTAAGTCGAGAGACTACATGTAAAACTTGCTCGTGTACACTCAAGTAGGTCAGTCAACAGATATCGGATGCGAGTAGTGTCATATTCACATCCGCATCCGAAATCATTTTCGAATATCGAATATCCACATCCGAGAATACGGACAGATATCGAATAATTATTCTATCCGCTAACGACCAATAAATCAAGAAATATAAATGAGAAATTTAGTTTAACATAAACTTTTTTCAATTCTACTAATTATAAAAGTGTTATAAAAATAAACGAATATAATGATAATAAATAGTTTTGAGTAGTTAATATGCATTTAGTGTGTATAATATAAACTTCTAACTTAAGAAAACCATAAATAAATATCTTTCACTGTACTGAAATATATATAATTAAACTATAATCTTGAAAAATACCGGACGGATAATTTTCGGATGCGGATTTCTTCATATCCGCATCCGCATCCGTTTTTTCGGATATCGGATATTTATCCGTTTTCCGGATGCGGATGCAGACGGATTTCATATTTTTCGAGTATCCATTGACAGTCCTACACTCAGACAACAATTATCCATGAGTTGATACAGCAACGGAATTGGAAATTTGATAAAAATGAATTTTATTGATTGCTTAAATTGTTTCAGATACAATTGATATTAATACAGAATGATATATGTACAGTCTGTATTTATAATACACAAAACATGATAACGAGCCGAGAAATGTAAGCCCAATAGTCTAAAGCCGTTGGATGATAAGGATATGTATCAGCCGTTGATTGTAATACATAGGGTTATTAGATCAGCCGCATTTCATTTCTCTTATTCTCCCCTTCAAACCTAACGAAGTTAGGGTTTGTGATTTTTGCTCCCAAATCAAAGTCGATCAGATGATTTTCAAAAAATAAGCACTCGATCTTGCAAAGTTTCGAACTTTCTGAGACTTTGTGAGATTTGAGAGCTCTCTACAGAGATATTGAGTTGCAATTTGGAAGTTGAGTGCTGTTATGATAGAATTTGAGATGATTATTTTTCCAGTGATGAGCTTCTGCAAAATCCTTGCTTTGCACTGGTTTTGTAGAAGCTTTTCGTCTTTGAATGATATTGGATCTGAATCCTTAGATCTGAGATCTAAGTTTCTGGCATGTTGATTGTTTGAGAGTTGTGCTTCTGAAAGGTCCTTGCTTTGCAACTTTTTCGTAGAGGGCTTTGCATCTCTGCTTGATGTCAAATTTGTAGCTTTGAGATAGAGCTTTACATCTTCGATGTGAAGCTCCTGCTTTAATCTGAGGAAGCTTTGCTTGGACAGAGGTTTCGTTAAGATGTCCGCCTTCTGGTAAGCTGCAAGTATATGGTTTATCATCATATTTCCTTTCATAACTTGTTCTCTTACGAAATATAAATCCAGTTCCATATGTTTTGTTCTTGAATGCAAAACAGGATTTGCTGCAAGTAATGTTGCACTTAGATTATCACACCAGATTGTTGCTTTACTGTTAGTCTTGACTTTTAATTCACTTAGCAACGACTCAATCCACATTATCTCTGCTATAGCACTAGCAACACTCCTATACTCAGCTTCAGTGCTTGATCTTGATACTGTAGGCTGTTTTTTTGAACACCAGGAAATAGGATTTTTGCCTAAAAATATACAGTATCCACTGGTTGATTTTCTGTCATCATAGTCAATAGCCCAATCTGCATTTGCATAACCATTTATGTTAAGTGTTTTGCATGATTGTAAAATTAGTCCCTGATTTACAGTTCCTTTGAGATATCTGAGAATTCTTTTAACTGCTTTCCAATGCTCATCAAGTGAATTGTGCATGAACTGGCTAACTTTGTTTACACTGTATGTGATCTCTGGTCTTGTTATTGTGACATACTGTAGTGCTCCAACAATACTTCTGTACTGCTTATCATTAGTTATTGAATTACCTTTGTTTTTTGATAAATGCAAGTTGCTTGTCATTGGTGTGCATAGAGAATTTGCCTGAAGCATCTTGGATTTGGTCAGTATGTTAGTGATGTATTTGCTTTGATTTAAATGCAATGTGGTGGATGAAACTTTCTTCACATCAATGCCAAGAAAATAGTGTAAGTTTCCCAGGTCTTTGACAGAAAATTCCTTGTCCAGATGTAGTGTGAGATTGTTTATTTCTGTGGCATTGTTTCCTATAATAATAAAATCATCGACATATATCAAGGCATAAATAATAGTATCATTGCTAAATTTGGTACACAGTGAATTATCAGATTTTGTAGGATTTTAACAAATTTTAGCTAAAGTTAATTTTAACTTGTCAAACCACACCCGTGGGACTTGTTTAAGCCCATATATTGCCTTGTTTAGCTTACAAACAAAGTTTTCACGTCCCTTTTGTCTGAATCCTTGAGGCCGATCCATGTAAACTTCCTCCTGCAATATACCATTTAAAAATGCATTATTTATATCTAGTTGCTTGATGATCCAATCTCTTTGCAAGGCAATTGTTAGAATAATTCTAATAGATGTGGGTTTCACAACTGGTGAAAAAGTTTCATTAAAATCAAACCCATGTTGTTGTGAATACACCTTAGCTACTAATCTTGCCTTGTATTTAGAGATTGAGCCATCGGCATTTTTCTTTAGTCTATATGTCCACTTGCATCCTACAATATTTTTGTTGGGTGGTAAAGGAACAAGTGTCCATGTTTTGTTTCCCATAAGTGCATCATGTTCTTCTTTCATAGCAGTGACCCATTTCTCATTTTGAATGGCTTGCTGATATGTGCTTGGCTCTTCAGTTTCCAAGTCTGCATTATATATTTTTGGTTTGAATATGCCACTTTTTGCCCTTGTTGTCATGTGATGACCAGCTCTTGCAGGTTGTTTACTTCTGTCATTTTGATGTGGATTCATGTTGAGTATTGGGTGATAGTGCATCATCCAATACTTGATAAGAATCTGATAGAAAGTTGTTGTCTTGTTGTGATGAGTGAGTTGAGCTCTCTGATGATTTGTTAGACTCCTGATTTGGTTCTGGGTTGAAGTCACCTTGAATTGACATTGGCGTAGGTTGTTCATTCTGATTTTCATATCCTGTCTCTGTTTGTTCTGATGTAATTTCATCCAGTTGAGTAGGTATTGTGGTAATGAGTACTTTGGATTGTATATTTTCTGTGTGGTTTTGATCTCTAACTTGTTGAAAGGAAAAACCTGCTCATTGAAAACCACATGCCTAGATATGTAGATTCTGCCATTAGTGTTTAAGCACTTGTACCCTTTCTGATTAGTTGCATAACCCAGAAAGGTGCAAGGAGATGATCTGAAACTCAACTTGTTAGTATTATAACATCTTAAATAAAGAAAGCATAGACACCCAAATACTTTTAGTGCTTGATAATCAGGTTTAATTTTGTAAAGTAATTCTAATGGACTTTTAAATTTGAGCACTTTGTGGGTAACATGTTTATCAAGTATACTGAAGTTGCAAATGCATCTGGCCAGAATTTTAGTGGCATTGATGCATGAGCTAGTAGAGTGAGGCCTGTCTCAACAATGTGTCTGTGCTTTCTCTCTACAAGCCCATTTTGTTCTGATGTGTATGGGCATGTCATTCTTTGTGTTATTCCTCTCTTTTGGAAGTACTCCTTTAATGGCATGAATTCTGAACCACCATCAGTTTGAATAACTTTTAACTGATAGTTTGTTTGTTTTTCTGCATTGACTATAAACTATAAAACTGCATTGTGAGTTTCCGATTTAGTCTTTAGGAAATATATCCACACATATCTACTGTAAGCATCAACAAAAGATATACAGTATTTGTATCCATAATCAAAAGTAATTGGGGCTGGACCCCATAGATCAACATCGACTAATTCAAGAGGTTTACTATATATAGTGTCAGAATTTGAAAAAGGAAGCTTGTGACTTTTACCTATTTGGTAGTAAGTGCAAACATAAGGTATAGAAATATTGTCAATAGAGATATTATTATCATTTAAAATTTGTCTTACAATCTTTACACTTGGATGTCCCAATTTACAGTGCCAAACATCAAATTTCTTACTATTTTCTCTCTGTTTGATTTCAGAAACATTACACTCCTTATTTGCAGAATTTCTTGAATTAGCAACATTGAATTGATAAAGTCCGCTAACTTCTCTACCCTGCAAAAGAGTTTCCCTAGTTAGAATATCTTTGACTAAACATTATTTTGGGTAAAACTCAAAATAACATTATTGTCTTTAGCAAATTGTGATACACTTATTAAATTTTTTCTGATTAGGGGAACTCTTAACAAGTTATTAAGATAAAACTGTCTCTTTCCATTTATATAAGCACATCCAGTATGAGTAATAGTAATGGGATTACCATTCCCTATATGTAAAGAATGCATACCTTTGTATTCTTTATTGCCAAGGTTTAAGTTGCTGAGGTTGTTAGTCACATGATTTGTTGCCCCTATGTCCGGATACCAGTTTTCATCCTGGATGTCCTCCATTTTTATGCACTCTTTATTATCAGAATGACTTTTTCCCTCTTGTTGAGTATTGATCATATTGACATTTGGAATGAAGTTTCTTGAATTATTGTTGGCTTGCTGTGATGGTGTATAGTTTGTGTCAAATCTGAAGTAGCACTTATTTGCACTATGCCCATATTTTTCACAGATTTGACATCTAAGTCTGTTACTATTGTTGTTACTCCATCTTCCGCTCCCTATACCTCTGAATTGCATATTTCCTCTTTGATGATTACTTGCTTGATTTTTTTTATTGGTGTTTCTTTCTTGAGTTCAGCCTTTACTGTTGCTCACAAAATTAGCAGAGAATTCTGAGATTACAGGTTTCTTTTGTTTAATTCTTCCCTCATGAGCAAGAAGAGTGGAGTGAACATACTGGATAGATGGAGTAACTTCCTTTGATGAGATAACAACAACAACAGATTCATATTCTTCATCAAGCCCCCCAAGTATGCACAGAACTTGTTCCGTGTCTATGATTTTGTGACCCACAGAAGCAAGTTGATCACACAGAGTTTTGACCTTTGTCAGATAGTCTCTCATAGATAAGTTTTCTTTTCTGCAACCTTGCAGTTTCCTTTTATAATACATTATTTTGGCTGCAGATTGTGTATTGGAAACCTGTTCAATAGTTGTCCAAATTTCATGTGCACTTTTGCACCCAATCAGTTGTGGCAATATATTTGCACTGACTGATGACAAGAGCCAAGAACTGATTAAACTGTCTTGTCTCTGATGAATTGTGTAATCTTGATTACTGACCAATCTTCCTTCTTGATTTGTGATGTATTTAGGTGGTGTGGCAAGTGTCCCAAGAACTTGTTCCTCTAGACTATATCCTCTGATAGCAGTTTCAATTTGAAACTTCCAGAGCAGATAATTTGATTCATCTAACTGAATGTTGATCAACTGGCTTTGAGGCTTGATGATAGACTTGATCAGATCTTGAGTGCTGTTCTGGGTTGTTACAGTATTGCTTGGGTCTGAATTTGTTGAAGTATTGCTAGAGTTATCTTGGTTTCCTTCTTCCATAGTGCAGAGATTGAATCTTGACTTGAACTGAGGGTTTCGGAGATGGTATCTTGAAGGAAAAATGACAAACTATGCAGCCAGACTCTCTAGATGATGAAAGAGAATCTGACAGGGAGATTCTTGGCAAGGCAAGTGTCAAAATTGTTAGGAACTGAGATGTTGTTTTTGATGACAACAACCTTTTTAACTTATCTTGTTATAAAATATATACTAACACTATTGTCTAGATAGATATGTATATGCAGGAACTATGCAGGATATATATATATATATATGCAGGTATTGATTACTGAAGACTGATCGGTATAAAGACTCAAGACTCAAGATTGAAGACTCTAGAGTATCAAGATCAAGATTTCAAGATATATGTCTAGTTTATTGTTAAAACTTCATAATAGCACGGAAATCTTCATTCCATATTTCATTTGGGATGGAACCCATTTCTATCTTCTTAGTGGCTTACAAACCCACGACAAGTAGCTTACAAACCTACGACAAGTGGCTTACAAACCCACGAACATCCTGGTTTTGTACAAGTTCTCGAGTCCTGATGTGATGAGATATTCTGCAGGAGGAAGCTTGCAAAACTACTTCAAAATGGTTTTTCAAAATGATTTTCAAAACTGCTTTTCAAACTGTTTTAGCCTTAAAAATTATCTTTTCAAATGATTTTCAAAAAAGATGCTTTACCTTAAAATATTCTTTGTTTTTGTTTTTAAATAAGCTCTTGTTTTAAACTTCATTTGTTTTTAAAACTATCTTCTGTTTTTTAAATATTCTTTAATAATATATAAATACTTGAGATTTAAAATCAAATTTATATATACATTCTAAAAATACATCTTTCTACTCTTCTTTATTTTAAAACATAGGAAAATTAGTTTATTTTACTCCAGAATCATTTCATCTTGTTTTCATTTCAACACCATTTTCAAAACAAAATTTACATTATTTTTAACTAAGGGATGTCGACATCATGGGACACCCCATGTCGACATGGTGGCCTTTAAATTCAAAAGTTTCAATTTTCAAAAGAAGTGTCTATTCGTTTAAAATCTCTTCACGAATGGTTATGACCGTTACTGGTCTATAAATAGCCTTCTCAAACGAATTTTTTAACTAACTACTTTCTTATTTTCTTCACTCCTTCTTCTCCACAAATCCATATTCTAAAATATTCATATTTTTAAGATCGTGCTGAAATTCTGCTGAATTCTCAAGTGAATCAAATTTGAATCTCATTCTTGTTTGATTCTCTGCCCTCTCTCGAAGATCAAAGTGCTATTCAGAGTTATAGGATCAATTTGTAATCAAAAGTTTATCGAGTCTCTCTATAAGGTGTGGTTGTGCTTGGAAATCAATTAGGTGATCTTGTGGCCCGTAAATCAAGAGAGTTTTCCCCGGACTCGAGAGACAGGAGCGTACCTCAAGGCCTTTAGAAATTGAGGATTGTAATCTCGACATTGGTATAATAAAATCTGTATGAGGTGTTTTGCCTTGGTAAAGGAATGGATGTAGGGTAACTCCGAACTAGTATAAAATCCGGTGTATTCTTTCCTTTTACTGCTTTTTATTTACTTTCTGCATTTGTGATTGTTCTGTGATTAAGTTCTACATTTGCTTATATCATAATTTTTAAATCAGTTCATATAAGTCTTAGAATTCATTAAACATTATTCACCCCCCCTCTAGTATTAAATTAGCCTTAAGATCCTTAATCTGCACTCTCTTTAAATTGGTATCAGAGCATTGGTTTTCATAATGTTCATAATCTGAAACTTGAAAATTTTTAATGGCTACCAACACTGGTAATGTCAACTCTGGCACTAGTTCTGTTAACACTAACACTAGTTCTTTAGTAGAAGGTCAATCTACTGTCAGACCACCATTTTTCAATGGCAGTAATTATGCATATTGGGCTTGTAGAATGAAAATTTATTTACAATCAGTAGGATTAGACACTTGGAATATCACACAAACTGAGTATGTTGAACCAACTACCGATTTTTCCCAGTGGACTACTGAGCAAAAGAATGTTGCACAAAATAACTCAAAGGCCATGAATATATTATTTTGTTCACTAGATAGGAATGAGTTTAATAGAGTGTATGTTTGTAAGTCTGCATTTGAAATCTAGAAAACTTTGCAAGTTACTTATGAAGGAACAAGCAAAGTTAAATAGACTAAAATTTCCATATTAACTAATCAGTTTCAATTGTTTAAAATGCATGCAAATGAGTCCATTTCCGACATGTATTATCGATTTCAAGGTATTGTTCATTCACTAATTGCACTGGGAAAGAGCTTTTTGGAGGAAGACCAGGTCAGAAAAATTCTAAATTCACTCACTCCAGAATGGGATCAAAAGACACTTGTAATCGAAGAAGCAAATGATATCAGTCTAATGAAAATAGAAGAATTGATTGGGAATCTAATGTCTTATGAAGTTCAACTGCAAGGAAGAAGAGAAAACGAGGCTACATAAAAGAAGTCATTAGCATTCAATGCAAACAACTGAAGATTCAGAACCAGACAGTGATGAGGAGATTGCTTTCATGACAAGAAACTTCTGGAAATTCCTAAAATATAGAAAAATAAATAATTACAAAAGAAATGATCAAATGAATTCCAAAAATAATACGGAGAACGTCAACAATGATAGATGCTACAATTGCAATAAAGTCAGGCATCAGAGGAAAGATTGTCTGTATCCTGATAAACAGTTGTTCCCTCCAAACAATGATTTGTCAAGGAAAAGAAAGAAAGCATACACAACAACTCTTGATGACTCAGACTCATCATCCAGTGACGATGAAAAGAAGACGGATAATTCAAATCTGTGCTTCACTGCTATTCATAAATCAGACGACGATGGGAGTATGGATCTAAAAATAGGTACGCATTTACAATTTTTTTTCTTGTTTGAATGGATGCTTGTTTGTTTGCTTGATTTTTTTAATTCCTTGAATTTTAAATTCAAATTTATCCCTTGAAATTTGAATTTTAAATTCAAAAATAATATTATTTTATAATATTTTAAATATTAAACTATTAATATTTAAGTATTATTATATTTAATGTTATCACGGGAATTATATAAGTAGAATATAGGATATAATATATACATTTATTAAAAATTAGGAATAGACACTTGTCCTTTGATTCAATAAGCACATGTCGACATACCTGGATATCCCATGTCGACATGCCCCTCAAAAGTTTAATTTCAAAATTTGAATTCAAACTTTTGAATTTCCCTCCACCTTTTCACAAACTTCAATGCTCTGGAAAGATGTCCCTTGACCAGAGAACATGTCTATAGAATCTCTACTTAATTCACTCTCCTTATCATCACTTTTCTCTTTTATTTCAAATTTCAAATTTATCTTCAACTCCTCTCAAACCTCTTCAATGGCTTCTTCAAGCATTCCTAACACCATTAGACTTCCAAAAGCTATCAAAAACTTTCTTTTTAATGACCCGGAAGCTATCAAAGCTTACATCAACTATGTAAGCTTTGGTAAAATTCATACAGGGAAATTTGCTATTTTTGAAGATTTTCCTTCTTATGAAATTGAAAATATTTTTCAACAATGTTCTATTCTTAGTGTAGTAGATAACAAACAAAATGATTTTGTATGTTATCCATAGCTTGTTAAGATGTTTTATGCAAATTTGAATCGTGGATTTTATAATGGGCAAGATGGACAAATTTGGAGTAGTGTTAAAGGAACTCAAATAGTTTTGGATTGTGAAATTTTAGGAAATATTTTGGGATGCAAGTATACCGGAATGAATCTCTCAGAATTTCAAATAAATGAAAATGATCGAGAGACATTTCATCATATCTTTGAAGGGGATGACAATTTTGAATTCAAAAATCGTTATTTTCTTCCAAAAGCAAGAATTGTTAACCTTCTTATTCAACACACCCTTATACCAAGATCGGGAAACTACAACAACCCAACTTTGAAAGTTTGCAAAGCCCTTTTTGCTATTTTTGGAAATTATGATATCAATTGGGCTCAAGTTATTTTGGATGGGCTAAGGCCCAAGAATTTTACTATGGGTGAAAACACATTATATCATGGAATTTATCTCACACGGATTTTTAATTACTTTGGAGTTGATTTCAAAAGGGAAGAATTTATAACTAGAAAAGTGTTCAACCATGGAAACATTTCCCTTATGAAAATTCCATTAGTGTTTCAACCATATGAAACACTTACGGAAAAGGAAGAAAGGCTTGCTCACGAAGAGATAGAAGAAATGGAGGAAGAAGAAGAAGAGGAAGAGGAAGAGGAAGGAATGGAAATTGAAGAGGAGGAAGAGGAAGATCAAGAAACTTCCTTAGAGAGTATTGAATATCCTACTAATCCCGCTAATCCATCCAATAAGACCATTCTCAATAATCAAAGAATTATAGTGGAAAATCAAAAGACACTCAAAAGATCAATGAGTAAGAAAATGGATAAGATTTCCACTAAGATCGACAAGTTCTTCAGGAAAGTTAGTAGAAAGCTTGGACTATCATCTTCTTCATCTTCATCTAATTAGTTTTAGTTCATGTTATCTTGTTTGCTTCAAGTTATCCATGTATTTTCCTACATTTTAGTTAATATTATATTATTTTATGTAATGTTAACTAGAATCGTTAAAGAAATCTTCTATTTCCTGTTATTCAACTTCACTTGTCTCTGTAATTGCTTGTTTTTATATTATACAAATTTTAGTTGCATAGATTTGTTCATAATATTCAAAACAAAGCAAATTGTCACTTTAGGCAGAAGCATGTCGACATCCCCCATTCCCCCATGTCAACATGCAACGGGCAGAAAGTAGTTACACTTTCAAATTTTAATTTCATGTAACTAACTTGTGTCTAATCATTTTAAACGACTTTCTACCCCTATTTATATCTGTTTCTTCCATAATAAATTATCAAACTTCATTTCTAGTCACTCCCTTTCATATTTCTTCCTATTTCTTGAATTATGGCTTCTCCGATTAAGAATCTTAGTGATAATATTGAGGAAACTCTCACTTCCTTCAAGAATATCCTTACATTCATACTTCGTGATCAGCGCCACTTAGAATTGAGTCAAATGCAGATGATCAAGGAGCAAGAGAGACATTTCGACGCCCTTCGTTGGATGATCTCAGCCCTTAACAAGGACAATCTCGAAGGAAATCCACCAGTCACTCTCGACAAAGATAAAGAAGAATGGGATGCCATCAAAGCAGAACCTATCTTTGGAGAAGATGGATGGGTGGAAGTACCAAGGAATGTCTGGTCATTCTGTATGTTATTTGTTTGATTTGATTGATGTGTTTTAAACTTGATTGACTTAACTTATTTAAAACATTTAGGTGTGGTTTGTATATATGATTGGATTGAATAATTACTGTAAATATGATTGGATGATGATTGATTTACTTCCGGATTACACTTATGATCACACTCATGATCACATTTCACATTTCATACTTATGATCACACTTGGCACTTATTACACTTATATATGGATTACTCTATTGTATTATGGTTGATTATCTTATATCAAGTTCAGGGAATTTATTAGTAAGAAGTTTTTTGTTGATGAAAAAGGGGGAGAAGTTATAAAATAGTAGTTGGCTTGGAGTAAGGGGGAGTTATGAGTGGAGTAAGGGGGAGTCATGGAGTAAGGGGGAGTTATGATAAGTGTTATGGTATGGTAAGTATATTTTATAAATACAGGTTGTCATCATCAAAAAGGGTGAGATTGTTAGGAACTGAGATGTTGGTTTTGATGACAACAACCTTTTTAACTTATCTTATTATAAAATATATACTAACACTATTGTCTAGATAGATATGTATATGCAGGAACTATGCAGGATATATATATATATATATATATATATATGCAGGTATTGATTACTGAAGACTGATCAATATAAAGACTCAAGACTCAAGATTAAAGACTCTAGAGTATTAAGATCAAGATTTCAAGATATGTGTCTAGTTTATTGTTAAAACTTCATAATTGCACGGAAATCTATCTTCTTAGTGGCTTACAAACCCACGACAAGTAGCTTACAAACCTACGACAAGTGGCTTACAAACCCACGAACATCCTGGTTTTGTACAAGTTCTCGAGTCCTGATGTGATGAGATATTCTACAAGAAAAAGCTTGCAAAACTACTTCAAAATGGTTTTTCAAAATGATTTTCAAAACTGCTTTGCAAAATGTTTAGCCTTAAAAATTGTCTTTTCAAATGATTTTCAAAAAAGATGTTTTAGCCCTAAAATATTCTTTGTTTTTGTTTTTAAATAAACTCTTGTTTTAAACTTCGTTTGTTTTTAAGACTATCTTCTGTTTTTTAAATATTCTTTAATAATATATATATACTTGAAAATTAAAATCAAATTTATATATACATTCTAAAAATACATCTTTCTACTTTTCTTTATTTTAAAACATAGGAAAATTAGTTTATTTTACTCCAGAACCATTTCATCTTGTTTTCCTTTCAATACCATTTTCAAAACAAATTTTACATTATTTTTAACTAAGGGATGTCGACATCATGGGATACCCTATGTCGACATGGTGGCCGTTAAATTCAAAAGTTTCAATTTTCAAAAGAAGTGTCTATTCGTTTAAAATCTCTTCACGAATGGTTATGACCGTTACTGGTCTATAAATAGCCTTCACAAATGAATTTTTTAACTAACTACTTTCTTATTTTCTTTACTCCTTCTTCTCCACAAATCCATATTCTAAAATATTCACATTTTTAAGATCGTGCCGAAATTCTGCCAAATTCTCAAGTGAATCAAATTAGAATCTCATTCTTGTTTGATTCTCTGCCCTCTCTCGAAGATCAAAGTGCTATTCAGAGTTATAGGATCAATTTGTAATCAAAAGTTTATCGAGTCTCTTTATAAGGTGTGGTTGTGCCTGGAAATCAATTGGGTGATCTTGTGGCCCGTAAATCAAGAGAGTTTGCCCCGGACTCGAGAGACAGGAGGGTACCTCAAGGCCTTTAGAAATTGAGGATTGTAATCTCGACATTGGTATAATAAAATGTGTATGAGGTGTTTTGCCTTGGTACATGACTGGATGTAGGGTAACTCCAAACCAGTATAAAATCCGGTGTGTTCTTTCCTTTTACTGCTTTTTATTTACTTTCTGCATTTGTGATTGTTCTGCGATTAAGTTCTGCATTTGTTTATATCATAATTTTTAAATCAGTTCATATAAGTCTTAGAATTCATTAAACACTATTTACCCCCCTCTAGTGTTAAATTAGCCTTAAGATCCTTAATCCGCACTCTCTTTCAAAAATGTGGCTAATCTCGATCTTGAAACAGATGAGAATGAGCAACTGCACTCAATCTTAAAAGAGGTATAAGAAAACCGCTTAAAGCAGTAATAAGATGATGAGAATTCTGATTCTTGAATTCTCAAATGATTCAAAAACGCAGCCTAATCTCCAAATGATGACTATAGATCTGATGGGATTAGAGGCAAGGCGTTTCTTGCTGTTAGGCAAGTTTTTTTACAGCTCTGATACCAAATTGGAAATTTGATAAAAATGAATTTTATTGATTGCTTAAATTGTTTCAGATACAATTGATATTAATACAGAATGATATATGTACAGTCTGTATTTATAATACACAAAACATGATAACGGGCTGAGAAATGTAAGCCCAATAGTCTGAAGCCGTTGGATGATAAGGATATGTATCAGCCATTGATTGTAATACAGAGGGTTATTAGACCATCCGCATTTCATTTCTCTTATTAACGGAGTGAATTTGAAATTTAGGACATCACTGATGAATTTCTTCATCAACCTTAGAATTGTGGCATGTTGTGAAGGCCTAGGTTGATTTGTGTAATCCGAAAAGATGATTTGAATAGAAGATATAACAATTAATAAATAGCAGCAAATAAATGATATCGTAACACTCATAATTTGTACTATAATTTATTATCGCTAAATTGAATGTCTAATCATGCTGCTCATAGGACAAAAAATAATGTGGCGATAATATTGAGAAATGAAAAGAAATAAATATAAGAAGATGAATTGTTGATAATTAATTAATCACGTAAATATTTAATTAAGGTTACAAGAGCTTATATATTTTATTTCAAGAAATGTTATGAAGTTCTTATAACAATGAGATAAATAATATTTTGAATTGTTAATTACACATGGAGATAAATTTATGTGATAACGGGTTAACGGGAATGGTCATGTATTGAGAATGGGAATGTTAATGAATGAGTAATTAGGTTTGGTCAACCCATCTATGCATGTCCTAAGCCATGCAACTTCATTGCACCCTTCTATCCACATGAAACTTAACGCTTAAGTTTTCACATCCTCCAATTAAATAAGCACTCATTTAATAGAAACACTTTTAAGACGTCTTCTTCATCATAGTATTTTTTATGAGCAATATTACCAATACTTCATGTTATGCTTTAAATTTTCATTTTGGATGACTAAGATGATTATGAAAATTTTGACATGGGTACTAAGTTTTTATCATTAGAAGTTACTTATGGGATTGCGGGTAAAAGAATCATGGATGTAAAGTTTTTTTTCAAAACCCAAGTTATTGACATCCAAATCACTTGAAAAGTTAACACGGTGACTATATCGTATTTTTAGAGGCGAATATTTAATATTAGAATTCTAGCATTTAACGTGAATTTTATATGATTTTGAGAAGGTAGAAAATGGCTAATCTTGGTTGTTACACCCGTTCTTACCACAAATGATAGAGAAAAAGAAATAAGATAATACTTGAAGAAAGAGAAACTATCCCCACGACAGCAGAACTGGGTACACAATAGACTTAAGATCACAGTTTCTAACTAGACCCAAACCTTCTTCAATAAGATCAAAGGCACATGAAATAGACACTGTGTGCATCAAAAAGACAGAGCAGAACGCATCGACTGCATTCGGAAGTAGAGGCCAAAACAGAATACAAAACGAAGGCATAAAAGGCTAGCACGCGAGGTTCCGAGTTAACTATATTCACATTTTGTCAAACACCTATAGGAACGGATCTGTACAAGCATATGCATGGGGCAACCTAGATAGCGCCATACAAATCTGAAAGCACTCTAAAGGGGCTATATATAGGATTGTCCAAACTATGCTTCAACACAAACTCGACCTTACAAGCAAACAACAGATGTGAAGCTCACCTTCTCTTAATTTCTCGTTAGCAAAAGCCAAGGAAACAATTCATATAGCACAAAAGATTCAAACTTGTCTAATCAACATTCAACATAAAATGGGAAGAGTTCCCTCATTCCGACCCGATACGGTGACAAATTAAGCAAAAAAAGTAAGAGTAGCCACGGGGCAGTGATGTCTGAACGCTAGACGACCTTCACTACCGCACTCATTCTTATGCGTCAACAAGACAACAAGGCCCCAGAAAGGTCTCTTATCATTCCTCTTAGAGCAGCTTGCTATTTCAAGAGAGAGGAGGCCAACTTATGTAGACCCGGGCTTCCCGTCCACTTTTTTCGGTATCCCGCTTCAAAATTCTATTCTCCCTCCAGTATTAGGGTTTCCTACCTAAAACACGTCATCAATCCAGGTACAAAGTACGAGCATCACGGATAAACGGCACATGGTAAAATCCAAGGGTAGAGATTGAAGAAAAATGCAGAAGACAGTTACCACCATTAACAATGCATTTTTCACGCTATAAAAGGAAAGACATAAGGCCAAAGAAAAGGATCTTCTTTTTAAAACTTCTTCTTCTTCCTGAATAAAAAAAGGGCAAAATATTGTATGCCTCAAGGCCATTGAAATCTATTGTACAAATAATAATAAAAGATAGTGGATTACCCTATAGACGTTTGATTATCAACAATCCGAACACATAAAAATCTCTGTATCCTTTTACATTTATGCAATTAACTTTCTACCGCATCTTAATTTATCAATTCATGCCGATATTTTGACAAACAATTGAAGTGTGGCTACTCGGCTGTGTATGCATTCTCCAACACAATCGTTTCCTAAAGGTAAATTTAACTAAGCTTAAATTCACTGATTACTAATCGTAAGGTCGATAAATTACAAGATTGTATCATGATCCAGTCGAGTGTGGCGAAGACAAAAATTTTCACAAATACCTTGAACCTTCGTCCCTTTGTCCATCCATCATCTATTCCTTCATTCCACCGTCCATCCGTCTCTCCATTCCTCCACTCATCAAATTCCAACAACCCTCCAATTTTGTCATTCACTTCATCATCGCCCACGGTTCACCACCCTTGCTTGTCTGTTGTATGTGTCATGCAGTAGATAAACAGCCACGGCGCACTCAATAACCCGTAGTGTGTGGAATCCCGTTCAACGGCACTTACCATCCATCCATCGCTCTCCAATGTCAATCAACGACTACCAGGGGAATGCAGACGTGCATGTATTTGCTGGTTTGGATGGCGATTCGTGTTAGGGCATGTGTTAGCACCAAAATTGGTCACTAACCTCATTGAGAAAGATTGTGAAGGGATATAAATGATGAAGATAAATTAAACAAAGAAGAATATGCTAATTCAAATGCAGAAAGTAAGAACAACGGATTTATAGTGGTTCAGCGTAATTGCCTACATCCACTTTGAGGTTAAACTTTATTGATCTTCTTAATGATTGATTACAAATACAATTCGTAGATCAAATACTTGAATGGAGTTGCTAAGTAAAGAAGATGAGTCTGAAAAAGGCAGATTCTTCCCAGTGTTCTCGAAAAAAGATCCCTCTTCACTGTGCCCCTGCCCCTCTATTTATAGAAAAAGATTGGTTGGACTTCCCAAGTGGGCTCGGCAACCGAACATCTTGGCCCAAATATAGTGGTCGCCGTATGCCGAACCAAATAGGCCGATCACTTGGATGCCGAACCACCCTCTCTATGCCGATCGATACGCTTGCTGCGTAGGAAGTGTGGAACGAATATCAGTCGAAGCCGGATGTGCCTCTGGCCGAACGAAGCGCTTGACCGAACATTGGTGCTGGCCGAACGATAGCTTTAGCCGAACAATGCTTCTGGCCGAACGATGTCCCTGGCCGAACGATGCTTCTGGCCGAACGATGTTTCTTGGCCGAACGAGAGATATGGCCGAACGTTGCCTTTAGCCGAATGATGGTTCTGGCCGAATAATACAGCCATGCCGAGTAATTGTACACGCCGAACGCCTTCTGATGCCGAGTGCTCCTGGATGCCGAGCGCTCCTGGATGCCGAGGACTTCCTGGATGCCGAGTACTTCAGGATGCCGAGCGCTCATCGATGCCGAACGCTACTGAATGTCGAGTACTCCTTAACACCGAGTACTACTGAATGCCGAGTACTCCTGGATGCCGAGTACTACTGGATGCCGAGTAGTCTTGGATGCCGAGTACTCCTGAATGCTGAGTGCTACTGAATGCCGAGTACTTGCCAATGCCGAGTACTCAGTTGCCTGGTCAAATCTCCAGGAAACACTTGCCCCCCAAAGTGTATTACGTGACTGAACGTGATACTCTTTGAGTTATGTAACCTTCACGTTTCGTTTCAAACCCTTGATTAACTTCGAATGGAGATGCCTTTTTGAGAGTACCAGTGGTTGTGTTGTGCGCATGATATGGGATAAATGCCGAACAATACGTTCGAAGCCGAACGTTCCTTATGCGCCGACTAATACTACGTTTTGAAGCCGAACGATACAGCTTTGATCGGTTCTACCGGATATAGCCCCTTTGACTTTCACTTTTTCCCCTATAAAACCAGGTTCTTCCCCTCTTCTCTCCTTTACTCTTTAACCTCTGTCACTCCATAAAGATTTTCAATTCTCGCCAGTCGACCAGACTTAAAACCTAACTACTCCTTCCCAAGTTCCAATCTGCAAACTAGGTATTATTCCTTGTACGATTCGAATAGTTTCAAACGAGATGGCCGAGTGTGTTATGTAGAAAACTTTCGAGTAGGTCGTCTTTTATTGCTGAACGATGGTGCAAGGCGAGGAGGGATGATTAGGGGTGTTCACACATAAGACCATTGGACTTAGCTTCTTCGTGTCGAACCGAAGTTAAAGGAGAAGAAAGAAGAATGAAGGTGTTGGAGGTGGTAAGGGTGTTGAACGACATAGCTCTGGTTCGGCGTATGTTGTCATGCGCCGGACGGTGAAATGGAGGGCTACCGAATAGTATTTTAGCCGAACAATCCAAGGCCGAACACTTATTCAAATGCCGAATAACAACTTAGCCGAACAAAACCAAGGCCGAACACTACTTCAAATGCCGAACAGTATTTTAGCCGAACAGAACAAATGATGAACCAGACTTAAGCTCAGTAGACATAAATGCCGAACTACACTTAGGCCGAACGATTCAGATGCCGATCAATTGTAAATGCCGAACAGCATAAATGCCGATCCATTTTAAGGCCGATCAATACAAATCCTGAACTACACTTAACAAAACATGGACAAGGACCCGGGCATGCTAGCATATGAGACTGACCTAGATCATTAACTCCCTGGTTTTTACAGACATAAATCTGGACTTAGATGAACACACGTTTTCTGAACCTGGAACAGTAATCACCACAAGGCGGGCTTTTTGAGACGGTCAGCGATGACGTTCTTCGAAGGCGACGATTCGAAACTCGTTTTCGTATCTTTGCAATCTCTAGATTCTCATTGCTTATACACGACTGCTTGCACTAGTTTACACACCACGTGGGGAGAATATTCGTATTGTTAATTCTAACATTCAACGTTTTTCAAGTATAGTTTTCACAGGCACTTAGACAGATTCATTATTTATTGGGGATGTCTAAAAAGTCTAGCTCCGCCACTATATCTGATAGACCTGGGCCGTCATCAAGGCAAGAAGCCGCTGATACATCAAATCCGTCGACTTCCCCTGCCCATAACTTAGCTCCTGATGCCCTGGAGGCAACAATTCTCTTAGACAATCCGATCGACTCACAGGCTTCGAAGATTAATGAAGTCGCACTTCGGCGAATATGCTCCATCCATGGGATTCCTTTCGCCGATGTGTTAGTCCCGTCACGACACGATCGTCCTCACCTGCCCCCAGTCGGATATACCACTTGCAACAAGTTCATGTGCTGGATGGGCAGCGTGCCTCCATTCAATTTATTCCTTCAGGACGTGTTGCAGTACATAGACATTGCCCCGTCGCAGCTGCATCCAAACGGTCACGCGTTTCTATATGGGACCTACCTACTCTTCACGGCCGTCTTCTCTAGACCTCCAACTTCTGGCAACATCAGATACATTTATATGATCAAGAAGCGGAAAGACAGCCCTTTCTTCATGTTCCTCGAGCCGTACCACAAATGCCAAATCTTGACTGGAGCATGTAGCAAATTCGCCCTGTACAAACAGGAATGGTTCTATGTGCGTTGCCCTCCTGGTTTTGCGAGGAGATGGGTCGAAGGCAGTAAGTCTCTTTGCTGAGTGATCATTCGTGTTTAATTGGAGTTATGCTTTTCCTAACTCCTCGTTTCATCTTTTCAGGTATTAACCCGCGTCCGGAGGGCCGAGGATATTCTGAGGCCGTTGAAGCCATTAGAGCTCTTCCTGCCGAGGAACGAGACATCCGAACCATCATTTCAAATGAATCATTGTCAAGGTTCGGCTTGCTAGCCCCTGGTCGTCGGATTAGCCTTCCGGAGGGCGTTTCCATTCCCAAGCCAGCATCCGGTAAAGGAAAAAACAAGCTGGATCATCGTCACGCCACACTCCCGATGCGCACGAAGAGAGTGAGCACAAGGAGGATGAAGCTCTTGAGACTCAAGGCGAGAATGTGGGTCCCGCTTGGAATCTGGCGGTCGAAGTACATGACATTGAAAAGTCATCCTCCCCTTCGAAGGGAAAGAAGAAGTTAAGATACAAGATACGGAAGGAGAAAGTTGGCGGAACTTCAAAAGTTACGCTCGTCCCGCCAGAGAAAGAGGCTTCCTCACAGCACATGGAAAGTTCTCTAAGGGGTCTGTCGAATCTTTCCATCCCCGACGATATACTTAATTATGGTTTTGACGATCCTGAAGCCCTCAAGTTTTCTTCTCCCGCTAGAGGCAATGCGGGAGTTCAACTCCCAGCCCAGGGAGACAATACTCCGATCAGTAAAGATAAAAGAACCGGTCCGTCGGGGGGAATACTAGGACACACACGCACATACGCATTCCATCATACACTTCAAGTTTTTTCTTATTTCCCGGATTTTTCTTAACTCGTTGTTATCTTTATTCTTTGTAGGTGACATGGGGCGCTCCCACAGACTCGATCGTCTTCACGGTTCTTCCATATTTCATCATCCCGGACGGGATTCAGGTTCGGGCAGACGCAGGGACAGAGATGATTACGAAGATCGAGACAATCGTCCCCGCGATTCGTCTCATCGTAAGAATAAATATTCCCAATCTTCACAGTCCCGTGATCCTCTTCCTCCAACTGAGCCAGATAGAGAGAAGCCTTCACAGAAGGGGTCCCAACCCGATGTTTCCCGAGAACAACACTCCGGTTCGTCGAGTATAAGGCAAACTCGAGAGCATCGAAAAAGAGCGGAACTTTCAAAGCCTCCTCCCCCTACTCCCGCGGTTAACCCAACTGTAGCAGAGAAGATGGTCGATCTTAAGGCCAAATTCCCAAAAATTTGTTTCGATGGTCTGAAATTCCTCCCAGCTATTCATCATATCCCTGGGCACGTGAAGCAGAGTGCTATTACCTGTAACAACGACGTCTATGTTCAACATGACGCATTTGTACACTTGGTTGAAAAGGTCTCGGAGGTGTCTGTTGAGCGAAAATATGAAATTGATCGTCTGAAACTGGAGGCTGGCTGTGATAAGAACATTATCAAGCATCAAGACGAAGAGCTCGCTTCGTATAAGTTGAAGCTTGAAGCCGCTGAGCAAAGTGCAAAAGATACCGCCGAGGCAGTCACTCGTTTAGAGATGGCCCACAAGAAGGAACTCGATGAAGCAGTCCAACGCAGCGGTGCCCTTGCCTTAGAAAAAGATTCTATCCAAAAAGAAAGGGATGTGCTTGCCAAACAAGTCAAAGAGTTGAAATAATTACTCTCCAAGGAGAAAGAGGATAAAGTAGCTACTCAAGAAGAGTCACAACGATATTGTGATGAAATCATTGCCACTCGGCTCTTGAAAACGAAGCTCGATGATGAACTTGCTGGAGTTGAAAAAATGAAAGACGAAGCCCGTGAGGAGGGCAAAAGAAAAGCTGCGGAGGAGATTGACTCTCACCTCGAGGCGGACGTAGAGGCCGGCAGGGAAGAGGTCAAGTGCATGTTTGACCCGTTGATTGCTGAATATGGGGCCCGCGTCCTTATGCATCGCAACTTGACATTCTTGGGCGAGGGCTATCTCGAATCCCTAGCTGAGGCCTGGGATACTCTAGTGAAGATTAGGAAAATCGAGTCGGGCTCTGAAGAAGTCGACGAGGATGCTCTGGTGAAGGAATTTCTTAGAGGGAACGAGCCAGCGGACTAATCTGCAGCTTTGGCTCTTTATAGCAAAGGCTCTCCCCTACCAGAAGAGAAAAATGATGAAGCCGGTCCATCTGGGGCTAAGACTACAGCTCCTCATGCTGCTGCTTCTCCTACTGTTCAATCGGCTGGTCGGCCGACACTTGACCCATTCGAGCAGCATGCCGGCTACGATCCTGAAGATCCCGGGCTTGGTGTTCATGTGCTATCCCCTATTCTAGAGGGCGAAACTCCACACGCAACTGATAGCCAGCCAGAACCCGGTAGGAAATTCTTTTTTTAGAAGCTAAAAGATCCGTCACTTTCTAGTAGCGGTTATTCGTCCTAATGTTCATTCTTTATGTTTTCATGCAAGCTGCTCTGATGCCGAGCCAACTCCGAGGAGCGATGACGCCAAGGAGGAGGCAGAGAAAACAAGCGATGTTGCTCATGCGGGGGCAACTCCTGGCCCTGACGCTCAAGTGATCGGGGCGCTAGATGATGATAAGCTTGACACCTCATCTCCCGCCGAAGGGAGTGATGAAATCGAAATCACTGGAGCTTTTGGACATACTTCGAAGATGAGCATGAAAGAGCGTCTCGCCGAAGAGGCGAAAAAGAAAGTCGAGATCAAAGTTGAGCCTGAAATTCTGGAACTCACCGACCCGCGGAATAGACCTTTGTAGATCATTCTCCCTGACAAATTCAAACCGCTGAATGTTCCTTCTCCCTCTCCTGATTCCGCTTCTTTAGCAAGCAAGAAATCCAAGAAGAAGCGTGAGGGAGAGGAATCGTCTGAGAAAACAAAGGAAGACAAGAAGAAGAAACCAAAGAAATAGTTGCTAAACTCGTTCAACGAGATTGTTCTTAAGTCTTGTAACTACTTTCGTCTTTTGTTTCTGAAGTTTATGTAGGTAGGTTTTTGACTCCAAGTTTTGGAGGAATAATTGTGTAACCTCATTTTGGACTATTAAATAAAGTTTAGTTCCTTAGTCATTTGGACGATTCTTTTACTTTTTTAGCTTTCTGAATAACAGCAGTCAAAACTCAAGCACTTATGAGTTGTATACTTCCCAGTCCATTCTCGCGTTGTTCGAACATTCTTCGGAGTGGCATACTCTTGTTCTACATTTCTTGAGTACTTAGAAATTTTTTTCTAAATTCGCGTTCCAAGGACTTATAGTAAGTTGATCCGTATTCAGGGGATTCGGAGATTGAGATTGTTAATACTCTAATCCGCGCTCTGGGGACTTAGAGTACTCCGGTTCACACTCTGGGGACTCGGAGATTGAGATCGTTTATACTCTAGTCTGCGCTCTGGGGACTTAGAGTACTCTGGTCCGCGTTACTCTAGTCTGCGCTCTGGGGACTTAGAGTATTCCAGTCCGCATTCTGGGGACTCGGAGATTGAAATCGTTTATACTCTAGTCCGCTCTCCGGGGACTTAGAGTACTTCGGTCCGCGTTCTGGGGACTCGGAGGTTGAAATTGTTTATACTCTAGTCCGCGCTCCGGGGACTTAGAGTACTCCGGTCCGTGCTCAGGGGACTCGGAGATTGAAATCGTTTATACTCTATTCCGCGCTCCGGGGACTTAGAGTACTCCGTCCGCGTTCTGGGGACTTGGAGATTGAAATTGTTTATACTCTAGTCCGCGCTCCGGGGACTTAGAGTACTCCGGTCCGCGCTCAGGGGACTCGGAGATTGAAATCGTTTATACTCTAGTCCGCGCTCCGGGGACTTAGAGTACTCCGGTCTGCGTTCTGGGGACTCGGAGATTGAAATCGTTTATACTCTAGTCCGCGCTCCGGGGACTTAGAGTGCTCCGGTCCGCGCTCAGGGGACTCGGAGATTGAAATCGTTTATACGAGTTCGTACATCGTACGAGATATCGTAGTTCTAGTAATTCATCACCTGACTATGAGATATAGAAACATTAGAAATTCAAGGAAAATACGGCTTCAAGCCTTTATTAATGAAAAACAACTAAACTGCCTGATTACATGGCTAAAAAGAAACTAAGTTGCGACTGAACGAAAACATACAGGAAATAACTGTGCCTAAAATAGGAAAGAAACATACTAAATGTAATAATGTCGCAAATGTTCACTGTTCCACGCTCGGGGGAGCGTCGCGCCATCAATGGTCGCTAGCTTGAATGTTCCCTCTCCAAGCTTCCGTTCAATGACGTATGGACCTTCCCAGTTGGGATTCATACATGATAGTACCGGGAAAACTCGTTTCAGAACAAGATCACCCACATCAAAAATTCTTGGACGGACTCTGCCGTCGTAATACTGCTTGACTCGGTGCCTATGTGCTACCGCCCTTAAATCAGCCTCTTCACGTTTTTCATCGACACAGTCCAGTGATTCCAATAAGAGATCTTGATTCGTCTTGGGATCATAATATGTCACTCGGTGTGATGGAACTTCAAGTTCCACGGGTATAACGGCTTCCGAGCCATATGCCAAGGCGAACGGAGTGTGGCCGGTCGCAGACTTGTGGGTGGTACTATAAGCCCATAACGCTGTCGGGAGTTCATCTACCCACTTGCCTCCGACTTTCTCCAAACGCTTCTTCAGTATGGACTTGATTATTTTGTTTACAGCCTCGACTTGTCTGTTGGCCTTTGGATGCGCAACGGCGGCGAACTTCTTCTCAATGCCATACTTGAAACAGAATTCTTTGAACTCTCTGCTTTCAAACTGCGTTCCATTGTCTGTAATGATGGTGCGAGGGAGGCCAAAGCGGCATATAATGTTTTGTACAATGAAGTTAATGACCTTCTTAGAGGTGATTGTGGCCAAAGGTTCTGCCTCGGCCCATTTTGTGAAATAGTCGACTGCAACTATCGCGTATTTCGCACCACCTTTGGATATAGGAAAAAAGCCGATTATATCGATTCCCCAGATTGCAAATGGCCAGGGACTAACCATTTGTGTGAGTTCTGTTGATGGAGTCCTCGGGATTTTCGCATATCTTTGACACTTGTCACATTTCCTTACGTAGTCTGCAGCGTCCTGGTTTACGGTTGGCCAGTAATATCCATAGTGGAGGATCTTTTTTGCTAGCGTTTGCCCCCCAGTATGGTCACCACATTCTCCTTCGTGTACCTCCTTCAAGACCCGTTTCGTATCATCATGAGTGATGCAACGTAATAAGGGGACCGAGAACCCTTTTCGATACATTAATCCATCCTGCATCACGTATCGCGCGGCCTTTCGAAGGACCTGTCGTCTTTCGCTCCTTTTTTCTGGTAAAGTCCCGGTCGTCAGGTACAATTTGAATGGGGTTATCCACGACTCCTTCTCGATTTCCATTTCCAACACGCGACCAACTCTCATTTCGTCTATGCTCGGAGCATGCAAGGCCTCAACGGGAAACAATCCCATTTGCTGCGCATCGCCAGTGCTTGCAAATTTAGCCAACGAGTCGGCTTCTTGATTCTGTTCGCGCGGGACATGCGAAATATCATAACGCTCAAGATTCGACAGTAGTTCTTGAACCAGAACAAGGTACGGAGCAAGCTTCTATCCCCTTGCTTGGTAATCTCCCCGCACTTGGTAAACCACCAACTGCGAGTCACAAAAGATTTCAACTGATTTGGCTCCGAGTTCTCCAATGAGTCTCAAGCCAGCAATTAGTGCTTCATATTCCGCTTCGTTATTCGTGGCCGGGAAATTGAGCTTCAAAGCGTAACAAATCGATCGATTTTCCGGAGTTATAAGAACTATGCCCGCGCCGGAGCAACGGTCGTTTGATGCCCCATCAGTGTATAATTTCCATTGAACGGGGGGCATGACGTTGTGACCATCTGGTTCGTCAGATGCAGTAAACTCAGCGATGAAGTCTGCTAATGCTTGCCCTTGTATGGCTCTTCGTGGCAAGTAGGCGATATCGAACTGGCTCAACTCGATGTTCCATTTTAACAATCTTCCAGAAGTTTCTGGTCGTTGGAGTACCTGCCGTAGGGGTTGATTGGTATAAACACTGATTGAGTGTGCTTGAAAGTATGGGCGCAGCTTACGTGATGCAATCACCAAGCAATAGGCCAATTTCTCGATTTTAGGGTAATTTCTTTCTGCCCCCGTTAAACGCTTGCTAACGTAATACACCGGCTTTTGGATTCGGTCCTCCTCGCGAACCAAAGCCGCACTTATAGCATGTGGGGATACGGCCAAGTACACGTACAGCATCTCATGGTCTACTGGTTTTGACAACACTGGTGGACTCTCCAGATGCCTCACCAGATTCCGGAATGCTTCCTCACAATCGGATGTCCACTCGAAATTCCTCTTCCCTTTCTTTATTATATCAAAGAAAAGGATGCACTTGTCCGTAGCCCTGGATATGAATCGACTCAGCGCATCTACTTTTCCATTCAAGCTCTGTACCTGTTTTATAGTCCTGGGCACTTGCACATCTCGAATAGCTTGAACCTTTTCTAGGTTAGCTTCAATTCCCTTAGCATTAACGATGAATCCCAAAAACTTCCCTGACGCAACGCCGAAGGAACACTTCAGAGGGTTGATCTTCATTCCATAATACCCGAGTATGTCGAACATCTCGGCCAAGTCTCGAATGTGGTCGTTTGACTGTCGTGACTTCATGAGCATGTCATCCACATAGACTTCCATCGTTCTACCAAGCTGGTCTTTGAACATTCGATTCACCAAACGCTGATAAGTCGCTCCTGCGTTTTTCAGTCCGAAGGGCATTACTACATAGCAATATAGCCTGACATTTGTGACGAAGCTGGTGTGTTCTTGGTCCGGAATATGCATCAGGATTTGATTGTAACCCGAGTATGCATCCATGAATGATAACAGCTCGTGTCCGGCAATGGAGTCGACCAACTGATCAATCCTAGGCAACGGGAAACTGTCCTTGGGGCACGCTTTGTTCAAATCGGAATAGTCTATGCAAGTTCTCCATTTCCCATTTGCCTTTTTCACCAGCACGGGGTTCGATACCCATTCAGGGTAGAGGGCGTCGCGGACGAACCCATTGGTCTTGAGTTTGTCCACCTCCTCTCTGAGAGCTGCGGACCTCTTTGGGCCTATTCCTCTCCTTTTTTGTTTAACTAGGACGTATTTCGGGTCTATGTTCAACATATGACTCGTAATGGCAGGAGAAATCCCACACATATCAGAATGCGTCCAGGCGAAAACATCAAGATTCGCCCGGAGGAAATCACTAAGGTCTTCAGTCATTGCGGGGCCGAGTTGTGATCCAATCTTCAGTATTCGTGATGGGTCGTCTCGGCTGACTGAAATGTCAATTGTTAATTCGGCCGGCGCTGCCTTTTCTCCCCTGGGTTTCTCATCGTCGTCTCTCGGATCTATGTCTCTAAAGATCCGAGAATTATGCCCGAGCCAGAGCTCGGGCACTACTTGTCAATTATCCGTATTAAGGATGCGGACGGGATTGTCCGCAACCTTTCCCTTCTCCCTCCGATGGGCCTCTCGGAGCTCAGCCACATAATAGGCATGACCAGCCACTTGGTCGCCATGAACAACACCTACTCCTTTGTCAGTTGGGAACTTCAAAGTTAAGCACCACGGGGCTAATGCTGCCCTAAACTCAGCCAGGGCCGGTCGGCCCAAGAAAACATTATACGGAGAATCCACATCCAAAACTACGAAGGGTAGGATTCGCACCCTCCGACGTTCGCCTTGTCCCAGTTCAACTGGTAACTCAACATACCCCACTGCATCGGTTGCTGCGCCATTAAAGCCGTGTATGCGAGCTTTGGACGGTTTTAAGTCCTTTGTTTCCATTTTCATCTAGTCATAAGCCTTCTTGAAGATGATGTTGATAGAATTTCCACAATCGATCAAAATTCTTTTCACATACGCCGGTCCAATCGTTGCTGATATGACCATCGGGTCGATGGTTGGGGCCTCCACTTGGTCAGCATCTCTGTTTCTGAACACTATATCGTCTGTCATTACGCGCTGCTACTTAGCAGGGGTCCCATCCTCCGTGTTCGAACAACATTCGAAATCTGCATGCTTTAGGGCACTAGCATACCACTCCATCTCCTGCCAATTCTTATCCGCGGGGTGAGGCCCGCCGATGATCGTGTTTATGACTAGCCTACCCACAGTCCGGGTAGGTTCATCGGGATAACGCGGAGCTGGAGCACGACCTGGGTTGGATGTTCCCTGTCCTCCTTCCTGAGGATCCTTCACAAATTTCTACAGCTTTTTCTACCTGATCAACTTCTCTATAGCATCGTGTAGGTGTCTGTATTCTTCCGTATTATGCCCATAAGTCTCATGGAAGCGGCAATATTTCCAGGTCCGCTTCTGTTCCTCGGTTGACTCTTTTGGACGTGGCTTTCTGTACTGAAAAGTATCGCAGGTTGATAGGTAAATGTTCTCAAGAGACGCATTCACCGGGGTATACTCGTTGTAGCTTGCTCGGTTTCCACTTCCCCGATTCTCTCTTTTTCCCTTGATTTCTTCCTCCGTACTCCTTTGGCTGCCCAGGCTTGTTCTAGACATTGACTTGGACCTTTCCCGAGTTGTCTTCGGACTGCTTCACAACAACGTTGCTTTTCACGGACTCTTGGACAGGTCCTGGTGCCTTATCTCGCCTTACCCACCTAGCTTCCTCTCTTCTTATGAACTGGTGTGCCTTTGAGTAGAAACGCTCTAGCGTAATCGGAGGTTTTCCTGCCAACCAGTCTCCAAATTCAGAATTCGGATCCACACCTCTCATTACAACCATTAGGATTGCATGATCATTGGGATTACTGACTTCAGTTGCCGCAACATGGAATCTTTGTAAATATTCCTTCAATGACTCCCCAGGATTTTGGATTACACTTGACAAAGACATTACGTCCTTTGGACGAGTAGTGTGTATCCTGAACTGCTCAATAAACTTCTTTGCCAACTCCTCAAAATTGGATACGGACCGCGGAGGAAGTCGGGTGAACCACATAGTAGTGATCCTAGATAGAGTAATTGGAAAGCATCTACACTTGGTTGCATCATTTGCTCTAGCTGAATCCATCATCCACTCGTACCTCATGACATGCTGTCTGGGATCAGTCTTTCCCTCATAAGCAGGGATAGTTGGCATACTAAACTTTCTGGGGTACGCTGCCTGCAGCACAATGTCTGTAAACGAAGTATGACTTCTTAATACTCCCCAATCGTCATTCGATAAGCCTTGATTTTATTTCATCAATTGCCTGACCATGGCTGTCAGATCTGGTGTTTGTATGGAAGGCGGAAGGTTAGAGTCTGTTCTACGCGACTGTCCATGCTGATGCCTCCTTTCCTGGCGATCTGCCAAACGTGCATCTTGAGGTTCGACATCGTTAGCGTTTTGTTGGTCTGGGCCTCCAACCACCACCTGCACTCCAGTTCCTAAGTTTCCAGCTCCGGTTTGGTCATGGTCTCCAGCTGTTTGAACAGCAGCACCTGCCCGCGCAGCTTCGGTCTTACGGCGTCTGCGCCTGGGAGGTTCATCAGAGGAAGTTGAGCTGTCGGATGAGGAATAAGGAGCGGGATTGCCCCCAGCATTCTGTTGCTGCTGTTGAGTGAGTTGTGCCATCAGGTTGGCATTAACTTGCATCTGCTCTCCTAGTTGTCTCCTGCTTTCCCTGAGTTCTCTCATCAAGTCGTTGAACTCTATTCTGGTGACAACTGGAGTCTGGTCTTGGGCGGCAATTCCACCCGGAATCGCTGGCTGATTGCTAGGTCCTGCTTGTTGCACACTAGCAGTCTCATGGGCATCCACATTATGAGAAGCTGACCTGGTACGTGGTCTTGCCATTGTAGAGTTATTGGTATGAACTCTGAGTAGAATCAACGGATGTCCTATCAATGAGTCGGATCTTCTTTGGGGGATTTGTCCAATCCAGTAGCTTCAAAGCAGATCCTTGAGGTCTGAGAATTCAATTCTCAGTGAAAGCACCAAAGTGTTAGCACCAAAATTGGTCACTAACCTCGATGAGAAAGATTGTGAAGAGATATAAATGATGAAGATAAATTAAACAAAGAAGAATATGCTAATTCAAATGCAGAAAGTAAGAACACCGGATTTATAGTGGTTCAGCGTAATTGCCTACATCCACTTTGAGGTTAAACTTTATTGATCTTCTTAATGATTGATTACAAATACATTTCGTAGATCAAATGCTTGAATGGAGTTGCTAAGTAAAGAAGATGAGTCTGAAAAATGGCAGAGTCTCCCCAGTGTTCTCGAAAAAAGATCCCTCTTCACTGTGCCCCTGCCCCTCTATTTATAGACAAAGATGGGTTGGACTTCCCAAGTGGGCTCGGCAACCGAACATCTTGGCCCAAATATAGTGGTCGCCGTATGCCGAACCAAATAGGCCGATCACTTGGATGCCGAACCACCCTCTCTATGCCGATCGATACGCTTGCTGCGTGGGAAGAGTGGAACGAATATCAGTCAAAGCCGGATGTGCCTCTGGCCGAACGAAGTGCTTGACCGAACATTGGTGCTGGCCGAACGATAGCTTTAGCCGAACAATGCTTCTGGCCGAACGATGCTTTAGCCGAACGATGCTTCTGGCCGAACGATGTTTCTTGGCCGAACGAGAGTTATGGCCGGACGTTGCCTTTAGCCGAGTAGTGCCTTTGGCCGAATGATGGTTCTGGCCGAATAATATAGCCATGCCGAGCAGTTGTACACGCCGAATGCCTTCTGATGCCGAGTGCTCCTGGATGCCGAGCGCTCCTGGATGCCGAGGACTTCCTGGATGCCGAGTACTTCAGGATGCCGAGCGCTCATCGATGCCGAATGCTACTGAATGTCGAGTACTCCTTAACGCCGAGTACTACTGAATGCCGAGTACTCCTGGATGCCGAGTACTACTGGATGCCGAGTAGTCCTGGATGCCGAGTACTTCTGAATGCCGAGTGCTACTGAATGCCGAGTACTTGCCAATGCCGAGTACTCAGTTGCCTGGTCAAATCTCCAGGAAACAGCATGAAACCCAAAACTGGAATCGAGAAAATCCAATCATAATAACATGAGTGTTCTGTTGCCATAACTTATAACACATATCTCAATCACCTCTGTAAGCAGCAAGCCGAAGTGATTGAGATGCATACGGATTTGAAAGATTAACCACCTCTCCCTTTTAGACAAGTGCCTAGTACCACTGAAGGGCCCAGACTGGAAGGAGAGCATTCTGTCCCACCCATGTGGTAGGCTATATATATTGTGTGTGTGTGTGTATCAATGTGTTGAACTGGTCGTAGAGATACTAGACAGCCCGATCTAGTATAAAAATATCTGTATTATTTCTCTATATAAAATAATATATATATGCACCTTCATAGTTCACCACCAATAGTCACTGACTCAGCAAAATTAGATCAGTAGGCGAAAATGACACTCCGAACATTGAGAATGGTGATGCTGGCCCTACACACTTAGATCTGCATCAATACAGGTCCGGCTCTTCGATCAGAATATTTCACTGGACAGGATGACAAATTTCCTTACTCTAATATGAACTATTCGATGATGATAAATCATAAAGACTGGTCATAGGAACATTAAACTGTCTGAACTAGTATAAAAAAAAACTTATGTCAGTTATTTCGACATACCACACTAGATGTACAAATACTAGACTGCCCAAACCAGTTCAAAAATCCCATGCGCATGCGATCATAGGTTGTATCACGACCTGACTTCTCAATCAAATCTACTCCTACAATGGGAATGACCATGCCTAGAGCATGACGATTCTCTCTTCCTGGCCCACCGCCATTGTTCCAAAGGTATGATTTCACCTAAAAACAATAAAGACAATCTCTGCAATGAGAATGATGACGCTGGAGAAGAACTCGGCTCAGCATACGTATGACATTTCACCCCAGAATAAGGAGTAGGTCGTATAAAGCTTGCAGCCAAGGACATTTTTGCCCCAGAACCCAGGGTAGGTCAAAATAGACGTTTCACCCCAAGACAGGGGTAGGTCCATGCACATGGCTAAAGTCATTTTCACCCCAGAACCCTGGATAGGTCAAAACGAATGTTTCACCCCAGCACATGGGTAGTCTGATATTCGACGACACATATGGCTAAGGACATTTCCGCCCCTAGAACAGGGGCCATGTTAGAACAAGGGGACAGATCATCCCTGCATCCAGTTACAGACACTTTGTTCCTGGAACAAGGAGTAGATCTTAACACGCGCATCATCGGAACTGGGATTTGCTCGTACCTACAGCTAACTTAGCAAAGGATTAGATCGCATCTGCAAATACTAGGAAGTCGCAACCTATTAAGTCATGATCAGAGACACGTACACTACTCCCGAAAACATATCCTAGGTGAATGCAAATGAGTACACCACAGGGAACATACTGTCAATAAAGTACAAGTCCGAACACTACTCAAGTCTCGCTAGGTATACATCAAAAATGAGCCGTCAATACTTAGCTATGGATCTTACTGTAATATTACTTGTTTTACACTTATGCATAGTTTATAAAAAAATTACCAATCAAGTCATATTACAAAGAAAACACTAATTTTACAAAAGTTAAATTACAGATTTAATCGAAGTGTGACCACATCACATCGTTCCGATCTGCGAAAACATATCATGGTCAGCTGAGACAAAATTAGCCCTCTAGCTCTGTAATCACCACTGATAATTGAGAATGAGAGATCCGAAATGAGCCGATCAGTGATATGTCACGTGCGGATCATAATTGGCATCGGCCCAAACATTTCCGTAATCTACATATTTGTAATCATAGTTAGCCTGATTGTACAAAAAGGATAAGTCAAGTCCAGGCCATAAACATTTAAAAACGTCAATCGCATGTTATAGATCAATTTCTGCTATTGTGGTCTTTACCTTCTCTTTATGAAGTTCATCCAAAAGGGATGCCCTGTCCATCCCACCTTGGAAAACCGTAATGGAGTCTAATTGGGCCTCACACTCCAAACTATATATCTTGTTTTCTAAGGCATTTATTCGCCTTATAGCCATTTTTCTAAGTCTACCGATCTCACGCAAGAGCTGCTCCTTTGACTTCCCTACACTCTTTGAAGAAGGACCAGAGAACTCATCCTCTATAGACAAGAATGGGGAAACATGGGTATCTAGCGTCCCTAACTCTCCCTTGAAATAGTTTTCTAACTCTTTAATCCCGGCCTCATAATAATCCATCACATCACTCTTCCACATCAGAATCTCGATCGGGTCAGCCCCAGGCGGAAGCACTGGGGCTGCGTCTGATCCAAGAGATACACGTGAGGTTGGAACCACTAAAGAATTCTCTTTTGCATTCATACGTAATGCCATCTCTCTACCCATTTCAACAATCTTCCTCTTAGCTTTTTGATCTCATCCTATACACGGCTATATATATGCTCTTAACATTCTTTAATAAATCTTCCGGCTCCTCTATTCTGAGCTGAGTAGAGTTTAATTTCTTTCGTAGAACGTCCACTTCTGAATCCTGAGTAACACAAATTAACTAGATAAAGTCGAATAAGCTCACAATTAAATAATAATATAAACATGCAAATAGAATTACCAAAAAACATATAGATTTCTGTGTATGAATATTAACCAACCGACTTTGAGATTATGAAACAAAATAATGTCAGATTACAAAAAGTGCTTTCCCAATATTAAGTTAAGTTAAATATCACAAGAATGTTTTCCTAAAACTGAAGTTATGATAATAAAGCACTAAGTCTGAGCGGCGGACTGTCTGGGGTCATAATGAGCTCCTGCCTAGGGGTCCTTATCCAAGCTGGCCATGATTTCAAAATCCTCCTTATTACTTAGAAAACTTTGAACCAGCGAAGGATGGAAATTTTCCAAAACACCACAGGAACACTGCAAAAATGGTTCAACCTTCTTACTCCTAGCCTTCTCTTTCTCAAGCTTATTCGAGTAAGAAGTGATCCTGTCTCTAGAGGATAGCAGTGCACCAATGCCACCCTTCTTCTAGTATCATTTAAGGTCTTTATTCATTGAGTCATTGTCTTCTTACTCTCGCTTGAAAAATCACCAAAAAAAATCCGAGCAATAACCTTCCAACCGTCACCATGAAGAAAAGAGGACTCAGAAATCATCAAAGGAATAGAGGCGATATCTTATTGAGACCCCCCGATCAACCTCCTATATTCGGCAGTCTCCAACTTGCCAAGTAGTCTGGCAATCTTAGTAGACATATCCTCCACTTGCTCTTTATATTCTGAAATTTCTTTCTTGTATACTATACCATAAAGTTCTTCGCCTACTTGTACGGTCCGTTCTATTCCTTCTAGTTTAGATGCAGCATCCCCAGACCAGAATCGCAATTTTCAATTACAATCATACTAACGCTCGAGCGCACTTTGGGCCTTTGTGAGTTCTTTGCAATTCAACTTTAACTCTGTCTCAAGCCTCCCGACATCATATCTATATTGAGCAACGTCATCTTCAGGGGCGCCATCCGCCTCAACCACATCGAAGCCCTTCCAAGTTGGAACAATAGTGAGGCAGAGGTATCCTAGCGACATATGTAATTAGTATAGCACAGAGTTCGAATGAAACCAATTCAAATCATTACTAAAATAAAATTTAATCACTAAATGGCAGACAAACCTTAAAATCACAACATTTGTTACATTATACCTACTTAACCACCTTACATAAATTCACAAAGACATGAAAAAACTAGTCATCAATCAAAGTTCTAAACTTAAGCTTAAACCACTCTGATTAGGGCTATTAGATGGAAAAAAATTGCTCTCTAATGCGTGACGCCATCAGAGCAAAACAAAATCACTAAGGGCCTCCTTCTCTCGAACCACTTGATCAAGTCGGGCAAAGAACTCCACGATCTCATTCTTAAGATTTCTACGAGTATGGTTTAATTCCTTTTCATGTTTAGTAAGGTTGCTGAACTTAACCCAAGATGATCTAATGTGTTTTCTCGATTTTAACCTTAATCTCCCTTAACAGTTTTGTAAACACATTCTCCCTAGAATACTAAACAAAACAATAAAGGGAAACACAATCATTTATAACATAACAACAAACATGTCATATTATAAACCATCAAAGTGAACTTCATAACCTCAAATACATAAACACAAAATGATATCTATGATTACTCATCTAAATCTGTCAAGGAAGGAGAGTTAACCTTTTTAGCAAATTGGTCTTGCTCTTCAGGTTGTAGGTTTTCTTGATCCACCACAACTGCTCCCCTTTCTCCTTGAGAATCATGCTAAGAACGCCTAGGATCAACATCCTCAACCTCCTTCACCTTCCATTTATTCTAGAAAAATACAAAAATTGAGTTCGCCAAAGATTCATCATCCACAAAATCAGGCCTAAACTCCATCTCAAATTGACATCTGGCCACAGCATAAAAACCATAGGTGACCTTCGAAGTGATGACGTTGTGATCCTCCTCAAATTTCTCCAGCTCCTTTTTAACTTTGGCAAGATCTTTATCCCTTTCCTCCAGCTCAAGCTCATTCGCAACTCGAGCTTCTTTAGCAGCCTTAGCATCCCTCTCAACCTTCTCAACCTGCTCTTGAAGCATTCTGGCCTCCTCCTCCGCCTTAACCTTAGCAGCAGCCAGTGCAGCATTAGCCGAAGCAAGATAAGCTTCAAGTTCGGTAACCCGACTCAAAAGCAGGGCTTGCACATTCCTTGGTTTGAGCACCTTCATCATCAAGGCCGCAGACTACAAGAACGAAAAACATAAAACAACATAAGTAACAAGCTAATGCATAGTGAAAAGAAAAGAAAGAGAGAACATGATCACTCACATAAGAGCAGAGCTTCTCGAATTCTGAAAAATAGTAGCGGGGGGAATCTCAGAAGCTAAAGGAGGAAGAAGGAGAGGACCTTATACAGATCTTCCAACTTCTGTTTCAAAACAGAATTGGGAACTTTAGATGCAGCAAAACCACCGACATCAAGAACAAATTCTCCCTGTGAAGAAGAACCAATCAATCTTGAAGATGCGAGAACCTGAGTGACAAGGGCACCCTTATTAGGCAAAGGTAAGGTGTGTTTTGAAGTGTTAGATTTCTTCAAAGGAATAGAAGGATCATTAGACCCTTAAAGCAGCCTCTTCAAAGCAGCTTTCTTCTTCTCCTTTGCCTCCAGAGACTTGCGTAGTTTAGCAACAACATTTTTATCCATGTCATCTACAAAAAGAAAGATAGCAAAAAATTAAAACCACAGGTACGACAATTCTCAACATTAGTTACCAACTGCTTATACCCCCATTACAAGTATAGGAGGAGCGAGCTTAAATGCTCCTAGAAAATGTGTGGTTTGGACGTAGCAAATCATGATCTCTCAACTTCGACTCAACAAATAAATTTGGTATTTTCTTGATAACACTGGCAAACCCTTAATTTGACACCTATGTGACTCGTACAACCGTGCATTCGCCTCTGAAGAGATGGTATGAACAGAATAATCTTGGAAAAAGGAAGCGAATCCATCGTAATTCGGAATGAAGAAGTAGAATGTGAGCCAAGGTTCAGTCCTGCTAGGGACGCCCATCAAAAATGAATTTTTAGCCTGAATATAGAAGAAGCCCTCATTCTCCTTTCCAGGACTTCTTTTAACCTCAAAAAGGAATCGGGGTTCCTCCCTAGTCAGGTTAATACCATTATCGGGATAAAGGATAAAAGTTTTCAAAGTGAAGGTATAGGAATTGGGGGCAAGCTAAACTGGAGCAATACCTAAAGTAGCAAGCCATTCACGGATTACCCGATGCATAGGAAGAAACAACCCACATCGAATATGCTCAGGAGTAATGGCGATGTAATCCTCCGGCAGAGTATCCATCCACTCATGAGATTCTGGAACCCTAGCATACCCACAGAATCCGAATTGCTTAAGGATTCTAATAGCATCCTCCAGACGAGTGATTTTAGAAGGAGGAATCAAAGAAGAAGAATAGAGGGATCCATGCAAAAAGACCATAGATATTTCAAAGAAAGATCGAGCGAGAGTTAATGCGGCCTATCCTATTCTTAACCTACGAAATTACCCCTAAGTTTGAAAATTAACCCAACTCTTTGCAAGTGAGAATATGAAGAAAAATTTGGGGAAAATGAAGAAAGAAGAATATGCACCTGAGTTTGAATTGCAGCCATGCTATTGAAATGATAAAATATTAGGTGAAATGTGGATTTGCTATAGAAAGTAATTAGTATAAATGACTGGTGAAAATCCGCATAGAAAAAGGAAAGGCAAATTGAATAGTTGTTACAAGACAGTCCAATAAGACACTGGCAAGCGTACTAGAGCATTAAATGCACTTGCAGCTGAAAAGACTTATTCCCAGCGCTGAAAAATATAGGTTTGACAAGACTAAGTAGGTAAACAGACCGGTTGCATAAGGCGACAAGTCTACCCCGACTACAATCGTCGCAGGCTTAGGGGGCAAGTGTTACACCCGTTTTTACCATGAACAATAGAGAAAATAAATAAGATAAAACCTGAAGAAAGAGAAACGATCCCCACGATAACAGAATTGAGCACAAAGCAGACTTAAGGTCACAACTTCTAACTAGACCCAAACCTTCTTCAATAAAATCAAAGCCACATAAAACAAACGCTATGTGCATCAAAAAGACAGAGCAGAACGCATGGATTGCATTCACAAGCAGAGGCTAAACCAGAATACAAAACCAATGCATAAGAGGCTAGCACACGAGGTTCCGAGTTAACTATATTCACATTTTGTCAAACACCTACAAGAACGGGTCTGTACAAGTATATACAGGGGGGAACCTAGACAGTATCATATAGAGCCGAAAGCACTCAAGAGAGGCATTATATAGGATCACCCAAACTATGCTTCAACACAAACTCGACCTTATAGGAAAACGACAAATGTGAAGCTCATCTTCTCTCAATCTCTCATCAGCAATAGCCAAGGAAACAATTCAAATAGCACAAAAGTCTCAGACTTGTCTAACAAACATTCAACATAGAATGGGAAAAGTTCCCATATTTTGACCCGACATGGTGACAAATTAAGCAAAGAAAGTAAGAGTAGCCACAGGGCAGTGAGGTCTGAACGCCAGACAACCTTCACTACTGCACCCGTTCTTATGCGTCAACAATACAACAAAACTCCAGGAAGGTCCCTTATCTATCCTTTTAGAGTATCTTGTTGTTTCAAGTGAAAGGAGACCAACATATGCAGACCTGGGCTTTCCGCCTACTTTTTTAGGCATCCCGCTTCAAAATTCCAATCTTCCGTCAGTATTAGAGTTTCTCGCCTAAAACACATCATCAATCCAGGTATAAAGTACGAGCTCACGGATAAACGACACATTGAAAAATCCAAGGGCAAAGATTGAAGGAAAATACAGAAGATGATTATCACCATCAATAATGCACTTTTTATGCTATAAAAGGAAAGGCATAAGGCCAAAGAAGAGGATCTTCTTTTTAAAACTTCTTCTTCTTCCTAAACAGAAAAAAGGGCAAACTATTGTATGCTTCAAGGCCATTGAAATCTCTTGTACAAAAAACAATAAAAGATAGTGGATTATCCATGGATGTAGGATTATCAATAATCCAAACCACGTAAAAATCTCTATGTCCTTTTACATTTCTGCAATTTACTTTCAACCGCATCTTAATTTATCAATCCATTTCAACAAACAGTTGAAGTGCGGCTACTCGGCCATGTAAGCATTCAACAACACAGCTGCTTCCTAAAGGTGTATTTAACTAAGCTTAAATTCGCTGATCCTAATCGTGAGGGCAATAAATCGCAAGATTGTCTCATGATCTAGTCGAATGTGGTAAAGACGAAAATTTTCACCAACATTAGTATTACAAATATAAATATTTTATGGAAAATTTATTACGTCTATCCACGATTTTGATATTATGTGTGAAACATGATTAAATATTTTTGGAATTATTCTATGTTTTTTTACGAATCTTGAAATTTTAATTAATTTATTTATGAAGGAAACGGGTTAACCAATAAATTAAGTTCATTAAATTTTATTGAAAATTTTCTGTTATAACTCTAAAAATAAGAATGTAAACAAATGTTATTTTGATCCATGACATAGTTAGATGAAAGAATAGGCTGATCAAAGTAACAAATCGGTTTTCATTTTATTTACAAAAATGTCAATCATATAAGATAAATTTTGTTTATGATAGCTTTTAGTGTATGATAGCTTTTTGTAAGGCTCATTATGGTAATTATTATTCATTGTGATAGTCCAATAGCAACAAACAATCTTCTCTACCATAAAAATATCAATAGTTTTTATTTTGATAACTTCACCTTCATTGTTATAGCTTTAGAAGAGATGGCTCCTATATGCGACTTATCCTTCAACGATAAGTCATTCTTCTCTAATAGAACCAATCACCCCTCTTCTCTCTAATAGCTAGTGGTAGTGTCTATAGTACCTCGTTTATAGAAATAAGGTACCATTGAAAAGTTTACAGCGAGTGCAACTCATAGTGGTCGAACACGACACCCGATGTTCACCATATATGTCGCAATTGGCAGTTAAGATTTTGACTACAATAATGCTATCATTGATGACATTTTGGAGGATGGGTCCACAGGCGTTGATCTCCTTAGGCGAAGATGAATCAAACTGTACCCATGACTATGACAATTAATGCCAAAATTTAGCAGTGGTAGACAAAGGTTATAACATCCCATATTTTATGGGTACCTTAATATGGGAGAAATTAATTAACTAAATGAATTTATAAAGTGAAAAATCAAGACAGGCAAATTAATAGAGAATGAAGTTAAAATGAAGAGTTACGAAGATTAATAAGAATATGCTAGAATGATATTTTAGTCCAAAGCCCAAATTACTAACTTCCCCTAACCCCTCTAATTTCATTCATTCTCCTCTTATTTCTCAAAAATACAAAAAGCTCCCACCATTTGCAAGAGAGAGGAGGAAAATCTAGCTAGAAGATCAAGTGTTCAACTTTAACGAAACAAAAGATTAAACAAGGTTTTCATATTCACACGTGAGCAATTCTTTTTGGAAAACCTTATAAACCCATATGAATTTAGATTGTATGCATTTGTGATGCTTTAAATGTTAATTATCAAGTTTAGAAAGGTTAGAAGATATTTCATTCATGTAAAGATGATAATTTATGAAGTATTCAAGGAAAAATATGAAGCAAACCTTCTTCAATCACTTAATAATTTATTTGAAGTGTATAGTAATAATATGGAGGTGAGTTTTTAAATTCATAATTTTATGAAATTGTTTGGAATTTATATGAATTTTCAAATTTTAGAAAAATCCTAATTTCGTAAATTAATTAATTAAAATATTATAATTATTTTACCATGAAAATTTACACAAGAAGAAATATGATTGGGATTTTTGATGAATTTTGAGATTTTTCCCATGCAATTTTGAATTTATACAAATTATTTGGCAAAGAAGTGAGCTAATTACAAAGAGGATAATTAATTAATTAATTAAGAAGGTAACCAATAATTTTTGAATCTGAAAACTACGTAAAACCCTAGCTACCAATGATAATCCAACATGTAACCAGTTAGGTAAAAAGTAGTATCTTTGAATATAAATAAAACAAATTTTCGTTTAATTACGAAAATGCCACAACTTTAGAAAATGGTTTTTCATTTAATTAGAAAATTCCACAACTCTAGGAAATGGCTTTTCATTTAATTATGAAAATGCCAACGCTCTTGGAAATGTCTCAAATTATTATAGGAAATGGCATTTCATTTAATTACAAAAATGCCATGGCTCTAGGAAATGGCTCAGAGTATTATAGAAGAAAGCCTTTTATTTAATTACGAAAATGCCACAACTCTAGGAAATAACTTTTATTTAGTTACAAAATTGCCATAACTCTAGGAAATAGCTTAAATTTTTATAGGAAATTGCTTTTCATTTTTACGAAAATGTCACAATTCTAGGAAATGTCTCAAATTATTACACGAGAAAGCTTTTCATTTAATTATGAAAATACCACAACTCTAGGAAATGACTCAAACTATTATAGGAGAAAGCTTTTCATTTAATTACGAAAATGCCACAACTCTTGGAAAGGACCGAAACTATTATAAGAAATGGCTTTTCATTTAATTACAAAAATGCCATAACTCTAGTAAATGGCTTAAATTATTACATGAGAAAGCTTTTCATTTAATTATGAAAATGTCACAACTATGGGAAATGGGTTTTCATTTAATTACGAAAATGTCACAATTCTGGGAAATGGCTTTTAGTTTAATTACAAAAAAGCCATAACTCTAAGAAATGACTCAAATTATTATAAGAAACGACTTTTCATTTGATTTTAAAAATGCCGCAACTCTAAGAAATGACTTAAATTATTATAGGAGAAAGCCTTTCATTTAGTTAAGAAAATGCCACAACTCTAGGAAATGGCTTAAATTATTACAGGAGAAAGCCTTTTATTTAATTATGAAAATGCTACAACTCTAGGAAATGGTTTTCATTTAATTACGAAAATACTACAACTCTAGGAAATTACTTAAATTAGTATAGGAAACGACTTTTCTTTTAACTACGAAAATGCCACAACTCCAGGAAATGACTCTAATTATTATAGGAGAAAACTTTTCAGTCAATTATGAAAATGCCATAACTATAGGAAATTGTTTTTCATTTAGTTACGAAAACATCACAACTCTAGGAAATGGCTCAAATTATTATAAGAAATGGCTTTTCATTTAATTATGAAATGTGACGACCTTGGGAAATGGCTTAATTATTATAGGAGAAAGCCTTTCATTTAATTATGAAAACCCATAACTCTAGGAAATGGCTTTTCATTTAATTATGAAAATGCTACAACTTTGGGAAATGGCTCGGTTTATTATAGAAAATGGATTTTCATTTAATTAAGAAAATGCCACAACTCTAGGAAATGGCTCAAATTATTACAGGAGAAAGCTTTTTATTTAATTACAAAAATGCCATAACTATAGGAAATGACTTTTCATTTAATTACAAAAATGCCACAACTCTAGGAAATGACTCAAATTATTATAGGAAATGACATTTTACTTAATTATAAAAATGCTACAACTCTAGGAAATGACTCAAATTATTGAGGAGAAAGTTTTTCATTTAATTACGAAAATGTCACAACTCTAGGAAATGGCTTTTTATTTAATTACGAAGATGCCACAACTCTAGTAAATGACTCAAATTATTATAGGAAATAACTTTTCATTTAATTACGAAAATGTCACAACTCTAGGAACTGACTCAAATTTTTATAGGAGAAAGCTTTTCATTTAATTACGAAAATGCCACAACTCTAGGAAATGACTCAAATTATTACAAGAAGTAGCTCAGCAACTAATTACAAAATTGCCATATCAATAGAAAATGGCTCAATATATCAACTTGCTATAGCTTAACGATTACTTATAAAATTGCCATCTCACTAGGAAATGGCTTAAACCATCAAAGTGTGGTAGTTATTTCTCATCGGAAAATGGTTCAAATTATCAAGGTGCGGTAGCTAATTCTTATCGGAAAATGTCAACTTGATAATGCCTATAAGGAATAATAGGTAAGGATGAAATAGCTTATTTAAATAATGAAATTATAATAATATGGCCTTTGGATACTGATACGTCTTCTCACAACATTATATCTGATTATAGTTGGCGTAAGGCCTGTGTGGCAATTGTTTGTCTAAACATGACTTTATTTTGATGATTGGAGACATAAGGTCCGTGTGGCAGCCATTTGGTCTAAACACGATATTATACTTGATGAATGCTGATATAAGGCCTATGTGGCAACCATTTGTCTAAATTTTATAATTGGCGATTGGTGTTATAAGGCCTGTGTGGCAACCGTTCGTCTGAACGCGATTATATCCGATGATGAGTGGTGTAAGGCCTTGTTGGCAACCTAATGAACTGTTCATGATACATTTGAGGGAATGTCGGATAAAACACCTAAGTGATAACCTTAAGTATCTAGTACCTTCGTTACACTAATAAGAGTAAGGTCTAAGTGGAAAATCAAAAAATATGAACTGACTATAAAATTAGTCAAAAATGTTGTGAAGTGAATGTCACCCTTATGTTGAACTGATAATTTGTGTTTGATCATAGTTACATATTTTTGTGTTATATGATGTAATTAATGAAGTTGGAATAGTGAGGGGAAAATCCGTTTCGTGCTCCAACAGCATAGTCTCACTATGTGACTGTTTGCTTAGGGTAAAGAATTACTCATACCAGGCTTTATGTTTGACCTGTGTTTTTATTATTTTCCATAAACTCACAAGTACTCATTCAAGTAGGCCGAGTTTATGTTATAAATATGTGGCTTTTGGAAAAGGCGAATAAAACTCAAAAGACAAAGTATGGGGCTTATTTTGCAAATAAAAGTTATTTTGAAATTCCGTTATGTAAAACCAGATTCTATAACAGGTTAAGTGTCTATGATGGCATCCTCATATGTCGGACATGTCACTCTATTTATATCATATTATAAAGGTACTTATGCGTGGAACGAGATGGATTAAAAATGATGTATTGATGTTTGTTAAATGTTTTGATGCATAACTGCTCGGTGTACTTATTGTGGTGATAATAAAATTATACTAATCTCACTTTGTCGTCTAGAAATAATTCTGGTCATGACTACAGCATCATCAGTGTTCATTTTTGGATTTCGTAATGGGAGATGTTACAAAGGTCATAAGCCATAAACACCAAAATATGGAGTGCTTCCTTTATCATATGAATGACCAGCTTTTGCATATTTAAAATTAAACTTAAAATGAACACTATAGTATATTCAATTAATTGATCGAAGCGATGGATTAAAAGTTACAAAATAGATGGATCTAAATGTCCATATCTGTGCACCAAAATCCAAGCCAGGGTAGCTTTTTACGAAATGGGTATCGTTGGAAAGATTGTTGGACTATGTGCATTAGTGTTAGAGTAAAAAATGTGGAAGCTTCAAAGAAAACTCGGTTCATTACTTTTCTCTAGATCTTATTTTGTGTTTACATGAACAATTTATTTACGTCTAATCCTATTTAGTGACCGTTAATAAAATTGTGGGGTTTTAGTTTAATTTAATCAATTTTACTATAAACCTTCAATGTATTTACATTTATTTATTATAATTTAAATATGTATAATATTTATATTATTTTAATTTCAATTTTGATCATATTTAATTTATTAAGTGTTCACATTCATAATGCAAATAATGTAAATATTATAAACTATTATGAGGGATGTAAATGTAAATGTTAAAATTTATAAGTGTAAATAATCATTGGGATTTATTGTTATAGTCAAGGGAACAATGTTAATGGTTTGAACATGATGACGCAGATGATACATACATACATATACATAATTATCTTCAAAAATTGAATAAATATGTATTTATTAACATGTGTGTGTAATACTGTTTAGTTACATGAAATTAAAAATAAATCAGGTTTTAAATTTCTCACGCATATAATATAAAAGACGAATTATATGTATATGTATATGTATAATGTATTTAGATATTATATTTATTTTAAAATTTGAATTTTAAATCTAGTATGACTTTTTTCGAACATTTGTCATTTTTTTATTTTCTCAAGAATAAAAAAGCCATTTTTACCCTAATTAATTTTATAATATATATATATATGTATGTATGTATATAATCGAAATTAAAAAAGAGCTTTTCTAAATAATCTTGTAAAGACCACGAGAAAAGAAACTATTTTATAAAAATTTGAAACAAAATTATATATATATATATGTTGACCATGAGCATATATATATATATATATATATATATATATATATATTTTAAATATATATTTGTGTGTGTAATTTGCATCTACTATATTATAGTATACACACACACACGTGCGCGTTCGATCTTATTTCACTTTTTGAATTTTCATTTTTCACATGGTAGAAAATTAACCATGAATAATAATGTACATATATAAATTTATTTTATGTAAAAGGAGCACATATCTTTTTTTAATCTGTAGGCTATGGATACTTTGGTTGTTAACTATTTCCTATTTGGATTTCTCATTCCTTGTCCTTGAATATATACAATGTCCAAATCTTGACTTCTAGGCTTCCACCAATTCTTTAATGGAGGCTAGAGTTTTGATATCTATGTGAATAGAATAAGAGAGGGTGGAGCTATTTATAAGCACCATTTATTATTAAATTTTAGAGTTTACAAATTAATTTCAAACTAGGTTAACTGGGAAATTACCTAACAACTTAGTTAGTTATGTTGACTTCCTGGTGTAAACTCGTTCATAAGTTAATATTTAAATAATTTAAATACCAAAGTTTGAATGGACTTGGTTAAAGTATAGTATCGAGCACAATTCAGTTGCCCATAGATCATTTAGGTAAAATCCAATTTCTAATATTTATTAAGCTACACCTTATAACGATATTGTGTGCTTGTTTTTTTTCGTCACCACTATATCACTGGGATACGTAGAATTTGGACATGGTCAATAACTCTACACAATGGATAGCATAGACTACTTTAAATTCCTTAGTTTAATACGAAAACATTTATTGATTAACTGTTTTACTATGGCAATAGATTTGGACTTTAAGTTGACTATCAATTACGATGATATTAACCTTCTACAATAAAGAAGACGAATGCTCCATCAAGTAGTGTTTCACTTAAAGCAGTTCGACATATACCCAATTATGATCGTAACATAATTATGATGTCATGTGATTGACCATAATCAAAGCATAGTTTGGTTACTAAAAATTCATAATACTCTCAAGTCTGAAGACCACCGCACGTCGTTACAAGAGATCTTCTGTTTTGACTTAGTTGTATTAGCATATGGAAGTCTCTCATTGAGTCATTCTTTACAAACACCACAAGTACATAATCCCTTGGTGTCCCCAATGGTCATAAGCTATTCACCACCCATTATATGGAGATCATTAGATACACTAGTCTCAACGGATGTATCTATATCCATTTCTAGATACATCTTGAATAGGAACATTATGGGACAAGTATTTTAAATATCAACTCATGGTTACGAACACATTCGTCACTGCAACTGATAAACAAATTCTAAGAATTTTTTACTTATGTATCTTTAGTTCATTATCATAATTACTTACACAATAAATATAAAAGAAAATATAACCAAAAGAATACTTTATTGTACATAAGATTCTTTTACAATAGTTAAGTTACATAACTATTTAAATAATTGCCCATATGGCTCGTCCTTAACTCTATAACTTAGGGCCAATCTTGGAGCCTCACGCCCACACCTTCATTCAATCTACATAAATTAGATTGGGCAAGAGTCTTGGTAAATGGATTTGCGATATTATCTTTACTATTTACTCTTTGGATTACGATCTCTCTGTCACTCATAAACTATCTTATATTGTGGAACTTGCAAAAGTCGCATCTCGGCTTCTTGTGAGCTCATGGTTCATTGGCAATCTATATTGCTGCATTATTGTTGCAATACAATAGCATCAACCTTCAATGTCGAGGATCAGTCCAAGCTCTTCAATAAATTTGCATATCCATATTGGTTCATTTGTGGCATTGTTTATGGCTATGTACTTAGCCTCCATGGTTGAATCGGTCATAACTTCTTATTTGGAACTTATCGAACAATGGTCCCTCCAGGGTAAATACAAATCCCAATATAAAAAATTATCATCGATATCACTTTGAAAACTCGATTCTGAGTGCCCCTTCATAAGGAGTTTGTTGTTTCCACATATAGCAAACAAATCCTTTGTATTTATTAAATATTTAAGGATGACGTTAATTATTGTCCAATGATTTATGCCTGATTTGATTGATATCTGCAAACTGCACCTAGTCAAAAAAAGTCATCTGGCCTAGTACATAGCATAACGTACATGATGAATCCCATCATTGATGCATAAGGAATCCTACTCATGCGCTGTCTTTCCTCACCCATGGACGTGAAGTATTTATTAGGAAAAACTTGTCCATGGCACACTGGAACATTTCCACGCTTGGAATTTCCATACTAAAGTTCTTAATCGGTATCTATGTTGATCGACTAGGACAATCCAAATAACCTTTTATATCCATCTTTATAGATCTTTATATCTAATATACATGATGTCTCTCCTAAAATTTTCTTTTGATTTTTTTGATACCCAAGCTTTCATTGGTTGTGACATTGGTATATTGTTATCAATCAGTAATAAATCATCAATGTATCAAACTATGAATATAATGGCATCATTTTGTTCAATCCTATATATGCATGTTTCTTCTAAGTTTTGACTAAAAGTAAAATATTTGATTATCTTACCAAAACATCAATTTCAACTTCTAGAAGCTTGTTTAAGACCATAAATTGATCTTAAGAGTCTCCATACCTTATCACCACTTCAATGACCTTGAAACCATTTGGCTGCAGCTTATAAACCATATCATCTAAATCCCTAATTAGAAACATAGGTTTAACATCCATGTAACATCCCCTATCTTAAGGCCCAAAGCTATGCGCTACAGATGCTGCAGTCATCTATAGTATCAACTTCTGGCGACAAAATACGGTAATGTTAATGGTATCCACAATATTAGAAGCACATGAATATGAAACAAAATAACGGATTTCAAAAACAACTTTTCTGATTACATTTCACAAAACCATGTTTCATATCCAATTACATAATCCAAAACGTTTCCCAAGCATTGAACAAATATGATAATTACAAAGTACGCGAAGAGCGACATATGAGGATGCCCCCTTGGATGATCAGAGTACTAAATAGACAAAAACTGTCTTAATACATCACAGCGGAAATAAAAACATATCAACTCCTAAATAGCTAACATCAGCCTCCTACTCGTCTCCGGAAGCTTTATTCATCCACCTACCAAAACCTGAAAACCTTAACTCTCAATCTACTCAAATTAATTTTGAGCACTCGAGAGTTTAAGGGAAAACATAAACTTCGAGTCAGACATAAAGCCTGTTGTGAATAATACTGTTACATCTCAGTTTACTGATATTAAGTGAGACCATGCCACTTAGTGAAATGGGTTTCCCCTCATTAATATCCCTTTAAAACGTATCTTTTTGCAAATCAGAATCCTGCAATCAAACTGATTATTCAACTTATTATAACAATAATAACAACATCATAGATGCTTATAAACAGGTAACAAATGGACCATCTGTCTGAAAAATATAGTTTTGTTTAGCTAACTACTAACCATTGGTTGACTCGGGCCTACCAGACAAAATAAACAATCTAACATCTGTTAGACAAACTTCTGGACGGTCTGTCCTTAACTTACTTCTCCAAAGGTCACCTGATCCTAATGGTTTTGAGGGCTCACCAATAACCTATCCTTCTCCTCTGTATATGTTCTTTTTTGTGTGTAAACTTCATTTAAGTCTTACTTGTGACTAAGCCATACACACTGAAATTTTGGACTAAATTAGCTAGGGGCTATAGCTAATATATAGGGCCCGACCCTATACCAGCCCCATTTGGTATTCTAATATCCGAGTCATTTACTTAGGGTTAACTACCCTTTAAATTTTCCTTGAAAACTTTTTTACAAATTGATTTAACCTTTTAAATCATACTTAAACAAGGAAAATATACTCTTTGCTTTACTCAAATCACTTTTCAAAACCTTCCATTTTAAATACCTTTCAAAACCTTTCGAAAGCATTGGGTTTAAGTAAAAACATGTGGAGAAACCTTTCGAAACCATTCAAAATCATTTCTTTCGAAACCAATTGGTTTAACTTTCAAAATCTCAAAAGGGTCTTAAATGAACTAAGTCGAAAGCAACTCTTTCGAAAACAATTTTCTAAGTAAAAGAAGTATACGGTATCGAAACTAATCCCTTCAAAAGCATTGGAGAAGCGGCTCTTATTTTAAAACAAAGGAATCCTTTCAAAGGCAGTGCTAAGAAAGGTGGAAGGCGGCAGTTTGGTGTTTCGACCCCTTCGAAAGCAATTTCTTAAAACAAAGGCGCAACCTCTTTCGAAAGCTCTTTCCTTTAAAAACCATTTGACCAAGTCGAAAGCTGTCTTATTCGAAAGCATTGTTTTTGAAAGCAAAGCAAGCAAATTTCTTTTGAAAGCAAAACAAGGTTTCGACCCCCTTCGGAACCCCTGTTTCGACTCTATACCTTTCGCCTATCTCTAATACACTATGTACCAAGGCTTTTAATACCATGTGTATTGGTTTCAACTTAGGTGGAGGTGGAAGTACGAAGTCGAAAGGTAGCTGCCGAAAGTAGTGAAACAGAAAAACCTTATAAAAACTGATTTTTGACCTTAAGAAGTAATTTCCTTTCAACTAACCTGCTTTGTCTGTCAATATATGATTGGTTGCCAATTTCTTTTCCAAAATCTTTTCTAAAGTGCTGCCGAAATTCAGAATTTAAATAATTTAAAACATTTACAAATTGTCCCTTCTCCTTTTATAAACATATAAAACATTTAAGTCCCATACCTTAAATAATTTTATATACTTAATAAAACATTTAGGAAAATTCTCCAAAAATTCCAAAAAATCACTTTTAATATGTTTTCTAACATATTTAAATTTCTGATCCAAAGCTAATATATAATAACCAAAATTAATTTAAACCCAAAATAACCCTTTTCTTCACTAGAAAATTCATAATAAATCCCCAATAATTCAGAAAATTATGAAACTTGAACCCATCTCTAAAATATTATTTCTGACCATATATCAAAACGCAAGGCACTTGGATGTCATTTGATAGGTTTTCTAAATAAGTTCTTATCATAAAACCTATATGAAATAGCCTAAATCATCAGCAAGCATGTATATATCCATTTAAACATCAAAACATGGCAAAACATTTGCAAAATAATTTTGGATCTCAACTTAGCTACCGAAAACAAGAAAGTATGAGATGTAACCTATCTTTCACCTTTAGCTTGCTATTAAGGAGTTGAAATTTGATCTTGGATTAAGTTGATTGAGCTTCTTCCCCTTGATTTAGCTTATCTTCCCCCTTACTTCTTTTTAATGGTGGCCAGCCTCTCTTTGTATTTAGTTTTTTTTGTTTTTTTGCTTATGAACGTGAGAATGAAAGTGCATGATGGTTTAGGGTATAAGAATATAACTTATTCCTATATTTCCCTCATCCTATTTCCCTTATCTATTTCAGTTTAGTTCCCTTAGTTTATTAGTTTAAATTGGCACGGCTACCCTTTATTATACAAATCTCAATCCCTTAACCCTGTACATTATTTAATTTAATTTAGGTAATTAAATGTCCTAAATAATATTAATCAAATTTAGGGTCATCACAGACTCCTCTACTTAAAGAATTTCGTCCTCGAAATTACGATAAGGCGCTCATCAAAATCAATCATAAAGGTAAAACATACCATAAAACAAGTCAGGATAAACATCTCTAATCCAGCTCTCAGTTTCCCAAGTACAGTCTCCTTCGCCGTCGCTACACTGGATTTTAACTAATCTTACTCTCTTGTTCCTTAGTCCCTTCTCATCTCTCGCGACTATACGAAATGGCTTTCTAACTATAGTCAAATTTGGTTCCACTACTAAGTCATCTAACACGGTCGGTGCAATAGTAGTCTCTGGATCTCGAATACACTTCTTTAGATGAGAAATATGAAAAAGATCATGGACTCCTGCCAAACTGTTCAATAACTCTACTCTATATGCAAGTTTTCCGGTCCTCTACAGTAGGAAATGGCCAACCGAACCTCAGTGCCAATTTCCCTGATTTCCCAAACCGAATTACACCTTTCATCGGTGTTACTTTGAAAAAAACTTAATCTCCAACTGAGAACTCTAAGTCTTTCTGTCTTCTATCAGCATAACTCTTCTGCCTTGACTGAGCTTCTTTCATTTTAGCTCTAATTAACTCAATCTTTTCTGCAGCTTCCTTAACCAAATCTGGACCAAGAACTATCCTATCGTCGGTCTCTAACCAACAAATTGGAGATTTGCATGGCCTTCCATACAAAGCTTCAAACGGTGTCATCCCTATGCTAGACTGATAACTATTGTTATATGAAAATTCGACTAAGTGTAGATGGTCCTCCCATGATCCCCCAAAGTCTAGCACATAAGCTCGTAACAAATCCTTTAAGACTATGTTAACTCTTTCCGTTTACCCATCTATCTGTGGATGGTAAGTGGTACTCATCTTGAGCTTGGTACCCAAAGTCTCCTGTAGACTCTTCCAGAACTCGCTAGTGAATAAGGAATCTCTATCATTTACTATGCTACTATAAATTCCATGCAGTCTAATTATATTCTTCATAAACAACTTAGCTAAAACAGGTGCCGCTCTGATTGACTTAACTGGAATGAAATGGACACTCTTGGTCAACCTATCCACTATGACCCATATACTTTCATTTCCTTTGGTTGACCTTGGCAACCAGTCTATAAAATCCATTGAGATAGAATCCCATTTCCATACTGGAACATCTAAAGGCTGAAGTAATCCCTTTGGTTTTTGATGTTTGGCTTTTATTTGTTGACAGTTCAAACACTATTTCACCCACAAGCTGACTTCTCTTTTCATACCTTCCCATAAGAAACTTCTCTTCATATCTTGATACATCTTGGTTCCTCCCAGATGAATAGTGAACTTCAAACGATGACATTCTTCAAGCAGTTCCTTCCTAATGTTTACCACATTTGGAACACAGAGTCTCCCTTTCTTCCTCAACCACCCATTCTGGTCAAGACTAAAATCTTTCATGTCATCGCTCTCTGTTCCATTTCTTAAATTCCTGATCCGCTCAGCTAATACTGGATCCTCTCCTTGTTTAGAAGCAATCATTTCGATCATCACCGGTCAAACTTCTAAACATGCCAACATAATAGTTTCCTTACTTGACATAGTCTGTGATCTCTATTGTACGTTGCATGTATTCAATGCTTCTAAAACTTTCCACTCAGCTATCATTACCAACACCATGTTCTGATGTTTTCTGCTAAGTGCATTCGCAACCTTGTTGCCCTTTCCTGGTGTGTACTCAATACCAAAGTCATAAGCGGCGAAAAACTCTAACCACATCCGCTGTCTCATATTCTACTCCTTCTGAGAGAATAAATACTTCAATGACTTATGATCCGTATACAAATCGAATCTTTCTCCCAACAGGTAATGTCTCCACACCTTCAGTGCAAAAATTACCGCAGCTAGCTCTATATCATGCTTTGGATGTCTAACCTCATGCGGTCTAACCTGTTGAGATGCATAGGCAATCACTTTACCTCTTTGCATTAACACAACTCCTAATTAACCCTGTTCCACATGCATCTGTATACATTACTAAATCCCAATTACCTTCTGGAACAACTAACACAGGTGCATTAGTCAATAAGTGCTTCAGCTTTTGGAATGCCTCTTCACACTTATCGGTCCAAATAAACTTCACATCCTTTCATGTTAACTTGGTCATCGGTGCCTCTATCCATGAGAAATCCTTAATCAATCTCCGATAATACCCAGCTAATTCAAGAAAACTCTTTATCTCAGTCACTGTCTCGGGTCTCTTCCGATTATTCACTGCCTTAATCTTAGTCGGAACTACAGAAAACCCTTTTTCTAAGACTACATGACCAAGAAACTTCTCTTCTTTCTTCGAGAAATGACACTTCGAAAACTTCACTTTTAGCTGATGCTGCCTCAACGTCTCAAGCACCACTCTAAGATGAACTTCATGTTCTCTCATCCTTAGAGTATACCAAAATATCGTATATGAATACTAACACGAATCTATCTAAGTGCTCTTGGAAAATTCGATTCATCAAATCTATAAAGAATGCTGGCGCGTTAGTTAGTCCGAACGGTATTACTAACCTTTCGTACGATCCATATTCGGTTCTAAACGCCGTCAAAGGAATACTATCCTCAGCCATTCTAAGCTGATGGAACCCTGCTGCTAAATCCAATTGGGAATATACTTTGGCTCCACTCAATTGGTCGAACAAATCGTTAATTCTAGGCAAAAAATATCGATTCTATATTGTCTTCTCATTCAACTTACGATAATCGATACATAACCTTATCGATCCGTCCGATTTCCTAGCAAACACTACGGCCGCTCCCAAAGGCGAACTGCTTGGTCTGATAAAATTCTTGCCTTCCAAATCCACCATCCGCACCTTTAACTCCCTCATCTCGATAGGTGTCATACTGCTTGGCAGTCTAATCACCGGTTCTGCTCCTAGTACCAAATCTATCCGAAACTCAATAGCTCGTTTCAGCTGTAATCCTACAACAGGTTCAAAGACATCTGCGAATTCTTTAACAACAAAAACTCAACTCAACTTGTCTTCTACCTCCATAACACCCAACAAAGTATTTATCTCAATACTAGTGTTTTCTACGGAGTATATGATCTGATCACTACAGTCAAGGTGTCTAAGCGATATCTTCCTATCATGGCAAAATATCCTAGCATCATATTTACTTAATCAATCCATACCCAAAATAATTCTGAACCCTACGAAATCAAACACATGCAAACTGCAAACAAAGGTATGACCTAACAATTCAAACTCTAAGCGGTCACATCTCATCCCATGAGTCGCATAACCTCCTATCGGATTTGCAACCCTTAAGCAAGTAACTAGATATGAGGGTTCTAGGTTAAGTTTATCTACCAAACAATGAGATATAAAAGAATTCGATGCCCCGGTATCAAATAGAACTCTAACTGATTCACCATAAATCAAAAGCGTACCTCCCAACATAGATGTTCCCCTCTCCTCTATTGTTGGTCTCGAGGTAGCTGGCTCCAATGCGAACACTTTGCCTTTTCCATCCTTGGCTGGCTCCTTACACTGGTTCTTATGGTGTCCAATCTAATCGTAGTGTCTTTTCTTATCAAAGTTGTAACAGACAACCTCTACCTTCCCTTTCTTAGCATCTCCACCCTTCTAAGCCCCTTTCTTATGGAAAAACTTCCTCTTCTGACTCTGCCCTCCTCGAGCTTCCTTTGCCTTATTTCCTTCCAAAAAAGCAAGCATCTCTTCATGTCTCAACCATCTCAACAACAACATCACATGGATCTCTAATGTGAGATAACCTAGCCTTAGCAAGCTCAGGCTTCAATCCACGAATGAAATTTTCATTCCTCTTAATAACAGTATCGACCGTAGCATAGCCATATCTCGCTAGCTCCTCAAATCTTGTTGCATACTCAAGTACAATCATATCCCTCTGTTCGAACTCACCAAACTTCTTGAGTAGAGTACACTTAGTAATTTCCAACATAAAACTTTCTTCAAACCTCCTCCTGAACTCAGCCCAAGTCATAGTCTCCTCATTGACTTCGAAAGTAACACTGTTCCACCAATACAGTACTGCTCCTTGTAGCTGTCTTGAAGAAAGTCTCCTCTTCTACTCATCATTGAGCCCCAAATCAGCAAAATCCTCTCACAATGAAGTATCCAATTCTCCACTTCGATTGCGTCTTCAGTACCAATAAACGGCTTTCCTCCCAACCGAGCATAATCTCTACTCAAAATAGCATAGTTATTGACCACTGAAGCTTCCTGATTTCCTCCTTGAGCATTTCCTCCAACTACTCCAACAGCAATTCCCGCTTGCATCATGTTTACAAAGAACTGATACATTGCTCCCATATCTACTTGCGGGACTCCAGCACCCACATTTGCAGCTTGTGCTTGACCCTGATTCCTCTTGGTATTTTGTTTGGCATTTCCATTTGTCGTGGGACTTCCCATCCAACATTAACTCTTCCACCTCTAACATCCATATCTGCATTCGAGTCTTCGTAAGATACGAAAGAATAGCCTAATAGAGATGAGAGAATAGAGATAAAGCGTATACTTATATAAAGCAAATACAAGTACCTTACTATAGTGTTATCCCACTCCCCAATCTTTCCTCTAATTTCTTAGAATTATGTTTTCAAAATCATTTTAAGTTTAATCCATAAACCTATGCTCTGATACCAAGTTGTAACATCCCCTATCTTAAAGCCAAAGTTAAGCGCTACAGATGCCACAGTCATCTATAGTATCGACTTCCGACGACAAAATAAGGTAATGTTAATTATATCCACAATATCAGAAGCACATGAATATGAAATAAAATCACAGATTTCAAAAACAACATTTCCAATTACATTTCACAAAACCATGTTTTATATCCAATTACATAATCCTAAACGTTTTCCAGGCATTGAAAAAATATAATAATTACAAAATACGTCAAGAGCGACATATGAAGATGCCCCCTTGGATGATCAGGGTACTAAATAGACAAAAACCATCTTAATACATCACAGTGGAAATAAAAACATATCAACTCTTAAATAGCTAACATCAGCCTCCTGCTTGTCTTTGGAAGCTTTATTCATCCACCTACTAAACCTAAAAACCTTAACTCTCAATCTACACAAATTAATTTTGAGCACCCGAGAGTTTAAGGGGAAAACATAAACTTCGAGTCAGACATAAAGCCTGGTGTGAATAATACCGTTACATCTCGGTTTACTGATATTAAGTGAGACCACGCCACTTAGTGGAACGGGATTCCCCTCATTAATATTCCTTTAAAACATATCTTTTTGCAAATCAAAATCCTACGATTAAACTGATTATAACAAAAATAGCAACATCATATATGCTTATAAAAATGTAATAAATGGACCATTTGTCCAAAAAATATAGTTTTGTTTGGCTAACTACTAACCATTGGTTGACTCGGGCCTACCAGACAAAATAAACAATCTAACATCTGTTTGACAAACTTCTGGATGGTATGTCCTTAACTTATTTCTCCAAGGGTCACCTAATCCTAATGGTTTTGTGGGCTGACCAATAACCTATCCTACTCCTCTTTATATATTCCTTTCAGTGTATAACCATCATTTAAATCTTACTTGTGACTAAGCCCTACATACTGGAATTTTGGACTAAATTAGCTAAGGGCTATAGCTAATGTATAGGGTGCGACCCTATATCAGTCCCATCTGGTATTCTAATATCTGAGTCATTTACTTAGGGTTAACTACCCTTTAAATTTTCCTTGAATTTTTTTTTTACAAATTGATTTAACCCTTTAAATCGTACTTAAACAAGGAAAATATACTCTTTACTTTACTCAAATCACTTTGCCATGTTATATATATAAACACACTTTACACAAAACATTTTTGATGAAAACATTCGGAACCTTTGTTTAAACCTTTAAACAATCTCCTTCGAAACTATTAAGGGTGCCCCTTTCGATACAAGTAAACTACTTTACTTTATAACCTTAGGCCAAAAGGCTAAACATACCTTTCGAAACCATTTACAATAGACCTTTCGAAACCATTGAAAGCATCCCTACGAAACATTTTTAAACCTTAGTCATCCTCTTTTCAAAACACTATAAAACTTGCCTTTCGAAAGCAATTGGAAACCTTCCATTTAAAATACTTTAAATACCTTTCAAAACCTTTCGAAAGCATTGGGCTTAAGTAAAAACATGTGGAAAAACCTTTCGAAACCATTCAAATCATTTCTTTCGAAACCTTTGTGTTTAACTTTCAAAATCTCAAAAGGGTCTTAAATGAATTAGGTCGAAAGCAACTCCGTCGAAAGCATTTTCCTAAGTAAAAGAAGTAGATGGTATCGAAACAAATCCCTTTGTAAGCATTGGAGAAGTGGCTCTTATTTTAAAACAAAGGAATCCTTTCGAAGGCACTGCTTCGAAAGGTAAAAGGCGGTGGGTTGGGGTTTTGACCCTTTCGAAAGCGATTCCATAAAGCAAAGGCGCAACCTCTTTCGAAAGCTCTATCCTTTAAAAACCATTCGACTAAGTCGAAAGCTATCTTATTCGAAAGCATTCTTTTTGAAAGCAAAGCAAGCAAATTACTTTTGAACGCAAAACAAGGTTTCGACCCCCTTCGGAACCCCTGTTTCGACTCTATACCTTTCGCCTATCTCCAATCCACTACGTACCAAGGCTTTTGATACCATATGTATTGGTTTCGATTTAGGTGTAGGCGGAAGTAAGAAGTCGAAAGGTAGCTGCCGAAAGTGGTGAAACAACAAAACCATATAAAAACTGATTTTTGACCTTAAGAAGTAATTTCTTTTCAACTAACCTACTTTGTTTGTCAACATATGATTGGTTGCCAATTTCTTTTCCAAAATATTTTCTGAAGTGCTGCCGAAATTTAGAATTTAAACAATATAAAACATCTTCAAATTTCCCCTTCTCCTTTTATAAACATATAAAACATTAAGTCTCATACCTTAAATAATTTTATACACTTAATAAGACACTTAGGAAAATTCTCCAAAAATTCCGATAAATCACTTTTAATATGTTTTCTAACATATTTAAATTTCTGACCTAAAGCTAATATATTATAGCCATAATTAATTTAAACCCTAAATAACCTTTTTCTTCACTAGAAAATTCATAATAAATCCATAATAACTCAGAAAATTATGAAACTTGAAACCTATCTCTAAAATATTATTTCTGACTATGTATCAAAACCGTAAGGCATTTGGAAGTCATTTGATAGGTTTTCTAAATCAATTCTTATTATAAAACCTATAAGAAAAGCCTAAATCATCAACAAACATGTATATATCCATTTAAATATCAAAACATGGCAAAACATTTGCAAAATAATTTTGGATCTCAACTTAGCAATCGAAAACAACAAAATATGAGATGTAACCTATTATTAACCTTTAGTTTGTTATTAAGGAGTTGAGATTTGATCTTGGATTAAGTTGACTGAGCTTCTTCCCCCTTACTTCTTTTTAATGGTGGCCGACCTCTCTTTATATATAGTTTTTTTGCTTATGAACGTGAGAATAAAAGTGCATGAGGGTTTAGGGTATAAGAATATAACTTATTCCTATATTGCCCTCATCCTATTTTCCTTATCTATTTCATTTTAGTTCCCTTAGTTCATTAGTTTAAATTGGCACGGCTATCCTTTATTATACAAATCTCAATCCCTTAACCCTTACATTATTTCACTTAATTTAGCTAATTAAATGTCCTAAATAATGTTAATTAAAATTAGGGTTATTTCAATCCACCTGCCATATTTCATAATCATAATAAGCAGCAACATCAAGTATATTTAAATTGATTTAAGCATGAGCACTAGAGAAAATATTTCATCCTAATCAACACCTTGAATTTGACGGAAGCCCTGCACCCCCTAAACATGCTTTATATGTCTTGGCCTTTTTATCTATGGTGATATTTTTCTTAAAGATCCTTCTACAGATGATGGGTTTCACCCCTTCGGGAACATATTCCAAAGACCAAACGTTTTTTTGTACATGCAATCCATTTTGGATTTCATAACATCAAGCTATACAATAGAGTCATTACTCTGTAAGGCTCATCGATATGTGAGAGGATCATTATCATGAATGATGCGGATCTTGTTCTCGCTATCAATGAGAAACCCTACTATCTCTTTAACATGCGAGATTCCCTATTAGACCATCTAATAGGTTGCATATCTTCAACGGGTGTTAAATTACTATATAAATATTCAGTTTCTATGGAAGTTTCTTAGATCTCATCCAAGTGGATCCTATCATTGATGCATAAGGAATACTACTCATACGCTATCTTTCCTCACCCATGGACGTTGAGTATTTGTTAAGAAGAACTTGTCATGTCACACTGGAACATTTCCACATTTGGAATTTTCCATACTAAAGTTCTTAGTCAGTATCTATGTTAATCGATTGGGACAATCTTAGTAACCGTTTATATCTATCTTATAGACCTTTATACCTAATATACATGATGTCACTCCTAAAATTTTCATTTGATTGTTTTTGATAGTCAAGCTTTCACTGGTTGTGACATTGGTACGTTGTTACCAATCAGTAGTAAATCATCAATGTATAAAACTATGAATGTAATGGCACCATTTTGTTCAATCCTATATATGCATGTTTCCTCTAGATTTTGACTAAAACTAAACTGTTTGATTATCTTACCAAACATCGATTGTAACTTCTAAAAGCTTACTTAAGACCATAAATTGATCTTAAGAGCCTCCACACCTTGTCACCACTTCTAGTGACCGTGAAACCCTTTAGCTATAGCTTATAAACCACTTCTAGGACATAGCCTTTTTGACTTGATTTGAACTATAACTTGCACATTCGTTCGACTTTGTACATTGATTGACTCAGACTTATGACTTGCATAACATATTGAACTTCCTCGAACATGTGATTCAACTTTTACTGTGCATATTGATTTGAACATCGACATTCATATTGGCTTATATTTTACATACTGCTTCAAGCCCTTAATGACGACGATAACTAACTTAGAGTCGATATGGATGTATACTCAAATTTGATGACTTTAATTAGCCTCGACAAGGCCTCACTTTGAAGGTTCTCTATTTTCCACACACTTTTGGGGTTAGCGAATTTATTCGTTAATATTTTGGCATTAGAAGGAAGGGTCTGAACCTCCGAATTCATTGAAACCCCAAGTAAAACTTCCCTAACCTGCATATTTAAGGTATAAAGAACTTTTCTAACCAAGCATATCCCATTTTAAGATAACCAACCTTAATCCTTAACATCATGCCATTTAATCATGCTATGATGTCTGAACAAAGGTCTTCTGAACATCAAATTATTAGGCCCCCAGGTCAAGTTGCTAGTGACCTTCAGCTTCATGAAGAACAAGTATTGAGATTAATGGCCTTGGAAATTATAAATGAGAAGAAGAAGGCAGCCTTTTATGATCCAAACAATTGGAGCACAAATCCTTTTCATATAGGCTCTACTCCAATTTTTGCATTAGGAAGAGAGAGCCCGAAAAAGGATAATTTGTTCTTAAAGATAAGGAGGGCCATCTAATTTCAAGCCAAGAGGACTATATTTGAGAAAGAGATAACAAGCGATTTTGATATGTTTGCTCAGAAATGGAATAAGGTTATGAGTCACTCATTGACCCCGAGTGAAGTTTTAAGAACATCAAAGAGGAAACTAGTCATAGAAGATGAGATACCTATAGCAAACATGAAAAGGGTTAAACATCAGCCAACAACACTAGCCTTTAAATTATAACTTCAAAAAGATTGTATTCTCACCCCTTCTCTTGAGAATATCTATTTCCTGACTAAGAATGAGCTTGACTATTAGCCTCTGCAAAAAAAGAGACCCAAGTACGAAAGGAATCATGGAAAGTCATATTGTCACTATCATCTTGCAAATGGACATATTACCAATCAATGCCAGTGCTTAGAAGGAATGGTCATCAATTTTCTAAGGCAAGAAAACTCAACCAATTTGTACAAAGATGTTAAGTCAATCATCAATAAAGGTTTTCTGAAAAAAATAAATGTATCTACGTGGCCATCCAAAGATCATGACCGCAAGAGTCCCTAGCCATCAAAGGACTCGGCCATCAAAGGCTCATAACAGCAAGAGGTCCTTGGCCATCAAAGGACCTAGCCATCAAAGGCTCATGACCGCAAGAGATCCCTAGCCATCAAAGGCCCTAAGCCTTCAGTGTCGTCATCAAAGGCATCATTGAAGCACCTCCTAAAGGGACGTCGGAATAAGCCTTTAGTGCCTTCATCAAAGACCTTACTAAAGCACAGGGAAATCCTTTAACCCTTGCCTATGTGGCCTGGTTGAAGCGCCTTCTAGAGGAAGAATGAAGTAAGCTTTTAGTACCGTCATCAAAGGCCTCACTAAAGCCCCAAAATAAGCCTTCAGTGCCATCATCAATGGCCCCATTGAAGCACCTTCTAGAGGCAGGCCAGATAAATCTTTGGTTCTACTTAAAATAGCAAGCCAAATGTACCAGACAAGATACCCAAGTCATTATCTATGACAGTGGCATGGGTCCTGATCCAAGTAAAGATCATCACCTAATATGGCGTCAAACCAAACTATCATAATCGGAGCCAAGTAGTGCTCTCAATCTATCAAGGTCCGAGCAAAGGAGTGCTTCCTATAAATGCATCTTTGAGAGGAAGATCTATCGGATATGAGCTAAATACGCTCCCCTACAGATGTGACACCCAGTTATCGATAAAAGATTCTGATCTTCTACTGTTATTGCCAAGATGTGGATTCCTGGTCTTCTTTCAGATATGGAATTCTGGCCTTCTTTCGAATGCGGATTTCTGATGCGGATTTCTAATCCTCTATTATTGCCAGATATAGGTTTCTAATCTTTTTTCAAATATATATTTTTGGTCTACTATCATTACCAAATTAGGGTTTTTAGTCTTCTTCAATTTCTAGATTAAGTTTTAGGATTTTATTAAGCCATTTTTCAACTTAAATGCATTTAATGGGAATCTCTGATACAAAATCAAGCAACCAGAAATTTAATCAAACTCAATCAATAAGATTCTTGATTCCTTAAGAAAATGGAGAGTTAATCTACAAATTAGAAAGCTTAAATATGGAAAAGTAAAATACTAATCATTAAGCAATTTCAGATCAAAATCAGAATTCAATTCACGATTATATACCCTGAATTTGAGGTTACATTCATTCAATTGTAAATTTACTTATAATGTAATACATTATGTACAAAGTGGTAGGTACAAAAGTCAAGCGGAAAAAGAAGCTAGTTTAAAGCAAATCATAACTAAAGTTTCGGATTTTGTGTAGTCTCCTCTTAATTTCGAGAAATCATGGGTCAACAACATGGCGAATTGTAGCATCCAGGAGTTCTTTGAATCTCTTTTCATTTTTCTCAACCATATTTGCATCGTTAATTGAAACAATCTGAACATTGAAATCTCGCTAGAGACTCTTATTGGCTTCTCGTAAAGTTTTGATTGTGCTATTCAACTCTTTAATATTTTGTTTGAATGTATATTTCTCATGCTTGAGCTTTTGAACTTTTCTCTCATATTCACATATACGTTGAGATATTTTCTCATCCCATTTCTTACCAAAATGTTGTATGACCTCAAAGTCGACCTTTTTGCTCCATGACGAGATTGTTTCATTGCTTAAACCCAGAGGGGGTTTAGCAAAGCATAGAATTCTTGGCTCGTCGAAGAGCGAGGTCTAGTAATTCTTCCGGGAGTGGGGGTAGGAAGGCTGACTTCACCTTAACTTGCAATAAGCTCTAGTGATTGACAGTGAACTTGATTCTTTATTAAGTCTACTTCATGATTATTTATTCTCTGATGTAATTTAGTTATCACTGCGTCAACTTCAATTGAAGGACCAGACTCGCAAATCGAGTTAGTTCTCTCTTTTAACACCTGAAGCTCTTTCTCCCTTTCATTAAGCCGCTCCTCAATGCGAGCAGTCATATCCTTATAAGTTCTAAATGTTGATTTCAACATAATGTAGTTCCTTTGCCATTCTTATGCTACATGATTATTCAGTAATCGCAGAGTTGAGTTGTCTTGGGATGATCGCTTTTCTTCTATGTAAGCAAGCAACCCGTCCTTAATTTTAATAACCTGCAAAGCATCTAGAGAATCAGATGCACGTACTAATTGAGTCTCCTATTAAAAATAAGGGAGACAAGAATTTATATATGAATAACAACTTTTCTATTAATAACAAGCAAAGTTTACAAGTAATACAGAAATTAAGATTACATCACAGTTCTATTTTCAAAAACATTTAATCAACATTCAAAGTCCCGAGACTGCAGTTTTAGCTTTTTCAAATGACTTGGCAGACAACATAAATATAGAGTCAAAGGAGTCCTTAATTCCTTTCAAGGTGTAAACGGGAGGGAATCGACGATAATCCCACTCCCCAATTGGAGGACGATCACGACCACATATCATTTGCGATTTGCGATGTTTTGAAAACCGAGTTTTTTCCATAAAATCTCTCTTTAACTTGACAAATTTACTCAAGAGGTCCTCATGAACTGGACTGCGCGAGAGGTTTTATTCTGTAACAACACGTTGAATGAAATTAAACTAAGTATAAAAAATTAAAACGGTTAAATTCATAAGTGAACTAAGTTGAATATTAAAACATTCGGGTTCATAAAAAATCGATTTCTTATACATTTCAAAAATAATTCTTTTCTTATTGTACTTGTGTTTTTCGCAAGGAAGAGCGCTAGAAGAGAGTGGGACGGATGCCACTATAGGAAGGTTCCAGCATATCCCGAGGTGGGGATCTGACCCATACTTGTCTAAATATCTACGATGAAAGCATCAAAGCAAACCTCCATAGTTACCACCTAAGTATGAGAAATCGACAAATTTATCCCTATAATAAGCTTTGTATAGAAACTCCAGGGCGCTTCTATCATTAATTAACATCCAAAAGAGAGTCATCTGTTTGGAATTCTACTTCATGAGTATTTCCCAGTGATGACGAACTTTCTTCATCCGGGGAGCAATTTATCTTCCTTTGAAGAATCTTAACTTCGATGCACTTTCAGCAAGTTTCTTATATTTTCGGACAGCTCATTATAACCTTTCATTTGCTTGTCCAATTCTCTATTTAATCGATCAATTTCTATTTGTTTCTTTTCGATTATAGTTTCATAGCAGTTTTTTGATTATTTTCTTAACTAAAATATCGATGTCTTAACTAAAAATTATTTCATAACTTAACACATTTGAATAGAATGACCTATACCTAAGAAAGCGAAACCGACTATGAAGAGATTTTCCCTTTGTTCTTGGGTCCTTGGTCTCGAGAAGCGCTGCCTGCCTTGGGAAAATCATTTTTCGATAAATCCGATAAGTTGGTAGCTTTAGCATCTTGGACAGTTGATTCCAAATTAGCTTCACCAGATCCATCCGTGTCACCTCGCCCTCCAGAAAATCCTGCTCCATCACCTCTATTACCTCCATCATCACCATTATCATCATCATCATGATCATCTCCTTCGTCATGATTGTCACTGTCGTTGTCATCATCATCATTATCTTCCTTTTCAGCAAGTTTTGGATCTTCATCAACGGGAGCATCGTCGAACGATAGCTGCTCTCCAGCATCAATTTCTTCCTCGGTAGGGAATTCCACATCAGGAGCCTTCTTGACTTTCCTTATTCTAAGATTGAATTTCCTCTTGCAATTTTCAGTCATGGCATGCAGAGATGAAAATTCCAGATTCGAGCTTTTGTTGATATTGTTAGCATATGCCACATACAGAGCATCTTCATAACATCTCTCGGTGATCTTAGGAAGAGCGACGTCAAGAAAAGGAGCAACCTTTTTGATGTTATTTGAATAATCAAGGGGATTATATTTTCTTTGCAGTTGATCTTCTAATGATTTATTCTTCCTAGCTAGTTTTGAGTTTTCTTTGGCAAGCTCGGAGCAGTCTTTGGTCATCTTCTCCAGATCTACTTTGAGTCTGTTAAACGACTCGAAATTAGCTTCCAAGTTTTTCACTCTCTCTTCCAGTAGTTGCTTAGCTTTCCTTTCTTCATCAAGAGAAGAAGCAAATTTTACTTTTTCTAAGATTGCCTCGTCTTTTACCATGACAATGTCGATCATGTCATTTTGAAGCGAAGAAACTTTCCCTTTAAGCTCAACTACTTCATTTCATGGTCTCTGAGAAGCACCTCATAGAAGGACCATATGATTTCCTACTAAAAATATGTAATCCGTATAAGTTAAAAACAGGATCTATAAAAGTAAAGCTAACCTAGTGAACGAGAAAACGTACCAATATAAGCTATTTTAGAAAAAGAAAAAGGTAGTCATCAAAGTAAATCAGAGGTTCTGATGATCCGAGAAAAGAAGGGGAATGAGATTGAATAGCCAACTATGCAAGATCTTCAAAATTCATTGATGAAGTTCAAGTTTGAGTTCTTGAAGGAAGAGGATCATCTGAAGAGAGAAATAGACCGAGCTTAGCGCACATGCGGCCGATAAACATTGGAGAAGTATGGAATGTAATATTAAGAAAGGGGTTAGGGGTTGCATCCTTTTTGGATATCTTAGTTTGAACCTCCGTGGGCTCCGTGGGCTTTTTCAGAGCTTTGCCCAAATAAGTTGCTTGGGGACTTGGATCAATATTTACATGCTCCATCTCATCTATGATAACAACAGTGAGGCCATCTGCAAATTTAGGCCTCTTATCTTAGGGAGAAAAAGGAGTACCGATGGAAACATCATCACTTGTTTCATCTTCATTTAATTTTTCGATGGCTTGGACGATGAAATCTTTAAAGGAGACAGTCTTAGTTGGTTGGGATGAAGCCAGAACTTCATCTTTACTTTTTCTTTTTTTATAAATTTTTCCTTTGACTTTTGTTTCTTTCGGAGCGATTACAAGAGCAAATGAACCTAAAATGAAAATGAAGTTTGCAAGCTGGTAACGTTAGAAAATTTGTTTTTAGCTATGTTAAAACTTATCAGCAGCATCAGACTGAAATGGAGAGTTAGAGGTGAAGGATTACGATTTTCCCATCACCAATGAGCATCATCCTCTAACATTGAGTTTAAATTTTGAGGGCTCTCTCAAGACCTTATACAATCCATAATGATGGAATGTTTAAGAAGTTTAGCCAGAGTCAGTAATCTAAGCCTGTTCCCATGCTTTCTACTGCCTTAGTTAAAGATAGTGCGATTATATAATCTTCAGGTTTCAGTTGTTTAGGAGCAGAATCTGGAAAGAAGCATTCATTAGTAAAAAAATAACAATAATAATTAATGGTTGGGCATGGTAAAATAACAACAGTAGTAACAACTTACTGGGAGTAGAGAATATCCCTCTAATGTTAGAAAAACATTTGACGAAAAAGTATTGAATCTTCCATTACATTGCTTTGTTAACACTTTAAGAGATCATGATTTTTGGGTAAGGATGAATGCCGTATAGTTGACGATCTAGTTGATCGCCAACTTTAGCAGGGATTACTATGGAATGGAGGATTTCAACGCTGGGGGAAGGGATCCCTGCTTCCTGAGCCAGAACTTCTAAACATGTCAAATATGTGTATGAATTGGGCAGGAATTGAATGGGAGCAATGCCTAAGTGCTTCAGATATCTTTACAGGAAACTTGGGAACGAAGATAGCTAGTGTGCCAAATATGTACTACGGGGAAGGCAAAGTATCCCCCAAGTGGATTGGTAATACTATCTAAAGGACCTGTAGGAATGGCTTTTATTCCAGTGATGCCAAATGTACAAGAATAGAATCCACTTCTTCTTGAGTCTTTATATACGATGGATTCAGAAGATTATCTTCTTTCTTGCTAGCTGAGGGTGAAGGTTTAGATCCCTTGCCGGGCTTCCTAATGGGCTTCATGCCGACCTATTGACTTTCCGTTAACCTGCCAGATGATATTATTCTAAACTTGAGAAATGATCATGTTCATGGTATAGGAAAATTTAATACATTGTGGTCTAAATAATCTATCATTATGTAAATAACAGAATTTGAACTAGCTATAAGGAAACAATCCTTAAATTGCATATGACGAATTTGTTAGTAAATTTAGATTTTAATAAGAGAGCCCTATGAGGGAACAATACAAAAGTTGAGTAAGAATAAACACGTAATAAACTCATGATTTAAAATGATAATTAACAATGAAGTAATAAATGTTGTCAACATCAATAAGTAACGACAACGTAGGTTGTCAACAAGCTAACCGGCTAAATTGCTCATAATATATTAAGAAAGATAGTATGTAGATAATGGTGTTGAATGAAGCTTAATTCATGACATGAAAAGTACTCACGAAATGGTAACAATAAACAAAGAGCTCGCCAACGTTAAATTAAGGCTCTATGAATCAATGTTAAAAGCATGCAACGTCGACTATGATTGAATGCCGTCGCCTTTAACTAGTATATGTTTTCTCTTAAGAATAGGAAGTTACAATATTTCACCTTTATTGCTAACACTAAAATATGGTAAGTTATCAAAGTAATGGGTTAACAAAGGGTATTGTTGATGTTGTGGGACATGCCAGTGCTACAACGTTGACTTTAATTAATACAAAGATGATTGATGTCTCATTTTAATAACGATGATGTTTATAATTCCGTGTGGATCATCAAAATGTAAGTAACAAAGACAAGATTTAATAAGGGTTAGGCGACATTAATAAACCTAAGTCAAGAGTTATAACGACGACAAGTATCATAAAGATTAATGAACACTGCTACTATAGGGAAAGTTGAAGTGATGAAAATCGTCGACACTAATGAGTGATGACAACAAGAGGTAATGTCTATCAATGAATGGTGACAACATGAGTTAATACATAATAGTAAGTGGCAATGTCAACTGTAATCAAATAACTCTGCAAGTAATACACTATCTTTCGGCAATAAATACTTATCACATCACATCTTGATCAATAGTAGGCTTATGAAGAGCCTTGTCGATGTCGAAGATCATGCCAGTATGATAATATCGACATTAATTAAAACTAAAATGGTCGATGTCGTATCTAATTGATTTAAATGTCCTAATTCTTGATAGACTACTCACAATATAAAAACTTTGAGTCAAAAACGTCAATTGGTAAAATAATAAGAAAATTTAACACTTTTTAATTTTAAGTGTACTAATAACAGTGATTATCATTATATTGACATCATTAACGATGTCTTAAATGAATATAGTGAAAATTGATACTGAGTTTTAAGCCCGGTACATCGCTTTCATTAATAAATAAACAACATATCGGTTTTCATACTAACATCGACTAGTATCAAGGCCTATTTGGGCAGCACAGAAATGTTGCGCTAATGGATTAACAACTACTACGTTAACCAACCAACCTCTAGTTGGCACCATAAAAGACAGAATCCTCACGAGTCTAAGTAGTAACTGGTCTGGGTTTGATATATTACCCGTTTCGTCATAAAACATAAAATGCCAAGCAACTAATTGAATATTATGGAAGGTTAATAATAACAATTCATAACAAAATTTGGGTTATTAGGACTAGATAATCGAACTCGATTGCTGATTTCAAAAGCAATAAAATCTTAGCAAAACCCCAGTTACGATTTCAGCATAAAATCCATGAAAAACTAATATATGGGTCAATTAAGATGGGAGTCGTATCTAAGTGTAGAAAACTGCTATTAAAGAGCTTGGACTCGCAGCTAATTTTGAAAATTTAATCATTTGTTCAAGTTTTGGAGATTGTAGGTAAAGGAGAAAAGGAAGAGAACTTTACGTATTTATAAGAAGAAGCAAGCAAATGGATGCCGTTATATTTGATTCAAATGAATGGATAGATCAACACAAGAAGACCAAAAGACAGGAAAAAGGATAACATTAAGAATATTGACTTGAAAATCAATGGTTTCTTTACAATAGGGGGAAAATGTTACTACTATCACCATTATCAAAGATGTTCAAGGAAATAGTGCCAAAGAATAGCGATGTCACATAAATTCCATTAGCCTCGATAAAGCCCAAAACAATGAAGCGTTAATTTCATCTGCTATGAATCACGACTGCTAAATAGTACTAAGATTGACGTTGAGAGTCATAATTTTGGAGGAAATATTAGATAAAGTTGTCCCTTATCAAAGTCGACATTGCCAGCATTATTCATTCTTAACACCATATGTAATTGAGCAATTGAAAGTTTCCATCCCAGCGTCTTCACCCATAGAATCGCATTATAAAGGAAACTACAAATCATGAACGTCATCGAGGAACAAATTGTTATGGTGTCGACTCTCTTGAAAGACTCCATACATCTACATGCACGATGTTGATGACTGTCATCGTCGTAGTCAATATCCACATGCAATATCAATGCCGCATTTCATCAGCCACTGTGTATTGGCATTGAAGATCATCTACGTCACCGTTGTTCTGTATCTACGACACTCTTTAATAATGGGTAATGCTGCCAACCATCAATCAGGAAGATCTCAAGGTATAGAGTCATCATCATCGATAGTCATTAACCATGCCGAGAATCATCAATATATCCTAAAGGGTTATCAAAGTCGCATCTTGCTAATGTCGCTCTTCATCAATGCTAATATGTGGTTATGGTAAGAGTAGATAAATGAGGAGGAAATTGCCAATGTCGAGTTTAATGACACCAAATATCAGCCTTATTGAACCCGTGCTGAAGCCAAGCTATGTGTACTGGACAATGTGGACATTGATGTTTAGCGATGTTATTAATGCTGAAGATGAGGTTGCCGAAGCCAAGCACAACGCCGCCTGTTAACTATATAAATAAGGACCAAAGAGTTTCATGGAAGGGCTGAATTCTCTCTCCTTATTTCTTACTTTTTAAACTTTGTATACCCTAGATGGAATTGGGCATTTTGCCTATTGTAACACTCGAACAATTGTACACATAAGGATTTGAAAATTGAACAAGGACATAGCCTTTTTGACTTTATACGGACTATGACTTGCACATTCGTTTGACTTTGTACATTTGTTGACTTGGACTTGTGACTTACATATCATATTGAGTTGAATGTCGACCTTTATATTGGCATATATTTTGCATACTGCCTCGAGCCCTTAATGACGACGATGACTAACTTAGAGTCAATATGGATGTATACTTCGATTTGATGACTTCAATTAGCCTCGACAAGGCCTCACTTTGAAGTTGCTCTGTTTTTTATACACTTTTGGGGTTAGCGAATTTATTCGTTAAAATTACCAAATAATCAAGACAGTTCCTCTTCCAATGTTCCATCTTTGATTAACCCTTCTCTTCTTTGGCCTTAGCTTTACCCTTATCGCCGTTAGACCTATGCCTTAATTTGTTTGAACTGTTCGAAGAAAATATACCCTTAACTGCAACTTCCATAGTCGGTTCTATCACGAACATACTCCTAATCATCCTTAACATATTAAGGTGATCCACTATAATACCTCCACGGATTCATATTGAAGTTCGGTATGATTATATCAAACCGCTAATCCAAGAATTAAGTCGGTCTATAGCTCAGTGTCAAGATTCCTTCCTAACTAAACCAATCCATCTATGTACCCTATAATATTGAGTATGCGATCCTGGATAGGATTACCATTACTCATCTTAGTATGAAACAATTTCCATGAGATCTCATCCTTGCAATACGAGACTATTCATGGTATGACTTTTGTAGGTTCTAAATATGGATCGAGCATCCATATCTCATGTTATCTTTAGAGCTTGTTGCTCCATGTTAATTGTACATAGTATTAAGTAAGTTCGCAATCGATCGACCATTGGACAAGTATTAATCTCCTTATGACTCAATGGTCATTATTAATTCACCGTCCATCATATGGAGAGCTTTACGTACACTAGTCTCAACGAATGTATCAATATCTTTTTCTTGATACAACTTGGCTACAAAAATTAAGGGATAAGAATTTTAAATATGAATTCAAAACTCATGTTTACGAACACATTCGTAACTGTAATCGATAAAATACACCTAAGGATTTTCTTCTTATACATGTTTAATGTACTATTATCATTACTTATATCACAATATAATAACACATATAAAAGATAATAAAGACAAAAACATACTTTATTTTAAACAAGATTATGTTACAAGAGTTAAGTTATTTACTTAATTTCCTCTTGGGAACACCCTTAATCATATTAAAGAAAATGAAAACGATGAACTATAGCCAAGATTATTCATTCATAGCTATCCTAAGTGTAATAAATTGCAGGTTAAAGTGTAAAAATATGTGTTCAATATGTAATTCTTTAATTCGAATGAAAATGGTGTGAATTTTTATATCCCATGAAATTAAACTAACCAATATGATATTATTTTGTTATTATTGGCATGTAATGTAATGTGTATGAATAAATAGTATATTGGTATTATATTACAATTTTTATTTGTTTTGATAAAATTGGTAATAAATATGTTACCCTATTTCATTTATGTGATTACACATGTATAAATTACCAATGAACTTGATTGGTGCAATTTTGGATAAAATAACTACATTGGTGTTATGGAATGGCAGGCATGATTGCATAGTATCTAAACACTAAATGTGGAAAAAATGACTTGTCAACTATTAAAACCCCGATATGAGAATATAGAGAAAACTTGAATGGATGACTAATGCCAAGCTAGCCTGTTTGGTCGTTTCTCCTTTTTCTTGGAACCACAATGCCAATAGTCCCTTGTGTACAGACTCGATTGAAAGACGATAAAATAATGAGTACACTGAGGGAAGACATTCATTGTGATAGGAGTTGGGCTTAAATTCTACATAAGAAAGAACTATTTATCAATGTAGGGTTGAATCAGCCTTAGACTTTTAAAACTAATTTTTGATGATTAAATGCTTGATAAAATATTTATGTGATATTAAAGACATGACAACACATTGTTATAAATAAAATGATTAGAACTGTTAGTCCTTGAGATGATGGTTTTGATGACAACAACCTTAGGACTTGTTATAGAATATAAATACTAACGTTATGGTTTAGATATATGTGTATATGCAGAATATAAACATGCAGGTACCAAGAATGAAGACTGTACAGTATAGAGATACAAGACTGATGAATTTAAAGATCGAAGATATCAATATTGAAGACTCATGAGTATTAAGAAATCAAGTTATCAAGAGTTCAAGATTTCAAACAGTACAAGATAATGTAGTTAGTCTAGAATTATGTTAAAAATTCTTGAAAGCACTTACATCTTTATTCGAAATTTATTCGTGGAATGGAATCCACTTCGAGCCTGTTAAAGGGATGGAACCCACGACAATATCTAGTGGAACATATAGTGGTCCTATTTTGATATCCGCTAATTTTATAAAAATGTTTTTCAAAAATATATCTCTTGTTTTTAAAAATGTTTTCAAAACTTTCTTTTCAAAAAGACAACTCTCTTGTTTGAAATATTTTAGCCTAAAAACTAATTTTATCATTTTTAATATTTTGATTTCAAAATTGTCCTTATTTTTAAACCATCTCTTTTTTTAAATATTTAGCTTTAAAATATTTATATACTCGGATTTTAAATCACTTTATAGATTAAGATTATATATATTAAAATTATTTTCTAAACTCTTTTATATGTTTAAACTATATTCAAATATATTTACAAAGTTTAGAAATTGTTTTGACAAATTATAGAAACCAATTTTAATAAGAAAATCAAAACATCAATTTTGCCTTGAGCATGTCGACATACCTCAACCCCCCATGTCAACATGGTGTCCGTTATTTTCAAATTTCAATTTTCAAAAGAAGTGTCTATTCGTCGTATCCTTTCACGAATAGATATGGTTGTTGCTCTACTATAAATACCAGTAAGTTATAAACGAATTTTTACCAGATTTCATTTATTTTCTCTCCTCTTCATCTTCCACATTTATTCTAAAGAATCCTAAACTATACTCTGCCAAAATACCAAGTGAATCAAACTTGATTATCTCTTGTTTGATTCTCTGTCACTCTCTCCATAAGATCTCAGTGCTATTCAGAGTTATAGAATCTTTTGTAAATCAAACTATTGAGTAAAAGGTGCAGTTGAGCCTTGAAATCAATTGGGTGTGATTGTAGCCTCGGAAATCAATTGGGTGATTTTGTAGCCTGGTTAAATCAAGAGAGTTTCCATGAACTCAAATACAGGAGGGTGTACCTCGTAGCCTTGAAACCGAGGGTGTAATCTAGGAGATTATTTTGAAAAGAAATCCGTACGATTGTACGGGACTGGGTGTAGGGTAACTCCGAACCAGTATAAAATCCTGGTGTGTTCTTTCCTTTACTGCTTTTATTTAGTATTTGCATCTGTGTCTGATTCTGTGATTATATCTGTGTTTATGAATTGCATTTGTTGGTGTTTAAATTGAACAAAATTCAAAAAGATTTAAAAAATACATAAAACACTATTCACCCCCCCTCTAGTGTTATTCCAGCCTTAAGATCCGTAATCCGCATTTCTCACATTGGTATCAGAGCATTGGTTTTCAAAGTTTTCATAATCTGAATTTTGAAAAAGTTTTTAAAATGGCTATTTTTGGGGATTTTGTTAACACTAGTTTAAAACTGTTTAAATCATCGTTGTCTCATAAGTCTGCATATAGTTGTTATAGAAAATCAAGTTATCTACCGAGTTTGTATTCTGTGCAGAAAGAAAATGTTATATGGCCTTTGAAGAATCAACACTCAATGGACAAATTGTGCAAATCAAGAAGAATAAGTGGATACTTGATAGTGGATCTTCAAGACACATGACTGGTAATCCAGATATGCTAAATGATATTATCTATAAAAGTGGAGGATTTGTTAATTTTGGAGACAACTCAAAAGGATATGTGATTGGCATCGGCAATGTCGGTAACTCTAAAACTCCTACTATTTCTAATGTTTTATTAGTTAAGAATCCGAAACACAATCTGCTTAGCATCAGTCAACTTTGCGATAAAGGATACAAAATTAAATTTGAAAAAGATAAGTGTCACATCGAAGATAATAATTCAAATATTATATTTGAAGGAATTAGGAAGAAAAATATTTATATTCTTAGTATTAAAATCTCAAATGATAATCTATGTCTTTTGGCTAATACAAGTGACCCTTGGATTTGGCATAAAAGATTTGGGCATTTGAATTTTAAACTCTTATCTAGACTTTCTAAACTTGATCTAGTAAGAGGTCTCCCTAGAATGAATTTTAAAATATACAGTATATGTGATGCTTGTCAATTAGGAAAACTTAGAAAGAGTTCTTTCAAATTAAAAGATATGATTTCAACTTCAAAACCTCTTGAGTTACTTCATCTAGATTTGTTTGGTCCATATCAATTCAATCAATAAATCACAACAAATATGTCTTTTTAATTGTAGATGATTATTCTAGGTTTACATGGACAATTTTTATGAAACATAAAAGTGATACTTTTGATTCATTTAAAATATTTACAAAAAGACTCCAAAACCAACTTTCTTTAAAAATTATAACTGTTCGTAGTGATCATGGTGGGGAATTTGAAAATGAAAATTTTGAGAGATTCTGCAATAAAAAGGGAATAACTCATAATTTCTCTTTTCCAAGAACTCCACAATAAAACGGAGTGGTAGAACGTAAAAATAGGACGATTCAAGAATGTGCTAGAACAATGTTTTCAGATAGTAATTTACCAAAACATTTTTGGGCTGAAGCAGTCGCTACAGCTTGCTACATTTTAAATAGAATATTAATTAGACTGTTAACTGATAAAACACCTTATGAACTTCTTTACAAGAAGAAACCAAAGGTATCTTATTTTAGAATCTTTGGAAGTAAATGTTTTATTCTAAATACAAAAGACAATTTGGATAAATTTGATCCTAAATCCGACAAATGATCTTTATCGGATATTCTAATAGATGTAAAGCATATAGAGTTTTCAACTTAAGAACTAATACCATTGAAGAAACAATGCATGTTTCGTTTGACGAAAATTTCAAAAATGTTGAAAAAATTAATGATGAAGAAGAATTTGCTACCCTAAATAATTAATCAATTGAAACAAATAATGATCTTATTCATCCAAATAAAAAGGTTAAGCTTTTAAAAGATCATCCTATAGAAAATATACTAGAAAATATTGAATCTATTGTTAGAACTAGAAATCAACTAAATAATATGAGTAATGTAGCTTTTATATTATCTATTGAACCTAAAAATCCAAAGGAAGCATCGTCTGATGATTCATGGATTCTGGCTATGCAAGAAGAACTGAATCAATTCACCAGAAATGATGTTTGGGAACTTGTTCCTAGACCCGAGGATAAAACTATAATAGGAACTAAATGGGTTTATAAAAATAAAATGAATGAACTAGGTGAGGTCATTAGAAATAAAGCTCGATTAGTCGCACAAGGTTATTGTCAAGAAGAAGGAATAGATTTTGATGAAACCTTTGCACCCGTAGCAAGATTAGAAGCCATTATAATTGTACTTTCTTTCGCAAACTATAATAATTTCAAATGGATGTTAAAAGTGATTTTCTAAATGTATTTGTTAAAGAGGAAGTTTATGTTGAACAACCTCCACTCTTTGAAGATGAAAAATTTCCAAACCATGTTTTCAAACTTAAGAAAGCTCTATATGGTCTGAAACAAGCTCCTAGAGCATGGTATGACAGACTAAGATTTTTTTTATTACAGTCAAATTTTGAAATTGGTAAAGTAGATAATACTCTTTTCATTAAAAGAAATAAAAATGATATCCCACTAGTACAAGTTTATGTAGATGATATTATTTTTGGTTCAACAAATCATGAAATGAATAAAGAATTTTCTGAAATAATGACAAAGGAGTTTGAGATGAGTCATATGGGTGAACTTACTTTCTTCTTAGGTTTACAAATAAAACAATTAGATAATTGTTATTTTATTAGTCAAGAAAAATATGTTAGGGATCTAGTGAGTAAATTTGGTATGACTACGGCGAGTGGAAAACCCACTCCCATGGCAACCAATGAAGCTTTAAATAAAGAAGATCTTTCAAAAGATGTAAATCAAAAACTATATAGGGGAATGATTGGATCACTACTCTATATCACTGCGAGTAGACCTGATATCATGCATAGTGTTTGTCTCTGTGCAAGATACCAATCTATACCCAAAGAGACTCACTTAAAAGCTGTGAAACATATCATAAGATATGTTAAACATACTTTTGACTATGGTTTATTTTACCCTAAAAATGATTCATTTGATTTAATCTCTTATTGTGACGCTGACTATGCTGGTTGCAAATCTGACCGAAAAAGTACAAGTGGAACTTGTCACTTTTTGGGGATTCTCTTGTTTCATGGTTTAGTAAAAAGCAAAACACTGTTTCTTTATCAACAACTGAAGCAGAATATATCTCTGCTGCTTTGGCTTGCTCTCAAGTCATTTATATGCAACAAACCCTAAAAGATTTTGGATTAACAATTTCAAAATCACCAATTTATTGTGATAATACTAGTGCAATAAATTTATCTAAAAATCCTACTCATCATGCTAGGACTAAACATATTAATATCAAACATCATTTTCTCAGATTTAATATAAGTAAAGAGATTGATGGTTTTGATGACAACAACCTTAGGACTTGTTATAAAATATAAATACTAACATTATGGTTTAGATATATATGTATATGCAGAATATAAACATGCAGGTACCAAGAATGAAGACTGTACAGTATAGAGATACAAGACTGATGAATTTAAAGATCGAAGATATCAAGATTGAAGACTCATGAGTATCAAGAAATCAAGTTATCAAGAGTTCAAGATTTCAAACAGTACAAGATAATGTAGTTAGTCTAGAATTATGCTAACACTTCTTGAAAGCACTTACATCTTTATTCGAAATTTATTCGTGGAATGGAATCCACTTCGAGCCTGTTAAAGGGATGGAACCCACGACAATATCTAGTGGAACATATAGTGGTCCTATTTTGATATCCACTAATTTTATAAAAATGTTTTTCAAAAATATATCTCTTGTTTTTAAAAATGTTTTCAAAAATTTCTTTTCAAAAAGACATCTCCCTTGTTTGAAATACTTTAGCCTCAAAACTATTTTTATCATTTTTAATATTTTGATTTCAAAATTGTCCTTGTTTTTAAACCATCTCTTGTTTTAAATATTTAGCTTTAAAATATTTATATACTCAGATTTTAAATCACTTTATAGATTAAGGTTATATATATTAAAAATTATTTTCTAAACTCTTTTATATGTTTAAACTATACTCATATATATTTACAAAGTTTAAAAATTGTTTTGACAAATTATAGAAACCAATTTTAATAAGAAAATCAAAACATCAATTTTTCCTTGAGCATGTCGACATACCTCAACCCCCCATGTCGACATGGTGTCTGTTATTTTCAAATTTCAAAAGAAGTGTCTATTCGTCGTATTCTTTCACGAATAAATACCAGTAAGTTCTAAACGAATTTTTACCAGATTTCATTTATTTTCTCTACTCTTCATCTTCCACATTTATTCTAAAGAATCCTAAACTATACTCTGCCAAAATACCAAGTGAATCAAACTTGATTATCTCTTGTTTGATTCTCTGCCACTCTCTCCATAAGATCTCAGTGCTATTCAGAGCTATAGAATCTTTTGTAAATCAAACTGTTGTGTAAAAGGTGTGGTTGAGCCTTGAAATCAATTGGGTGTGATTGTATCCCCGAAAATCAATTAGGTGATCTTGTAGCCTGGTTAAATCAAGAGAGTTTCCCTGAACTCAAATACAGGAGGGTGTACCTCGTAGCCTTGAAACCGAGGGTGTAATCTGGGAGGTTATTTTGAAAAGAAATCTGTACGATTGTACGGGACTGGATGTATGGTAACTCCGAACCAGTATAAAATCCTGGTGTGTTCTTTCTTTTACTGCTTTTATTTAGTATTTGCTTCTGTGTCTGATTCTATGATTATATCTGTGTTTGTGAATTGCATTTGTTGGTGTTTAAATTGAACAAAATTCAAAAAGATTTAAAAAATACATAAAACACTATTCACCCCCCTCTAGTGTTTTTCCAGCCTTAAGATCCGTAATCCGTATTTCTCACAAGAACTAGTTTAATTAATAATTAGGTATTTTTGGGTACATGTGACATGATGAACCCTTTTGTATGAATTCTCGATTATTAATGTTTTATTTAGTTATGAACTACAATATTATTAGTGTATATAATACCTTGTATGTGTATGATAGAAGGTCTGGTAAGTCCTTTTACTTATGATACAAAGTAAAATACAAGTGAATGGAAAATCCTTTCCTCTAGGCAACATGGTCTCACTATGTATTGTTTTATTGTTTTGGTTGGCTAATATTATTTACACTGGGTTTTATGTTTGACAAACATTTTTTGTTTTCTTCCTCTCTTGGGTACTTAATTGAGTAGGTTGAGAGTAAGAGATTGATAGGTTTTGGTTTGGACAAAAAAACTTTTTGGAAATGTGCAGGAGGCAAGTAGTTATCTATTATTAATAGTATTTTTACTATACTACGCAGTTGCTTTAGCATGTAATAATGAGAGGGTTCAGAACTATCTGGTATTTTTGACTCTGATCATTCAAAGGGGCATCTTCATGTTTCTCTCTTGTAAAGAATCTATGTGTTTGACTATTATAATGTATCCTTGTGATGGATATGTTTTAGGTTGGATCAAATTTAAAAATGTAAATCTAAATGAAAAGTTTTAATTACTATCGCTCTAGGATGTTTGAGTAAGATAATGAATCTCATCCATCGCTTGAGAATAATACCGGGGGCGACTATAACATCATTAATGTTCATTTCAGGTCACGTAATATAGAATGTCACAGATGTAAGGATTTTTAGTGGTTTTCTTATTAGGGATATAGGCCCACTTTGATGATTTGGTAAACTCTTTTGTTATAAATAAAGAAATACAAGCTTGTTTTTTAATACATTACAAAATATTTTAAATCTCATTCCTCATGGAGAAAGAAGGGTGTTTATAGCTAAATTTTCTAATTAGAAAGAGTTTGACATGATAGTACATTGATGTGGCAAACACTGATTGTTGTCTGATCTTAATATTATGTGAATATTTTCCTATAGTGCAACATAGGTTATTCCATATTTTAAATTAACAATGAGTGAACTATTATGACATTTATTAGAGAGAATGTGGTATTAAATAGTGTGTGATTAAAGAGCAATAGTGCATCTGTCATGGCTTTGAGTGAGTGTAGGAGGATGGGCGAACAGGGTAGTGGAGGCTAACCATGTCCAGTTAAAGTTAGGACTTTATCCTTGTTTGTTACATAGAGTGAGGTTTCTAGGTAGATGTGGGTGTCAGAGTTTCATCAGTTGCATTTGTATTAAGTGGATGCAAGTACTGTGAGGTTGAGTTAACATTTTTACACTTCTTAGGTTAGTTAAGATATATGTTCTACTCATGTGATTTCCTCAATAAAAATTTCTCATTGGCTTCTCTCCATAATTCTTAGACAACAAAATATGGACCTAGTCCCAAAACTATCTCTAATTTGGCTATAGCTTTTGTGAAATTACAAACAATTACTAAAGCAGTGCACAATATTTCCCTTCTAAGTGTGTCTAGATATGATCATGCAGGTAAACGTATTATTATTTGAAGATATGTCTTATGCTCTATTTACTGCTGGGGACGCATGGTAGTTTCAAGAGAAGATACTTTTGAGATCTTGAGTTGCCTTTGGTAGAGGGCCCTTTATTTAGGTTAATGCTTCATTAGTTTTGGTGGTATCATATATTCTACCATTTAAATTAAATGGTCAGGATCATCTCCATAACAAACTTGACTTCTAACCAAATATTTTATCATTATTTTGAAACAACAATGTTATTTATTGTTACATTATTCAGCAATAATTGGATGAGCTATGCACGTTTAAAAACTTGAGTCCATTTACTCAAGAATATCATATTATAAATGCTCCAATATGAAATAAAGTGCTTCTCATATTTTCCTTAATGTGATGATTTAAAGTGGATGAATGTAACCAGTTGTTAATGCATTTTTTACTTGTAAAGAAAATTGACTTTTCAATACAATTTTTTTAAAGGAATGTTATAAAAAAGATATAAAATATATAAAGAAATCCTCTTTTTTCGTCTCCTATATTTTAGTTCGTTTTCTTAAGAAGATACTAAGAACTCTAAATTTCCTTAAAGTAAATCCACCAAAAATCAAACATTTAAACCTTAAAAATACTCAAGTGCATCTCCTTACCCATCAAAAAGGTTCGACCAACCCAAAGGTGGTAGTAGGCTTAGGTGTTGAAATATTGGTGAAGGATAAGGATGCATGTGAGCTTTATAGAAGAAAGTTGGGTCTTAATTTATTTGGATGATGGTTTGGTGCATACAAGAACCTTTAGAGAAAATTCTTACTAGAAATGATTGTATAATAGATTCATCTGAGAGTTAGGTTATGAAATGGTAATTGGAAGGTTGAATGTGAAATTTAAGCAATGTGGCATGCATAAATAAATTGGTGGAGAAAGACAAGGGGTGTAGTGTATGGTGGAGTCACAAGAGGGCCTTTTAGGGCAGTAGTGGAGTAATTCAGCTGGAACCTATGGTTGCAGTACAACATTTAGTGAATTGTTCGTACATAGTTGTTCAACCACTCAACGTCGACTTAGAATGACACAGGTGATCACCTAGATAAAATCAGGGTAAACACTAGATGATATCCAAAGTAAAGCTCATAACAAAATTTGTATGCTCAAATACTACTCCAGATGAAGGGTTGGAAACTGAATAAACTTCGGATGAACAAAGCATTGACTTAGAGGTTTCTTTGGTTCATCTCTGAAGTTGCTTAGAGTTTGACTCTAAGTTATTATTTGTCTAATCCAGAGATTACCCCTCCTCCAATCTGCATGTGATTAGCTCAGAGCAAATCTATGTCTGAGCAAATCACTCATGTTATATCATCTATCGATTTTTTACGATCTAGATCCCATTCTGGACAACTTTGAGACCTATTCACAATTACCCAAAGTTGTGTAGTTTTGTCCAAGGAGAGGGGCAAAGAAGAGATTGTTATATGATGAGAAAATGTAGTGAGTGTTGAATCAAGTGCATTGACAATGAAGTAAAAGAGGGAACTTAAAAAGAATCATTTTATTGATTTTACACTAGATTTTTATTTGGTGTTTACATGAATAATTCATTTGCAACAATCATATTTGGTGTGTATTTTAGTTTTAATATTTTGTTTATTAAATATATATTATAACTTAGATTTTTTTTTAAATTAATTTAATAATAGTTTATATTGTACTTTACTTTACTTTACTTTATTTATTTGAGATTCACATTCATGTTAACCATATGATATAAATAAGCTAATTTAAGAGATTTATGGGATTAACTATATGGAGTATTTATGATCATTGGGATATTGTATGAAATGAGCATACAATATATATATATATACATACATACATATATATATACATACATATATATATATATATGCATGTGTGCGCGCGCGCGTATTTAATATAATATCTCCTTAATATATTTTTACATGTTTATACATATATCTACAATAATATATAATAAGATTTTGGCAACACATATAAATGAAAATAATTTTTTTTTTGCTAAATAAAAAGTATGTTGTTTTATAAAAAAATTTGGCATAAAAGTTTCAGTATAATTTCTTAAATCATATTATATATATATATATTAAAGAAGAGAATAAGAGTGGTGCTTTATTCAAGTAGAGCACTCATTCCGACTACTTGTACCTTGAGTTAAAGGTCCCTGGTATATATTTAAAATTTAAATTTATTCAATTTTTATTTTTGATAAAAAGAATTTTTAACTTGTGAATATATATACGACTATATGTTTTAAATTTAAACTTTAAATGTAATCTATTAACATTTATTTATATGTTTAAAATAGATTTTTTCTATTAAACCAAGACTGAATGGAAATTTTTTAAACCCGTGAGAAATATATGTATATATATATAATTTAAGATTATGTACATACATATATAATAAGTACACAAGCTTGTGTATACCGGTAGTAAAACACTGGATTCAAAAATTAGAGGTTAAAGATTTGAGTCCCTATTAGCGCATAGATTGTACGGTTCATCCTTCCAAAAGTTGTTTCCCTTTGATAACTTGTTGCTCATGGTATAAGAACATATGATTATATAAGGATTTTTTTTAAAATTACCTTTATAAGAAGAAAAAAATATATATTATTTTTATATTTGGTTTAAAGATTTTTGGTTTATATATATACAATATTCATGTATATAAATATATATTTATTAGTATATATAAATATATTTTTAATAATATACTTAAAAAATAATATGGTTGAAAGTAAAATAATACACACACACACACACCTTAGATCTATGAGTTATTCCTCCTTGAACTGTAATTCCTTCTTTCTTTTTGCTTAGTGTGTGAACATTAATGCTCCTAAGTTTATTTCCTATGTATTAAATGAGAGAAGCTAGGGCTATTTATAGTCACAGATATCACAAATATATCCACTTTTCATCCTCTATTAACTCTATATTTGATTTTGGCCAAATACAAGCATTCAAACATCCTTTATCCCCATATTTTGGTCGGTCCCATACCATTATCTCTCCGTGATGTTGGTCCTAACTACCATCATATACCAATTAACCAAATAATTATTTTAGCCCATATGTTTAATTAAATTAATATATAACAGTTATATTTTATTTTAATTAAATTTAAGGCCCTAATAAATAATTAAAAGCCATACAAATTTTATACATTTAAATAATTTAAATAATTTAAATAATTTAAATGTTGAAGCCTATATAGACTTTGTTAAAGTACATTTGTTATACCATTATTTGCACTCAAAAAGTATGTTGAGTGCAGGTTTAAATGCACACAATCAAAGAGCCACCTAAAGCAATAAGATATTAATCGGGTCGCTTCCCCACTAGAAAGAGGCTACGTGTAACGACCTGGAATTTTACCACTTCGATTTACGAATATTTAATTAATTTTAAATATTCAAATAATCGGTTTTATAATTTAAACAAGACTCTTTTACAATAAATAGTGATTATGAAATAGTTTTCAAAATTTGTTTACATAAATATTTAGTTAGGGTTTAATTATTTAATTAGGGTTGAATTATTTAATTAAAAGTTAATTATTGTTTAATTAAAAACTAAGATTTAATTATTATTAAATAAAGAGTTTAAATGTTATTTAATAATTAGATAAAATTTTAAAGTTTTAAACCACTTTATTTCTAAAGTTTGTTTTTTTTAAAGTATCTCTCTTTTAAAGAATGTTTCAAATCCAAGGGATTTCTTTGTCGATTACCCTTAAGTAACCTCAAATGAATATGAAACCCAATGATATCCGTTTTGCAAAAATAAACACCATTCTGCTAATTAAATTGCATTTGACATTTATTAGGTAGAATAAATCACGGTTCTGCTATAACTTACCCCATAGATTATGTTTGCCTCTATTTAAGCAGAATAAAAACCCAGTTCTGCTATTTTGGTAACTTAAATATTTACCTATATGTTGATTGGTTGTTATTGGTTTATTCCTTTTACATATCTGATTGTTATGTAAATACCCACGATAAAACTTGGAAAGTTAAACTCAATTAAACGAGAACCATTGTGGTTACTAAGCCTCTTTTTGATTTTTATGAAATCAAATACTTCATTTTATCCTTTTGATAATGGTTTAAAGCTTATTTAATTTTAAGATATTTAAATGATAATTTAGTAATTATTTTATTTATAGGTCTTTTGAAGTAATTTAACATTTTTTTTAAAATGACTGTTTAAAATCATTATTTTGTTAATGTGGTTTAAAGATAATAAATGGAGAATGTTTTAAAAATAATAACTTGTTCATTTAAAGTTGTTTTAAAAATAATAACTTGTTTATTTCAAGTTGTTTTAAATAATTAGTTTTATCAAGGGAACTTTATTGATTTAAAAGTTTATTTAAGAAGTTTTTTTTCAAATAAGGAAAGTTTATAAAAGGAGTTTTATGAATTGAAAAGAGGTCTTGAAATTTGGAAAAAAAGTTTTAAAAATAATTTTGAATATTTATAAGAAGTTTTATAAATGGTTTTAGATATTTATAAAAGAAGTGTTGTAAATGATTTTGGAGATTTATAACAAGCTATATAAATGGTTTTGATATTTATAAAAGAGTTTTGTAAATAAACTTGGAGATTTATAAGGTGTTTTATAAATGGATTAGGAATTTAAATAAAGGAGATTTCATAAAAGGAAAGAGATTTATTTAAAAAGGATTTATTAAAGAAATTTATAAAAGAAATTGAGATTGGATTTCCCCAGATTGACCTTCTTAATTTTGATGGTGTGGACATTTGTTCCATGCTTAACACCGAAAGAATAGTGTTTAAGTTTATTCTTTTCTAAGTTTCTTATAAAATAACTTTTGTTTGAACCTTTAATATGATTTTGGAGTAAGAAATCTTTCACAATGTTTTGTGAATATACTTATGCCAGTAAGGTAAGTATATGAATATTTTGATAAATATTTTGGAAAGAGATTTAAATAAATGAAAGATTTATTTTGAGGCTTAGTGGTGGCTATAAGTAATTAAATCTCTGAATTGTTGTTGTTTGTTTATTTGATAGTTAAATAATCGATTATCAGACCTTGGCCTATTTTAACTCAGGAAGTATGTTGTGTATATTTGAGTTCCCCGGTGAGGACCCGAATACTTGTGCATACTTCCAAAGAACCGAAATTGAGTTAGCCAGGAATTACCTCTTAGTTTGGAGACACCGGTTTCTGAATTTATCTGAACCACTCCAAACTAATAACGTTCTTGATAGATTGTTATGAAGTATGCTATAGAGTTGTAATACACTTTTTGAGGGTGATTCCAAAATGGAAGATAATAAATGTTGAATGTTTGTTCAATCCTGAAAGAACTTGGATGGATGAATGCTGGCATTGCATTTCTGCCTAGAAGGCAGTGTTGGCATTCCAAGATGGTCTAGTAAAAGGAAAGGAAAATGCATGGCCTCAAGCCTCATACCTCAAGAATGGCTAAAATAGGGGATGCTCAGAGAGTTATGTGGTTAGCTACCATTAGGAGCAGTCATCCCTTTCTCTAGATTAGATTTTGAATGTCGTATGTGCGCAGGCACCAAGGGGCAAATTAAAGCAACCTCGGTGTCAAGGGATGAGGTAATCTGGCTTGTCATGGGGCAGGCCGACTCTACGCTCGCAGGGAGTCCATGTGTGGCCCTCAGGTACATTTTTCTAGAGGTGTACTTTCGAAAGGTAGTCCCTTATCTTGCCATGTTATAATCCATCTCCTTATACGTGCCTTACGGTTTTGATTGTAGAACCTAGTATGCTTGAATGTAATTAATGTATCCATTTCAGCTATGATTCAATATTTATTTTAAAACCCTAGACACTATTATAATATTACTAGATTTTATAATAAAAATGGTTTGGTTATTGTTAGATGACCGAATTTCTATCGGATTAGAAAACCATCGAAAAATTTTGAAATATATTTTACCGCAAACGTACGGCGTACACTTGTAGTACGTGGCAAATACGGGTCGATCCGCAGGGAATTGATGATTTTAAAATTCTATTCAATCAAATTAAACCAAAGTCAAGTGATTGTTAACTAACTAAAAGAAAGTAAAAATAAACTAAAACTAAGGAGAATAAAAAGATGAGATTAAAGAGAAATTTAGAGGCAAATCCCCTCTCATGATCATATAAATCAACATAATGACATTATGATCTCTTTTTGGTCATGTGAGTTTAGTTGATGCATTTATCATAAGCATGGTCTAATTGTGTTATTAATTAACCACTTAAACCATCAAACTTTAATGCACCCTCTAACCCACTTACTAACTTCAATGAAAATGATATGAAATCAAAAGTAGAATCTATTTTAAGCATGGTTTATTAACTATTGAATTAGAAACATAAACCATCAAATATTGACTCTAAATCCACTTCCATTACCATGATCATATATAGATGAAGAGGTAATTAATGATTCATATGACTAAGCATAGCCTATTTGTTTTGAACAATATAAGCTATCAAACTCAATATTAAACACAAAACCACACAAACATATACTTTCCATTAAGCACAAAAGAGACATAAATGAGAAATTATGTTGCATCTACATGATTCAAGAGAGCATCATTACCCCTAAATTGTAGGGATTAGCCTCTCATTTGTGTTATTATGTCAACACTAGTAGAAAGTAACATGAAATAAACAAAAGTAAAAAGAAGAGGAAAATGAAAGCTAATGAAAAAGAAAGCTAATTAACAAGAACTAGAACTATTATACTTGCATGAAAGTAAATCTACACTACAACATGAAAGGAAGTAAACAAGAAAGGGAAAAGATCATATATTAAATTGCAAAAGAAAAGAAAAGAAAATTACATGAAAATAAAAATGGCTAAGTAGCCATGAAAAGAGAAAGAGAAGAGCTTGTTTATTTGTGAGCCTAAACTAAACTAAGAGAGACTAAGGGAAGAGAAGAGGGTTACATGAAACATAAGGGGATTTTATGCATGTGTTAAACCCTAATTCATATTTTTGGGGAATGCCCAAAATACCCTCTTAGGAAGTGTGGAGGCCAAGTAATCATTAGCTTCAAATAATCCTCATTTAAGTGTACATGAAGCCATTAATTCCATAAGCATGTGCATTAGCCTCTAATTTGTACATTAAGGTAGGTGGGTAGGTGGGGTCCTCCATTATCTTCACTTTGAATTATTTCCATCTTCATTTGTTCTCTTCACTCTTGTGCATGCATATATCATCATGTAACCACTTGTAAAAGTCACCAAATTTCCTATAAAACAACATAGAAAATTCCATGTAAATTTTCACAATTTAATAAATGCATAAAAATGAGCATTTTGCCCCTATATGAAGATGAATATGTGACAATTTCAAATAATTTGAATTTTGGTTTAAACAGGTTAAAATACCTAATATGATCATTTATTTAATTTAAATAGATTAAATATGGTGGTAAAAATATGCACATTTACGTGCACATCAGTTATTGTAAGGTAAAAACTCATCCGTGTTTATGTGCAGCGTGGTCTTACGAGATTCCATTTATTTTGAAAGGTTTTTCAAATATAATAATCAATATGATTTGATTCGAGTTTTTCTCACGTTGGTTTTACCTGATTGACCTGGGTGTTGTTTTCCTATAATGCTCGGGGTCAGTCTGAGCATATATTCCAGATTTAGCTGGATACTTTGGAGCTTTCAAAGGACAAGTCGGATGCCTCCAAGTCGTATTCACGTATCTTAAAATCATCCGTTGTTCGGTTTTGTTTTGTCTTGTAATTAGTGTTGTATTTGTCAGCAATTGTAAGGACAAGCTATTATAACTATCCAAGCTGATAATAGGTTAATGTACTCTGATATTGTATAATAAAGATGATTTCTTTTTGTAAAGATCTTGTACATATTATATGTTACTCGTCACGTTTGTGAGATTCCATTCGGTCTTTTCTTTCTTTCACCCTAAATGACCTATCTTTCGAGAACTTAAATGATCCTCTTACAAATATCGTAGATGTATAAAGTGTCTTCTTTTGGTGTAAGAAAGGCTGATCGTTATAACGTGGTACCAGAGCTTTGGTTGAGCGAACACCTAGGCTTTGGTGGGTTGACTCATTTGAGATAGGGTAAGTGAGACCCTAGGATGAGTTTGAGAGTATATTATATATAAGAGCATGTGTTTGTTAGTGTATAAAAATGTTGTATTGTGTTGTTTGATCTATTGAGTGGCTTATGAATTCTGGTCGATATGTTTGGCCAACGTTATCGATAGGAATTTCCTAAACACTCGAACAAGGCTAATCCACACGGTATTATTTTAAAATTGGTAAATGAAATAATTTTACCTAGGACTATATTTTATATATAAAGGAAGATTTTTCATACATAAAATATAGTTATCTATGATGTGATTGTTGGTAGGAGTTGATAATATTAAATGATTATCATATAGGGTTTGTTTAGTCATACTCGCCCAGCTTTGAGCGTTGACTTATCTTATTTATTAGTAGTTTTTCCTTTTTATGTATAGGTTGGTTAGATAGAAAATTTGTAGGAACATTGAAATGAATACCTTGTGAATTAAGTTTCACACTTTGACTATAAGGCGTTCGCTGATATGTTGGGTTAAAATTGGGTTTTAATAAGAGGTATTTATTAAAAAGTAACATTTCAGATGATTTTACAAAAAGTTGATTTTATAAATTTGGGTTTTAAAGATGTGATTTAAAATGAAAAGGATTTTCAAGAATTTAAAATCCCAGTGTTTTTGAAAAGGATTTCAAATAGTTTATGAAGTAGTAATAATTTTACTAGAAAATGCTTAAAAGTATAAATACTTTGAAAAGAAATTTGAGAGTAAGAATTTTCTTTGGATGGTTCAGGAATGAGTCTCGATCTGTTTTGGTGATATTTATAATAATCTTCTAAATGACAATCTGGTGTTTGCTTAGGCGAATATGATAGTGCACTTAGTAAATTATTCTCTTTGTTATTGTACGACCAAAACGTTTTCAAATCCGAATGAATCCAAAACAAGTGGATGGTAAATATTTTGTTAAAAACTATTTAGTTAGAAATATATATACATAGCATTGTTTCTAAAAAGAGATTTGAAAGTAAGAAATATTTTTATGACTAACTAGATCGAGTGACTTGAAGGTGACTAAAAAATGGGAGGAGATATGTTCGGATGGTAAACACTTCTCTTTGGAGTATTACCCTACTTTGTAAAGGGATATATGATACTATTTGGTAGTACCCAATTCATTGATAGCATTTTGGAGTTACTTGGGCTATATGTATGTTTTTATCGGTTAAATAAATAGTATCATATCAAAAAGATTTTTGAAATAAAACCAGAGTATTTGGTTCTTACGTGTTCAAAATATAAAGGTATCTTGATTTAAAATGGGTTAATTAATGAGGTTAAAATTAAATAAATTTATTAAAAGGTTTAATAAACTTTGTTTTATTAAGCTATGTCTTTGATTTTAACATTTAGAAAGTGAAAAATAATTTGATGTTATTAGGCTGGCTAATAAACGTCTTTACCTTAGAGGTGTCTAAGAAAAAGTAGACTCTAGGACGGACTTTGGATACCAGAATCCTACTTTTCTTAGCTACTTGCTAGACCGACGAGGTAAAGAAGTTAAATTGGTCGACTCGGTTTTAGGACCCAAATTACTTTTGGCTTACACCTGAATAAGTTAAAAGTAAATAGAATTAAAAATATATGTTTTGTATATACGTTTAGGATGTAGGAGAGTATTATACAAGTTAATAAATTAAAATGATTTTATGAAAGGGTTACACAAATAAAGTTGTATCGTTAAAAATGTTTGAAACTAAGCTGAAATTTTGTGAAATGATTTCATAAATATTTTTGGAAGAGTAGAAAGTAATTGGGTAGTAAGAACCTTTAGATGAGTACTATAACAATCCGCACCTTAATGAGCCTAAATTTCAACAAAAATCGAAACCCAAGTCCACCAAAACACAAATCGTTGGATTTGGTACCTGCAAATAAGCATGAGCATTATTAGAGTTTAATAGAAATCTAAACTCACAACATAAACAATAATAGGATAAGAATACTGACTATGATTACTACCTTGGAATTAATGATATTCCTTGGATAGCAGATTGTCACATCAGCATCTACATGAGAGAAAGAAGACTGTCCAACAACAAAGCACCTCCAGCTCCAATGTTCCTCTAAATCTATCCTGTGGGTTGTAATGAGAAGGGGGTCAGAACAATGTTCTGGTGACTGGAATAATATAAACTATCCATAACATAAACTTATACCGATAGGTTTCCAATTAATTGCTATGTACATTAAGGTTAGCAACTCTAATCTAACCTTGCATTGCACACACAATTGCATACTTAACCCTTCCTAAGTTATGAAATACTAATGAAGCCATATCAACCACCTAATACTTCCAAACTCATTAGCCACTTAGTACTTCTAAATATCAAGCGGGCTTCTATAATACTTTTAAAAGAGAAATGGGTAGAGTCTATCATTTATGACCTTAATTGAGGCAGACTCCTTCATTTATGACCTATTCCAAAGGTGGTTTTCTAACAATGTGGTCAATGGTCAATGGGTCCTAGCTACAAAACCTCTAACCACTATTTAAGGCTTCTGACATTTAATGTTCGATTATTACCACATTTATCGCCGATAAAATTCTAGTCATATAATAAATAATACTTAAGCCACTTAATACCTTTTTATTAGAAAATAGGCAGACTTTGGTCATTTAAGATGTTAACTAAGGCAGACCCCATCATTTAAAACCTATCCCCAAGGCGTGCTCCTAAATGGTACTATTATTATTAAGGCTTTAGCAATGTAAGAGACTGTACCCAAGCCAATTAATACTTCCCAGTGGAAAGTAGGCAGACCCCATCATTTAAGACCTACTTCCAAAAGCGTGCTCCTCAATGATACTATCTAGCCGTCACTGCTTGGAAATCTCATTAGGTTACTTAATAGTTCTTTTATAGGAAAAGGAGGACTTTATAGTCACTTAAGACTCGAAACCTGAAGCGAACCCTTCCCGAGATATTCCCTTTCACTCTTTAATTATAAATATGGCATCTCATTTGGTTACTTCTTTCGGTAGGGAGGCAGACCCTTCAGCTACTTAAGACCTCAATGCTGAAGTAAACCCTTTTTAGAGACATCATTATTTATTCATTTGAAATCTCACTAGGTTACTTAATACTTCCATTTAGGAGAGAGGTGGACCCTTCATCCACTTAAGACCTCAAAGTAGAAGCGAACCCTTATGGAGATATCCCTCACCGCTCCTAATTCCAAATTTGGACCATTTAATACTTCCCAATTGAGAAAGCAAGCCCAATCTCTCACGTCATCATGGGTCGTTGGATTAGTGGTATCTCACTTCAATATTAAGTATACTCAACTGTTGGTAGCATCAAAGTGAATGGCAATCTTCCGTCAAATGACACTACTGACCTCGCATCACTAACCCACTAGGTCCAATTAACCATCCTAAGTCTTTATTTATATTATCTTAGGTAGACATTGAACTTAGCTGACTAATTCCCTTTTTATTTAAGGCAATAAGATTTACCTTAAATATTTATCTACCCATAAATCCCCGTTTAGTGCCCATAAATGTTAATCTATCCATAAAATCCTAACGGATATTTCCTAAAACATTTATGTATGATTACTAATTTCAAATTAGTAACCGTTTATATTTGTTCCATTTTTATCAATTCAACTTCTTTATTTATCAGTCTCATTAATCCATTTACCCTATCAAATTATTGCAACTCCCATATTTATTACCATTTATTGGAGTTTCAACCTTTTAAATTCTTTTCTCATTAGTTAATTATCCCTAACACGAATATTACTTGCAAGTGTCGTTATTGGCCTTTTATTTTATTATTATAAATGTAGTGATTACGCATATAATTTATTTTTATTAAATATGATCTAGTTATATACCTTTACTAGAATATACTTTTCCGTATTAAATTATTGGAATCATATCTAAAAATATTATCCGTTATAATTTCCATAAATTAGTCCATAACAGAAGATTTAACTTTAAAATATAAAAGATTGCATCGTTTGAAATTACGAGGAATAATCATTTCATTTTATTATTGAAATAGACAGTGTAAACTACAATGAATTCATATTTTACACATCTATTTCTCTTTCTATTTGCATATATTCCTTGTTAGATCAAAAGCTGTATCTTTCTAAAAGGGAATGAAATAAAACTAATTTACAAATATTAAACGGATCTAAATTGTAACAATTCCAAATATAGAAAAGTTTATATTCTAACAAGATTAGGGTATAATCAAAATTTATAACATTATTATGTAATCTATTTCAGATTTGGAATAAATTTCATTCAAATTAATATTCTAAATTCATACTTTTGGGACTGATTTCTAGCAGGTTGTATAGAATGCTAAATTAATTTATAAACAAGAATATGTAGGCCATATTTATTATATTCATATCGTATTCAATTCGTTGTGTACAACTCATATACAATTATCCAATTAGGCATAAAAATAAAATAAACACCAACGAGATAATTTTCATATTATAACAATCAATCAAATTCCCACTCACCTTTTAAAAGCAATCCAAATCTCCAGATCTGAAGTAGAGCCTTTGATTCATCTCCAAATCCTTTTTAATCCAAGAAATATATATAGAATGGTATATACATACATTGGAATTATAGATCTAAGAAGGGATTTGGGATTGGGAGAGAATATAGATACAAATATATATATATATATATATATATAACCTTAAATACGCATATGGTGGATTCTCTTTTCTTCTCCTTTTTTACCTCTACTCTTCTCCAATTTCTATGAATATAGATACAAATATCTTTTATTTTATACTTAGAAAGAAAGTAGAGAAGAAGAATTAGCAGAGCTTCGCTACCGCCGCCATTAAAATATGAGAAGAGAATGGAGGGTTAGGCCTGAATTTATAGGTGTTAGAATCAATCAAAACCGCTCGATCGAAATATATTAAATTGGGGCCGCTGCGGCCTGGATTTACTGGAGCCCGGTTAATTAATATAAAAACGTTAACTATTTCTTATTTAATTATTTTCATTTCAATTTGTTTTTCATCCGTAACTTCTTTGTTTGGACTCCGATTGCAAAACTCCAAATATGAAAGTGGCTCATAATTTTGCCACGAATGCAATGGTTCAAGTTTCGTGATCAAATTCCATTGTTTGCACAAATTCCATTTTCGGAGCCTAATTAATTAGCTAATAAACTAATTAAATAACTAACGCCAAATTGCGGGGTGTTACGTTCTTCCCCCTTAAAAAGAATTTTGTCGCCGAAATTTCTTAAATGACTAAGTCAAGGTTTTGGCTCCTAATTATCCTAAACAACACAACCAATGAGTGTACATCAAATTTTCCAACCAAACATGCATAAGTGCATAGTGTATTATTGTATCACCACATAGAAAATATGTATGCAGAATGATTCTAAATCGGATCCTTCTATATGATTGCATTTCTATTGAAAACATTTTTGAAAACATGATGCGAACAACCTACTTATATACTGGCAGTTCTACATATACGTAGCTTTTTGAAAAATCTTTTCAACCAAAACCCCCATTCTCCTACAAATAGAAGTATGAAGCAACCAATTTTGCATCTAGCTCCTACCATCTAATATTCTAACGCATCGAAAAATCGCTTTCTAAACTTTACTTCTATGCCAAAAAGGAATTTAGACGGAGAATTTAACATTCTTACCACACAATAACCTTCCTATTCCCACAGTATAGTGGAAATTTCTTTGCTGCCCTGGATTTACGCCAAATTTTCCACCCACAAAATGCATAAGGTGGCTTATTTTCAAGCTCTAAAACGGAATTAAGTCTAAAAATAGACTTGTGTGCGTCGTCGACAAGGTATGGAAATAGGAATTCCAAGACTAAATAGCTTTTCCATTGTTATTGTTTGCATTTATCGCATTGTTGACCCTAATGCACCACTAAATTCACAAATTATAACTTTATTTACCTTCCCAAAGCCTAATATGTGGCTTTCAAAATCAAAGTTTTCACAAAAATCTTTCTCATGTTTCAAATTTGTACGTCATTTGGAAAATAAAACCCCAAAATATTTAGATGCACATTTTCCCTTGAAATAAAATTTAGAACAAAACTCTAAAAATAATTTAAGAGCCAAAAATAACTAAAATACAAAAAAAAAATTTACTTTTTTTAAAGGAAACTTTTTAAATCAAGGGGAAAATTTTCAAAATGTTTTCCTTCTCAGAATTTTTGATAAATCGAGCCACCCTATTAGCATATTCGGAAGTCGGTTATGCGCTAGGCGTATAAACCAAATTCCAAAATTCTACAACTAACCTTTACCCAAAAATTTGACATTTTATTTAAAAAGGTCAACACGTCTATTATTCACAAAAGTTAGCTTTTAAAGAACATGAAAAATGACCCGCGATATCAAAACAACTTTGTCATGTCCTTCGCTAAAATTTCCAACTATTCTAAACTTCCAGTCTTATATTGCATTTACTGTTAGTTAAGTGTCTTTATGAGGTTCCCATATCTATATTGTTTTCTCTACTATGCATACATATATATAAGAGCAGTTCGCATATCAAGGAACAATAATATAGAAAATGAATAGAAACTCATAATATCGTGCGGGCCTTTTATAAGAGACAACTAACAGTTTTACAACCCAACAACCCTAAAAGAAAGAAAAGAACAAATGTTGGAAATAAAAGATATAACAATCCTAAATAAAAAACGCCTAAGAACTGTGAGAAGGTCTAGCTCCGTGGCTGAAGCTCGAGCCATTGCCATGACCATGGAATGGTCATAGCATGGCGGCTATGCGCCCAATCTCATGCCCTTAGTGCTGCTACTCCGTCCTAATCTCTCGGAGCTTTGCCCGAACCTGACGGATAGCAGCAAGCTCAAGACTCATGTATCCCTCGGCGCCCTACACTATCCCCTGCTGGTGCTGCGGCTTTGGTGGTGGTACAAGTGCGTTTGGCGATAAAGGAATATTCATCCTCTTCATGGTGGTCCTATCGATGGTAGGAGATGCCTTCCCCACTACTGGCTCTCCGCTCAAATTTACCCCGTAATGCCTGAACACTCGAGTGAGCAAGTGGCAATATGGAAAGTGAGTCCTCGGGGTACCAACTCCCTGATCGACCATATGGAGCATTAAGACATGAGCCCAATTGATGGCTACGCCGCCAATTATAACATAGGCGGTCTTCCGCATCGAGTAGTAGATCTAGTCAAGGATCCCCATCTTCGGAACGATGTTGTGCTAAATGATGCGTAGGACGAGATGGGCCAGCGGTCGCAAAACATCGGTCCTCCAATCACCGACATTCCCAGAAAAGATCCACTGTAGAATCTTAGGATCAGTCATCTCTATATCGTCCAAATCTACGCCTACTATATATATCTCCAAAATCCCAGCGAGATCATCATCTAACATATCAATTCGAGCTCCCTTCACCTCAGACTCAATGTAGCTATTGTCATCATCGAAATTCTACGCCATCTGTGCATCGAAAATATGGAAGCAACACGGGTAATATTCTCGCTCAAAAGTCTCGAAGTGGAAGATTGGTGCAAGTCCTACCATGACGAAAAGCTCTTCAAGCTCGAGAGTGGAAAAATCTTCGAACTTCACTGGTCGTCTATGAAGAAAATCAAAGTCCGCGGTTCTGAGATAGATGGCGATCTTTCGCTCACTCAGGTCAAGCCAAACGGCTTCTTGTGGAGGGGGGCCAGGATGACGTGAGGAAGAGCCATCGGTACGTGGTGGTGCCATGGGTTGAGAGGTGGTTGGAAAAGAGAGAAAAGGATTTAGATCCTGAGTAGTGGTAGGGAAAGATTTGACATGTAAGGGTTTGGCGTCAGTTGGTGCAGGATTGGAGGAGAGAAGCCTTGGTTAAGCGGAGGAAGGGGAGGTGGAATTGGGTTCGGCTAAGAAAAATTGCAGAGGAGGAATAAAGTGAGGGGGTGTGGCAGCTGAAGGTTTGGATGCAACTTATATTCGCATTTCAGGTTCAAGTTTGGCCCAAATCCACCTAGCGGTCGGCTGCTATTTTGTCAACCGGTCGATCGCTTGGTCGACTGCTAGCCCATATTTGGGCGTGGCTTGAGCATAGACCTAATAAGGCTGGTTAAATTAATATTCTAATGATTGTTCTATACACCATCTTCAGCTTAACCTATCCAGAAAAATTCTACCTTCCACACGATGGTATCCACCTTGCCGTGTAGACCCTTCCTTGGCAAGATTGCGATAGCCTCAGGAAAACTGTTGCGACCAACAACACTTCCAAAAACCTAAAAATATTCCATCTGTTATTTCTTGCCTATTTCGTATGGAAATATTTCTTTCAATAGCCTTAAAGAGAGAAAATATAGAATTATCGATTTTATAAACCAAAAAATCACTTAGCTAAATATATGCTCCTTTATATTTAAATAACAGAAACCACTTCAAACCAAAACTTCCCTTAAAAGACAAACTTATATATATATATATATATATACATATTTCAGGGTTTTCAAATACTTTTCTAAAACACAAAACTTACCAAATTAAGAAAACTATTTTCTTGCCAAAAATCAATATTATGCCTTTACTGATATATGTATATATACATATAAATATTTAAGGATTTAAATTTCTTAACACAGCCAATCCAGTAGTATGCATGTTTCTTTGAAAATTAAAGTTTCAAAACTTTTCCAAAATAAAATTTTCAAAATAAATCCTTGGGAAAAATTCTTTTGAAAACCCTTTTTCCAAAATCTAAGGCATTTCCAAAATACACTTTACAAAAATTCTCTCACAGATTTTAAAATAAGGAACTAACATTAATTATTCAAATAAAAATCCGGTTTGCCATAAAAGAGGTGATTAATGAATGCACCCAAGCAAGGACTTGCTTTCGGACTATTGCGACATATAGAATCTAATTTACCATCCATATGGAATAATTGCGTGTCTCCGACTGGAACACAAAATCCAAAATCACAAGCTAGCAAGAATCTCAACCGTCAAGTCGAACACCTCCAGTCTCCGGGGTTTGGCCATATGTAGTACTCATGCTCTTCATCAACAACGCTTTACGCATCCCCAGCACTCCGTGGGGTACTTTGGAGTCGGCGTGAAAATCTAAGCTCTAAGATATTTCCAACTCGTATTTTCTTTTCCCATTCCTTCGGAGTGGAACTACAACTACTTCTATAGTCGGAACTCTTAGAATCTGGCATAAAATATAATATTGCTAGATAGGAAAATATGAATATGTTCTCTCAATTTACCCTAATCCCTCTGATCGACTAACCTAGGGCTTTGATACCAAATGTAACAACCCGAACCTTAATGGGCCTAAATTTGACAAAATCTCGAAACCCAAAACCATGAAAGCACAGATCATTGGATTTGCTATCTGCAAATAAGCATGAACATTATCAGAGATTGATAGAAATCTAAACTCATAGTGAAACATTAATAGGATAAGAATACTGACTATAACTACTACCTTGGAATTAATGGTATTCCAAGGATAGAAGATTGTCACATCAGCATCAAGCATGAGAGAAAGAAGACTCTCCAACAACAAAGTACCTACAGCTCCAATGACGTGTTCCTCTAAATCTATCATACGGGTTGTAATGAGGAGGGGGGTCATAACAACGTTCTGGTGGCTGAAAAAATATAAACTGTCCATAACATAAACTTATACCGATAGGTTTTCATTTAATTGTTATGTCCATTAAGGATAGAAACTCTAATCTAACCTTTTATTGCACACACGATTACATACTTAACCCTTCCCAAGGCACGAAATACTAATAAAGCCATATCAACAACCCAATACTTACAAACCCATTATCCATTTAGTACTTCTAAATATGAAGTGGGCTTCTATTTTAAAAAGAGAAATAAGTAGACTCTGTCACTTAAGACCTTAATTGAGCTAGACCTTGTCATTTAAGACCTATTTCCAAGGTGGTTTCCTAACAATGTTGTCAATGGTCAGTGGTTCTAGCTACAAAACTTCTAACCACTATTTAAAGCTTTTGACATTTAATGTCCAATTATTACTGCATTTATCGTCGATAAAATCCTAATCATGTAATAAACAGTCCTAAAGCCATTTAATACCTTTTTATTAGAAAATAGGCAGATTCTTGTCATTTAAAACGTTAACTAAGGCAGACCCTATCACTTAAGACCTATCCCCAAAGCATACTCCTAAATGCTACTATTATTATTACGACTTTAGCAATGTAAGAGACTGTACCCAAGACACTTAATACTTCCCAGTGGAAAATAGGCAGACCCTGTCATTTAAGACCTACTTACAGAAGCGAGCTCCTCAATGGTACTATCTAGCTATCATTGCATGCAAATCTCTTTGGATTACTTAATACTTCTTTTATAGGAAACAAGACGACTTTATAGTCATTTAAGACTCCAAACCTGAAGCGAACCCTTCCCGAGATATCCACTCTCAATCTTTAATTATAAATATGACATCTCATTAGGTTACTTCTTTCGGTAGGGAGGGGGACCCTTCAGCCACTTAAGACCTCAACGCTGAAGTAAACCCTTTTTAGAGACATCATTATTTATTCATTTGGAATCTCACTAGGTTACTTAATACTTCCATTTATGAGAGAGGCGGACCCTTTAGCCACTTAAGACCTCAAAACAGAAGCGAACCCCTATGGTGATATCCCTCACCACTCCTAATTCCAAACTTGGACCATTTAATACTTCCCAATTAAAAAGCAAGCCCAATCTCTCACATCATCATGGATCATTGAATTAGTGATATCTCACATCAGTAGTTAGTACACCCGACTGTTGGTAGCCTCAAAGTGAATGGCAGTCTTCCGTCGAGTGGCTCTACTGACCTTGCATCACTAACCCACTAAGTCCAATTAACCATCCTAAATCTGTATTTATATTATCTTAGGTAGACATTGGACTTGGCTTACTAATTACCTTTTTATTTAAGGCAATAAGATTTACCTTAAATATTTATCTACCCATAAATCCTCGTTTAACACTCATAAATGTCAATCTATCCATAAAATCCTAACGGTCATTTCCTTAGACATTTATGTATGATTATTAATTTCGAATTAGTAACCTTTTATACCTATTCCATTTTACCAATTCAACTTCTTTATTTATCAACCTTATTAATCCATTTACCCTATCAAATTATTGCAACTCTCATGTTTATTACCATTTATTGGGGTTACAACCTTCTTTTCTCATTAGTTAATTATCCTCAATGCGAATATTATTTGCAAGTGCCGTTATTGGCTTTTTATTTAATTACTATAACCACAACGATTACGCACAATATTTACTTTTATTAAATATGTTCTAGTTATATACCTTTACTGCAATATACTTTTCCATGTTAAATTATTGGAATCATATCTAAAAGTATTATCCGTTATAATTTCCATAAATTAGTCCAAAACAGAAGATTTAACTTTAAAATATAAAAGATTGCATTGTTTGGAATTACAAGGTATAATTATTTCTTTTTATTATTGAAATAGACAGTGTAAACTACAATGAATTCATACTTTACACATCTCTTTATCTTTCTATTTACATCTATTCCTTGTTAGACCAAACGCTGTATCTTTCTAAAAGGGAAAGAAATCCAGATTTACAAATATTGAATGGATCAAAATTCCAACAATCTCAAATATAGAAAATTTATATTCTAATAAGATTAGGATAATAATCCAAATTTATAACATTATTATACAACTTATTTCAGATATGGAATAAATTTCATTCAAATTAATATTCTAAATTCATACTTTTGGGACTGATTTCCAAATCAGGTTGTATATAATGCTAAATCAATTCATAAACAAGAATATGCGGGCGATATTTATTATATTCAAATCGTATTCAATTCGTTGCCTATAACTCATATATAATTATCCAATTAGGCATAAAAATCAAATAAACACCAATGAGATAATTTTTTATTATAACAATCTATAAAATTCCTACTAACTTTGAAAAGTGATCCAAATCTCCAGATCTAAAGTTGAACCTTTGATTCATCTCCAAATCCTTTTTAATCCAAGAGATATATATAATGGGTATACATATACATTAGAATTATAGATCTGAGAAGAGATTTGGGATTGGGAGCAAAATTAGAAACACACACACACAGATATATATATATATATATACATACATACATACATACATATATACATACACACACATACCTTAAATATGCATATGGTTGATTCTCTTCCCTTTTCCTTTTTATTAGATTTCTACTCTTCTCCAATCTGTATGAATATAGATACAAATATCTTATCCTTTATAATTTAGAAAGAAAGTGGAGAAGAAGAAATGGCAGAGCTTCGCTACAGCCTCCATAAAAATATGAGAAGAGAATAAAGGGTTATGCTTTTAATTTATAGGCGCTAGAATCTACCAGAATCGTTCGATCAAAATATATTAAATCCAGGCCGTTGCGGCCTAGGTTTACTGGAGCCACTAGGTAGCCACCGGTCGACCACCCTTGGGTGACCGGTCGACCGCTAAGGGTCGACTATCCCCAATGATGGGTCGGCCTATGGGCCCGGTTAATTAATATAAAAACGTTAATTATTTCTTATTTAATTATTTTGTTTCGAATTCGTTTTTTGTTTGTACCTTATTCGTTTTGTCTTCGATCACAAAACTCCGAAAATAAAAGTTGCTCAGAATTTTTCCACAATCACAATGATGCAAGTTTCGTCGTCGAATTCCACCTTTTGCACAAATTCTGTTTTCGTAGCCTAAGTAATTAATTAGCTAACTAACTAATTAAATAACTAATGCTAAATTACGGGGTGTTACAGGTACGTAGGCTATACGTAGATCATTCTCCCCTTGTTCTCGATCCAAGATTCGAGTATATGACTTGAGGTGTTTTACACCATTCCGAATAATGATTTATCAATCGATTTTTTATGGTGAACACTTGATAAGGGTTCTGAATATAGAACAAAAGTTCTCTATCATAGTATGCGACTATGAAAGGAGAATATAAGTTTCTAGTTAAGAAGCCTGATCAGTGTCTGCATTAGGAAGTCAGGTGAGCGATACTAGTTCGGAAGTAAAGTTATGTATTCTAGTTAGTGATCAAATCAAATTTTGCGTAGGAATGATCCATGTACATCATACCAACCGATGAATAGTGTTAAGTATTCTTGGTTTGGTTTATTTTCTAGATTAGTTTGTGGTTAAATTTCGGGGATGAAATTCTTTTAAGTGGGAGAGTGTAACGACCCGGAATTTCACCGCTTTGATTTGTGAATATTTAATAAATTTTAAATATTCAAATAATTGGTTTTATAATTTAAATAAGACTCTTTTGAACAATAAATAGTGATGGAGAAATAGTTTTCAAAATTTGTTTACATAAATATTTAGTGTGAAAAATAATCGAAAATGTGATTGGAATTCATTTTCCGAATTTTTGACTTTTCATCATCTAAATGTAACGATCCCAAAATTCTAGATATTTTTAAATTAATAATTGAATTAAATTTTGATTTAAATTGTGAGTTGTTTGAATTTTTTTCAAGTTTAAAATGAGAAATATATTTGGATTTAAAATTTGAATCGGGATTTATAAATAATAAGGAAATTTGTTTTGAAATTTTAAAGTATAGAATCTTTGGATTTTAAAATAAAATTTATCTTATTCGATTAAAATTAAAACTCTACATTTTTGACATTTGTTATGAGATATGCAAATGAATGTAATATTGATAATGATGTTTAAAAAGAAAATATCTACAAAATAAAAATAAAAAAAATAGAAAAAAAATATATACCATACCTCAGCCATACCTTAACCCATGCCTAAGGGCATCTCCAGTGGTTAGCTTACATTCTGAATTCGAGAAAAAAGCTCCCCCAGTCGTCCAATTCAAGTTTAATATTAAGCTGAACGTTCAGGATCCAATTCAGGATCCTGAACTGGGGTTGGGCGTCCATTTAATGGGCGCCCAAGCCCTGGCGCCTATTTAATGGGCGCCAGGCTTCTGGCGCCCATTAAATGGGCGCCCAAGCCCCCTAATTGTGGGGGGCGCCAGGCACCCATTTAATGGGAGCCTGGCATCAGGCACCTATTTAATGGGCGCCTGAGGCCAGGCGCCCATTAAATGAGCGCCTGGCCATTGGGAGCCCATCCCCACTTCAGGGCTGAATATTCAACGGGCTGAATATTCAGCCCTGAATTCACTAAAGATGCCCTAAGGCCACGATTTTTCTCTGTAAAACCACGTTCGCCCTTTTCATTTCGCCCATTCCTCTTTAAATCAATCGAAGAAAATAAATGGCGACAAAATTTAGGGCTTCGGCGATTCTTTGATTCTCTTGCGAATCTGGCTCGTTCTTCCTCGTTCGTCTCCGAGAAACTAGGGCTGGGTTGAATTGAAGGCGGCCGACCTCCATAGCTCAGTCGATCGACGTTTTCCTTCGCCTCGCTCGCGACTGCTTCAGACTAAGGTGAGTGGTTCCCCCCACTCACATCTAGTTCAACTAAGTATTTTGCTATGCGGCTGATTTGATTTCGTCATTGATTATATCTGTCTCGTTCAAATTTTGTGATACTTTGTAATGACCGGAAGCTTTGATTTTTGTGATGTTGCATCACTTGATATTGTTTTGTCTTGGCCAGTTGTTTCCGTTCGAAGTTGGTAGATAATTGGGGATTTTTTTCTTCTGATTTATCAATTTTGAATAAATTTGATGATTTGATTTACATGGTTTTGATTTTTGTATCGTTCGATTTTTCTTGAGTTATACGGCAACAAAACTTTTTTTTTCTTCTTTCGATCTTTTTGACGATTTCAAAGATACGAACTGCTTCTCTGGCACTTGACTCTTATTCCTTGACTTCAAATATCTTCATATGTTCATCTCCGTTGACATTGCTTGATTTCTCTGTGAATCCTTTATCCGACCCCTGTGAGCTTCGACTCGGGGCATCTGCACTTGTAGATGCATTGCGCATGTAGTTGCACTGCTTTATGTTGTTACTGATGGTTTATATTGTGTTCATGAATTTCATGTTGGCATCTACATTGAAGGTTTTGATCTTCTTCATTGTATATGCTGTACATACGAACACTACGCCATAAACGGCCTACTGCAACACAAAAAAAATGTTGGCTCAGGCCCGAAAAATGTTGCCATAGGTCTATGGCAACACTTTTAGGGTGATGCAATTTTTGTCGTTGCCTTAGACCTCAAAGGCAACATTTTGACTATCTAAGGCAACATAAGTAATATTGTTGCAATAGAACCCTATTTGGGTCTATGGCAACACCCATAGGTATCTGTAGCAACATTCCAAAATGTTGCTATAGATATGAACTTTTTGAATTTGTGGGGCCCACAATGTAGAGCATATTTGATTTTTTAATAAAAATAAATATTTATTTAATAAAATTCTATTACATAGAATTTGATATTTAAACAGTAATTTATTTGAATAAATATTTTATTTCAACATTTGAAATAGTACAAATTCCTGACTCCACTATTTTACAATTCAATGATATATAACACCGATATTCACATATACAGATATTCCTCACTACATCACTCAGTTCACTCATTACATATGCAGTTTCAATTTATACATACACCGACACTGACAAATATATGCCGAGCCGAAGGCGAGCCGAGCCGAAGGCGAGCCGAGAAGCGGGTCCGAGCGCAGCGCCGGCGGGGGTCCGGGGCACCGCAGTCCCGGCGGGGGTCCGGGGCACCGCCCGATTCATCCGATTTTGGAAGATCGAGCCTTCTTTGAAACCTGTCTTCAGCTCATGCATTCATACACTCATGCACATTTGATTTGACTCTGTCTTCAAGCTTGTATCCAGCTGTCCAGTCTTCAATACCTGTCACATATAATTCAAAAGCAGTAATCTGGAAAATAATATTTAACTCAAACAGAAAATGAAAATATTTTTGTTATAATATTTGCCTCAGGTATTTGGGTTGTTTCTTTTCATAAGTGCATAAGCCAAACATGAATGCAACACATGGATACAAGGACACGGCACAAGGTCAAACCCGAGTCATCGACTGGATTCAACTCAGGGCCAAGCAACCAACAAAACAAACAAGAACCAGGTTCAGCAAAATATAGACAAGCCAGTGCAAGAACACAACAGTACACATAGGCAGCCCATCAAGCAAAAACAGTGAATGCATCAGGCATGTACAAGAGAAACATAGGCAGTAATATGATATACAGAGGACTTGGAGCACCAGTTCATGTTCTGGTTTAACAAATGCAGCAGAAAGGAGCTAACAAGCTCAGACCATACATCATCGCAATCCAACATACCAATACATCATCGCAATCCAACATACCAGATTTATCAAAGTCCAACAGAAAGATTAAACTCGAGATTATAGGAAATAAAGCCTATAAATAAATCCCAATTCATCATCGGCAAAAGCATGCGAGTGTAACCAAAATCGAGAATAATCAAGTAAACTAGAAGGCATAAAACATACCAAATAATATCACATCGCACCCGACGACGAAGTCAAAGCAATTCGAGCAATCAATCAAGGAATTGAAACTGGTTTTATGATTGCTGGCCAATTTGAAAATTTAAGCGGCATTCTCTCAAACAAGAAATCTTCGTTTGACATCTTCCTTGAATCCGAAAATGGTACTTTTTGAAGCAATCGAGCAAAGCTTCATCAAAATCGAACTTCTTCTGAACATTGGCGAGAAAGATTCAAGCATCAGATCTGGTCGAAGTATCATAAATTGCCAACCCTGCCATCACGAAACCACCAGATTCGAGGAACAGCGGCTGAGCCACAACTATCGCCGACGTATCCTCCTCGATGGGTCCGTTAAGGCAGATGACGCGCTCTTTGAGAAGCCGGGAAAAGATATCGCAGGCACGCTGGCCACGGGATGTGTGCTCGATGACCATCGGAATCAGGCTGTAGAAACGGCGGTGGGGTAGTGGAGTTTTGTTGGGGGCTGCGGTTGGTAGGATTTGGGAGAGGTTGCGTATCGACATGTAGGCAACAGCAGCGAAATTGGGGGTGAGAACGAAATGAGAACGAAAATATGATTTGGAAATTAGGGATTTGGAAATTGGGGATTTGGATTTGGAAATTGGGGGTGAGAACGAAATGGTATGAACAGTAAAGCGGGAAAACAAAAATTTAGGGAAAAATGTAGCGGTGATCCATGTTAACAATCAGATTAAATGTAGACCGTTGGATCGTATTCACGCGGATTGCTAATTTTATTAATTTTTTAATTTGAAAACATCTATAGCAACACTATATAAAAATGTTGCATCGTGTTACACTTGTTTAGCTAGAGCAACACATTTTTATGGCTAAGGTAACACTAAAAATACAACGTTGCAGTAGGACCAAAATTTTATAGCTATCGTAACATTTTAGCTGGCAACACCTTGCAAAAATGTTGCAGAAGGTCATTTATGGCGTAGTGGAACCTGTTACATTTGGTATTTTTTTCCTTGACCTGTCTCATATTCAAGTTGACAGTTGCATTGTGATGTTTGCTTGATGGTTTTATAGTTGTTTGTGTGTCAGTTGCAATGTGATGTTGTCCGGGCATTCAGTGCATATGCATTTCAGTATAGTTGCATTCTTGTGCTTTGTCTCTGCATTCACTTCAGATATATTGACTTTTGTTTTCATCCCCTGGTTACTTGGTACATTTCTGTAGCTCCACTGATGGTCTATATTGTTTTGAACTTCAAGTCTGCACTGCAAATCATTTTGCCTCGAGTTTGTACTGTCTGGTTGAGGTTCTGATCATATGTATACATACATTCATGTCTGTATATATATGTGTAGGTATGCACTCATCTTTATTACTGAAGAAGTCTTGTTGTTAGTTTGATTCACCTATTTTTGTGAAAACTATTTTGGGAAAATTCTTGGCTTCGGCCTTGACTATGTCAAACTTGATTTGAAATTGATGCACTGATTTTTATTTGCAGTTTAATTGGTTGTCCCTTGTACCGGCCATTGAATCCAATTGGTGGCTGCAGTACATGTTGCAGTTTACCATTGTATTCATGTGTTTTGCAGTTTTCCCCCTGTTGGGATTTGTTTTCGCTATTGCATTTCCTTGCTGAATTATCCTTGGTGTTTTGTGTACATATGAAATCGATTCATATGTATGCTGAACGTCGCTTGTTTCAACTGCAGTTTTATTTCGCAGTTGTTTCTTGCTTTCTTTTGTTGCAGTTTGCCCTTGTATTCGTTGGTGACTACAGTTTCGTTATATATGCAGTTTTGCCCTTGTTGGGTTGCGTCACATTGATGCAATTGGACTGTTTTCGAAATCACTTGAGTTGAATCCAGTTTGTTGCTCGGATTTGACCTTGTGTCGTTGTGAACGTTCATTGAGCTTTTGTGAAATTTCTTCACTATTGTGGCGAGGCAGTACACGCATGCGTGTACTGCAGCCAATCAAACTCTGATGTTTTAAAGGGACAATTTCGATTGTTTTAAATTGATTTAGTCGATTTGATAAATTGTTTATCTATCTCTGTTGATGATTTAAATTTGCTGATTTTTTGTTTAACACTGTTAAGTGTTATATCGACCGTCATCCGATTTCTTTGTTAAAAGGGTCGGATAGACGGGAAATTATTATGACTATCGTCTATTAGATTATTATTGCTTTTATGCACTAATAACTGAGTTTGAATTAGACTGACCTATGTATTATTTTTCTTTGAATGTAATACTCGGGTCAGACCGAGTATTCTACAGCTTGAAGATTTTCGAGCAGCGAAGTTAGAGAGAGGGTAAAAGAATCATTTTAGTTCGGGAAAATTTTGTATTTTAAAGATATTCCGCTGTATCAATTTAATACATTGTATAAACTCTGATGTATGTAAAAAAGATTTATAGTAATGAAATATTATCATTCTGTGTTTGTGTGGCTGATTCTGTTTAAATTATATAAACTAAATAACAATCCGTCTTTTTGAACGTTTCGAGTTGGTTTAATTACCGACTAGGGGCGGTCAGAAGGGCGGGATGTTACACTAAAAGTTGTTGGAAATATTTTGAACACAGTAGAAAAACATTCACATACATTTATAAATGAAGTTAGGATATGGCTTAGTGTATACATGCATACATACATACATGTGCATACTTAGGAAAAATATAATGTAATTAAAAATGTTTAAATGGAAGATTCCTTAAGAAACATATTTAAACATAAGGTACAAATGCATTTATGGCATGTTGGCTCAAGTTTTCATGAAGGGGACAAGGAATTTTTTAAATTTATGGTGGGAAGATAAGGATGAGGTGGCACAATGTTGTAGAGGGTAAAATACAAGGGTATTATGGTAAATTAGTAAATACAATTCATATAAAATCAAATTCTCCTTTGCATTTTCATTTTTCCATTTCAACTTTGTTCCTCCATCTTCTTCATAGCCATTTTCATGGTTTCCATATAGATTTTCTAAATAAAATTCCTTCTTTTTCTACTTTGAAGCACCTTGAAACTTTTTAAAATACTATTCCTTCCATCTCCACACCTCCTCCTTTCAAAGACAAACCTTTCTCACTCAAGCACCATGGCCATACACCATCCCTTTAAGGCTGAACCCATTTACTCACTTAAGCCCATCAAAACTTCATTACTCCAAGATAAAAGCAAAGATCTAGAGCATTTCAAAACATAGTGGGAGTTCGAGTGAAGTTAGTAAGGGTTTGGTTAGCATTTAGGTGAATTAAAGCTCACCTCTTTAAATAAAATGTTAAACTTTATTTTTGATGTCCACTTGGTTTCTAAGTATGCTAATTGTTGAATGAAATTAGTTTTGATTGTGTATATATACATGCTTGGGTATGTTGTGATATAAACTTGTAAGAGTAAGGTTGAAGTTATTAAAGTTGAAAGTTAGTTTCGTAACTTGTTGTTATGTGGTGATGAAATGATTATATGTTATGTTAATGAATCTAGCTTTATGATCTTGCTTGTGACATGCTAAACTAAGGAAGTTAGCGTTTATGGAGATTTGTTTGAGACTTTGAAATCCTTTGGCCAAAACTTGTTTTACTAATTTTAAATTTTTATTTGCTAAAAAGATTTCAAGTTTTCTAACTTTGTTTAGTTTCAAAAACCTTTTGCTTATGTTATAAAGAAAATCAACTCATAAGGGTAAAGTTTTGAATGTTATTTGGAATGGAAAATTAAGTTTTAAAATTACAGGTCATATAGCGATAATCACTATAAACGTAGTTCGTAAAACAAACTTTTTTTACAAATTAAATTTTGTTTTCACCATGGATATTTTTGAAAAATGTTTTCAAAACTTATTATAAATATATAAAAATAAATATTATTTATTCATTTATTTAATGATTATTTATTTAAGTAATTAAACAAGGTAATCGGTACTTAATCATTAATTAACTAAGGGAATTATTACTTAAATATTAATCACATAAGTTAATTATAATTAGTTAAATAATTAAAAAGTTAATTATTAATTAATAATTTATTTATAAAATGTTTATTTATTTATTAATTACTAATCAAGTAAAATCTAAGTTAAGATTTAATTAAAACTTAATCTTGATTTAATTATTTTAAATAAAGGTTTAATTTATTATTTAAGTTTATCTAAGGATTATTTAAATTAATTTATTGAGATTAATTAATATTTAATTATTATTTAAAAACTTAAATTATTGTTTAAAGTTAATTATTGTTTAATTAATAGTTAAAGGTTTAATTATGATTAAATAAAGAGTTTAAATATTATTTAATTATTAAATAAAAGTTTAAAGTTTTAGACCACTTTATTTTAAAGTTCGGTTTTATTTTTAAAGCAACTCTCTTTTAAAGAATGTATTAAATCCAAGGGATTTCTTTATCGATTACCCTTAAGTAACCTCAAATGAATATGAAAACCAATGACATCCATTAACAGAATTAAACACCGTTTTGCTAATTAAATTGTATTTGACATTTGTTTGTTAGAACAAATCACATTTCTACCATAATTTACCCAATAGATTATGTTGACCTCTATTTAAGTAGAATAAAAACCCAGTCCTACTATTTTGGTAGCTTGGATATTTATCTATATGTTGATTGGTTGTTATTAGTTGATTCCTTTTACATATCTGATTGTTATGTAAACACCCATAATATAACTTGTAAAGTTAGACTCAATTAAATGAGAACCATTGTGGTCACTAAGCCTATTTCTGATTTTTATGAAACCAAATTCTTCATTTTATCCTTTTGATAACGGTTTAAAGCTTATTCCATTTTAGTATATTTAGAGGATAATTTAGTAATTATTTTATTCAAAGGTGTTTTGAAGTAATTTAATATGTTTTTAAAATGATTGTTTAAAATCATTATTTTGTTAATGTGGTTTAAAGATAAAATTAAATGGATTTTTTTTAAAATAATAACTTGTTTATTTCAAGGTGTTTTAAATAATTGGTTTTATCAAGGGAACTTTATTGATTTAAAAGTTTATTTAAGAAGTTTTGTTTTAAATAAGGAATGTTTATAAAAGGAGTTTTATAAATTGAAAAGAGGTTTTGAATATTTATAAATGGTTTTGGATATTTATAAAATAAGTTTTATAAATGATTTTGGAGGTTTATAAGGAGCTATATAAATGGTTTTGATATTTATAAATGAGTTTGTAAATAAACTTGGAGATTTATAAAGTGTTTAATAAATGGATTTGTAATTTAAATAAAGGAGATTTTATAAAAGGAAAGAGATTTATTTAAAAAGGATTAATTGAAGAAATATTAGATTTCCCCAAATTGACCTTCTAAATTTTGATGGTGTGGACATTTGTTCCATGGTTAACACCGAAGGAATAGTGTTTGGGTCTATCCCTATCTCCGTTTCTTTTAAAATAACTAGTGTTTGGTCCTTTAATATGATTTTAGAGTAAGAAATCTTTCACAATGGTTTGTGAATATACTTATGCCAGCACGGTAAGTATATGAATATTTTGATAAATATTTTGGAAAGAGATTTAAATAAATAAAAGATTTATTTTGAGGCTTAGTGGTTGCTATGGGTAATTAATCACTGAATTATTGTTGTTTGTTTATTTGATAGTTAATTAACCGACTATCAAATCTTGATATTTTTTAACTTAGGAGGTATGTTGTGTATATTCGAGTTCCCTGGTGTGGACCCGAATACTTGTGCATACTTCCAAAGAACCGGAATTGAGTTTGCCATGAATTACTGCTTAGTTTGGAGACACTGGTTTCTGGATTTATCCAAACCACTCCAAATTAATAACGTTTATGATGGATCATTATGAAGTATGCTATGGAGTTGTACTATTCTTCCTGAGGGTAATTCCAAAATGGAGGATAGTAAATGTTGAAGTTTATTCGATCCCGAAACAACTTGTATGGATGAATGCTGACATTGCATTTCAGCATAGAAGGCAGTGTCAGCATTCCAATATGGTCTACTAAAAGGAAAAGTAAAAGCATAGCCTCAAGCCTCACACCCCTGGAATGGATAAAACAGGGGATGCTTACATTGTTATGTGGTTAGCTACTATTAGGAGCGGTCATCCCTTTACTAGATCAGATTTTTAATGTGGTCTGGCACCAAAGGGAAAATTAAAGAAGCCTTGGTGTCAAGAGATGAGGTAATTCGGCTTGTCATTTTAAAGGGGCAGGCCGACTCTGCGCTCGCAGGGAGTCCATGTGTGGCCCTCGAGTATATTTTTCTAGAGGTGTACATTTAGAAGGTAGTCCCTTACCTTGCCATGTTGGAATCTGTTTCCATATATGTGGCTTACTGTTTTGAATGTAGAACCTAGTATACTTGAATATAATTAATGTAACATTTCGGCTATGATTCAATATTTGTTTTAAAACCCTTGACACTATTATAATATCACTGGATTTTATAATAAAAATGGTTTAGTTATCGTAAGGCAAAAATCCTATCGTGTTTATGTACGGTGTGGTCTTACGAGATACCTTTTGTTTTGAAAGGGTTTTCAAATATAGTAATCAAATTGATTCGATTCTATTTTTTCTCATGCTGGTTTTATTAGACTGATAAATTGTTAAAGTTATTATATATAGAAGTATATATAGTGTGATTTCCAAAACATAAATATCGGGTGTTTAGTTATTAAGTTTCCTTAAAGGAAATCTATTTAAAATAAACGGTATTTTAATGGAAAAATAGTTTTGATAAATGAATTTTTTTAATCTTGGATAGAAAAGAGATAATTTAACCCAAGTTTTTATATGGGTTAAGTTAGACAGTAATGTTTTAATAAGCATTGTTTTATTAAACCCATAATTTTTGTTTAAACATCTAAGTTTATAATTTATTTGATGTTATTAGGCCAACTAAATAAACATCTTTCCTTAGAACACCCTAAGGTAAAAAAGTCGAAGTAGCCGACTTAGTTTTCAGACCCATATTTTGTTTGCTCCTTTATTTGAAATTTGGAATATAATAATAAATAAATAAAATGAAAAAATCAACATTTTGTATATATACTCATACGATGAAGAAAAGTATTAAACAAGTAAATAAAAGTGGAGGATATTTTTAATTTAACATTTTATAAAGACATATCTTTATAAAATGTTTATAAACTTAATTAAAAATTTATGGAGTAGTTATTAAATTATTTTAGTATTCAATGGAATACTATAAATGAAAATGGAAGTGATTTAAAAAAGAGATTGGAGTAGTTTTGAAACCAATCGGATTAACTATGTAAGTTATACGTAGATCATTTTATTGGCGCGGTTCTTGATCTAGGATTCAAATACATAACTCCGAGGCAATTCACAACAGTCCGAAATGGATTTCTCACTTGATTCTTGTCAATGAATACTTGATCTGAATTCTTGATATGATACCGAGGTTTTCCATCATAGTACATAGCTATGTAAGGATAACAAAGGTTTTTAATTAAGGAATTTGATCAGCGTCTGCCCTAGGGTGGTAAAATGAGCAATAGTAGTTCGAAAGTAAAGTCTATGTATCTAAGAAAGTGGTCAGATCAAATATTGCATGCGGATGATTTATGTACATCATACGGGCTTAAGTATATTTGCATACCATGTTTTGTGGCTTAGGGAAGTTTAGGAATGACTTTCAATTTTATTTAAGGGAGCTTGAATAATCTTCTAAGCAAGAAACAAAGGCTGATGAGTGTAAAGTTACGCTTAGGAAATTATCTATATCCTTGGACGATTGAGAAAGTTGTGGACCTAAGAAAAATTCTAAATCTTGTGTAATAGTCATTTAACATTTTAAATTATATTGAGTGTTAGTTTATCCTTATGGAATTTGATTTGATTGATAGTGTGATCTTATATACCACGGTTTATAAAGTTGTGGTTCATTAGGACCTAAATCCCGATGCTTTTGAAAAAGTGATTTCAAAAGGGTTTGTGGAAGAAATAACAATAATATTATTTTGAAACTTTGGCGAAGTAGTATTATTTTAGGATATTTGAAAAGAGTTTTCGTGAAGTGATTTTTCAAATATTTTTTTGTTATGACTAAAGTTGGGCGATTGGGAGTTTTCCGATTTGGAAGACTCGCCAAGTATATTTGTTTACTCTAGTTGTTATTTTAGAAGGAACCAAAATACCACTAGGTGCTCCATGTTGTTTTAATTTTAGAGTTATACCATACTTGGGTAGGTGGAGCATCCTTCTTATCATAATTGATTTTGGTTTTGATTTATTTCTCTTTGGAGAAATTTGAAAAAATATGTTGAATATAAAATCCCGGGCATTGGTTCTAAATTTACCTTTTGAAAAGATTGGATGCTTAGTATTTTATTATAGAGTATTCTTGGTACTCTTGTTGCGCATGGTTGTTATATTGTTTATGTTGCTATTTTTCTTTTGTTGGCATGATTCTCTTTTGAATTTTGTAAGTACAAGATAGATACAGAGAAGCAAGAGATTATTATTTGATTTCTTACGCACCTGCATTCGCATCAAAATAGTAAGTTTCTTGTAGAAATAAAAATCAAACACAAAAGATGTATGTAGTAGATTTAGAAATTAGTGGTTGATTGATGATTTTATGCTCCAGATATGGGAGGCTACTTGTCTTTTGTTTTCTTTGTTGGTTTAGGCCAATTTTGGCGAGATGTAGTTTTCCGGATCGTCCATGCAAAGGAGGAGCTGCTGAAATTTTCCATAGCATAAGAAACTTTAAGAGTTTAATAACTCGTTTTAATTAATAGTTTTTAAAACTTAAGGGTTTGGGGCATTTTTTTCCTTTAGAAAATTCGGAGATGAAATAATTTTAAGGGTGGAGGGAGAATTGTAACATCCTGAATTTTGTCGTTTAATTATGAATATTTAATTAATTTTAAATATTTCAATAACTGATTTTCAAAATATAAACAACTTATTCAAATATAGAAATTATTTAAATATTTGAATGGTGAACTAAATTTTAATTAAATGGATTTAATAGCCCTATTTAACTCCATTTAATTAATAAATAATAATGGTGCACTCATTTTGTAAATTTATTTACAATAATAAATTGTTCAGATAAATACTGATAATGTGATTGAAAAATATAAAACGATATCTAAACGCGTTGTTAATTGGGTTTTGACCAAGCAGAAATCAATAAGAGTTAGAAAGTCGAGACGAACACGAAGCAACTTGAAATCTGGGAAACAAACCTAGATAGGGTAGAGAAGCACCTTAGAGAAGTTTCAATAGATATAGAGAAAACATAGGATGTAGGTACTGACTTAAAAAGGTCGGTGGGGACTTCTCATACTCCCATATTTCTTACTCAAACTTTGCATGAGTCCATTATTACCTATTTCATATGTTCTTAAGAGATATCAAAGGATTCTGAACGACCAATGGTGATTTGAAGAGTTAGCAGTCCGAATGGCAAAATGACTAGGTGATGAAGGAACTATCACATGGTCAACTATCTATCTAAGTAAACCACATGGGACACCTAAGAATGATGAAGGAAATGAAATGCAAAAATGTACGAGACAGTTGGACTCAAACTCACATGTCGGTATCGACCTGAGAGATCGATACCAACATCTCATGTGAGCTCAGTGTCACATGGAACTTTGCGTACTACTTTGGGATTTTGTCTAGGCTCTGCTCCAACTCTCCTTATGGCCCAATACGACCGCTACCCCTATAAAACAAAACATAGAGCAACCAAAAAAGAGGCTGGATTCTGCTAACACTACGTGGGATCTCCATCTATTATTCAATTCTCTCTCTACTCAACAGTCACCAGGGAAGCTCCTTTAGGCAATTCTAGGAGTTAGAACTTATTAAACCCTTGCACTTTTAATTCTTTCTCTCTCAAACCCCTTGTAATCTCATACAAACAAGATCAAGTCAATAAGCAAGACTATAAAGTGGACGTAGGCTTAGTTAACAGCCGAACCACTGTAAAATTCTCTATGTTTATTTACTTTTCCACTACTTTTCTATTATATTTGCTCTGTTCTAGTAGGGATAATGCTTTCACATCACACTCCTGGGTGTTGATCTATTTTTTGGATTACCATTTAGATCGAAAGCAATGATTCCAATGGAACTAGAAGTCCCTTCTCATCGGATATGACACTTCAACCAAAGTGAGAACGAGTAACTCCTGCTCCAATTGCTTGATCAAATCGATGAGAAATGGGAAGAAGCTAAGCTAAGGATTGCTACCCATTAAAAGAGAGTGGCATGACACTTCAACACCAAATTTTACAACCGCACCTTCGAAGTGGGAGATCTTGTCCTGAAACGAATCTACCCGAGTAAGGGGGCACTTGGACTAAACTAGGAAGGACCCTACTTATAGGCCAGAAACCTGAAGATGGAACTTTAAAGCTCACAACGGTCGATAGAATCTGAATTCCTCATGCTTGGAATAACGATTCACCGTGGTAATATTTTATTTGAATTTCTACCTATGTATTTCCTATTTTTTCACATAAACCATCCAGGGATAATAGGGGCATTGTAAATAGGCAGGATTGCCTCTCTTTTTATTTTATCAATAAAGTTATTTAGCTTCTTGAACTAATGAAGCTGTGTACCTGTAAGTAACCCATTGAGTCAACGGGGTTAGATCGACTTGAAAACCATTCACTTGCTGCTTGGACCGGATTCGCTTCTTAAACCGATGGAACTGCGTTCAAGTAAGCAACCCAACGAGTCGACACAAGTAAACCCCTTTTGACTCCATTTCCTTAGCCACTCGAACTGGTGGAACTGCGTTCAAGTGCACCCCATTTCTTTTGCTTCTTGGACCAATAGAACCATGTCCAGATAAGCTTTTGTTCCTTAGCCACTTGAATTGATAGAACTACGTTTAAGTGTATCCAACTTCTTCGCTTATTGGACCAATGGAACTGCGTCCAAGCAAGCACCCACTCCCTTATCGCTTGAACCAACAAAACCATATTCAAGCATGCTCTGAACCATCGCTATTACCCCGGTATTATTGTAAGTTTGTTAAAACCTCCTAAGTACCGACATTGCTCTGGCAGTATTGGGAAATTTATCAGTTGTAGGATTGGTAGAAATCAATCCCCATCGCACAAAACTCAACATCACCCAAATATCGGCAATGTTAAAGGAAAATCCAAGGAATTAAGCTGTCCGCATATCTCAAGAAAAAGAGGCTCATGTACGGGTAGAACTTTAATTCCTAACTCAAAGAAAATCAACTATGACTACAGTACACAGTGCTCAAAATCGATCATTCAGACAACAAGTTCCCGGAGATAAGTATACATCCTTCATTCGGAGTGCTCGGTCTTGCAACAAGTGTTCGTAGTAACCGGCTCCATGGACTAGAGGCACGAAACATACTAACACTTGATAAGAGTAAACGTCACTCTATTGTTCTGTTACGCTAAACAAAAATTCTGGCAGCTACAACCAAGCTAAGTAAAATAGTAAAACTAATTAATTGCAAGTTACACATCATATATGACATAGTACAAGAGTGTATAATATGGAAATTGCAAGATGTGCAATTGTATTATGCACACATATAGTGGTATATAAATAGGCACAGTACATAGAATGTAGAGACGTACGCAGAAGAGATTGTAGTAGAAATAATAATCTTCTCATTGCTTATATCACTTTATATACAATATCAAACAGCGAGGCCCGTTCCCGCATAATGTCGGCCTATTTGGACACCAAAAAGCAAAATTACCGACTCTACTGACACAACAGAAAAAGAAAAGATGCTAAGTACAGACTCTGCACTTGTACAAAAAGACTCAGAAAATAAAAAAAAAACTAAAAGAACCACCGAAACCCGGCTGTACCGATGTTCGAGCCCATCACTTCTTCTCGCTGCCGCCTTTATTACCCTTACCCGGTCGGGTTAGGGTCTTCTTCTTCTTCACCACCACCTTGCTTGAGTCAGTTTCCTCGGATCCACCGATCGACTCACTTGCAAATTTTGGTTTGCTTGTTTTGATGGTGAATGGGAGGATCCTGGTCTTTGCAGCATCTGACTCCGCTTTAAGCTTTGCCTTCTTGCTCTCCTCCACTTGAATCCGCTCTGCCATCGTCTTGTCCCTAGTCAGATCAGTAGCACTAATCATATAGACATCCCCCTTTTATGATACAAAATGTCCTCCAAGCCTTCCAATGCTGCGATCTATTGAGCACCGGATCCAGGCCCAGAAGTGGGAGGTTGGAGTGTAGTAGTTGAACTTGTAGAAGCAACGGTGGAGGCGGTGAAGATCGCTTTAGTTCATGCGCTCTGAGAAGCAGGAGGCAAAGGTAGGACGTTAGTGGATGTATGAGTTAATAGAGAGAATGGTATAGCTCAGTGACAGATTCAGGAGTGAGATTGACCTATTGGAGCATGGGAGAAACAAGAGAAATACCTACGGTGGGACTCCTTGGTATGACATCAATCTCATACTCTCCGGTTGCTAGGAACTGCACAATCGTTGGAACAGGGAAATAAGGCTTGTGTAGTGTGATCAAAGAAGGGAAGATCATCATTGGCGCCCCAGACTACGAGACAGGCACTTCATGCTGACCCAAAGAGCTTGGTCCAGCATGGGCAGCAACATCCTTAGAATCTTCTTCGGCGAGAATTGCTTTCCCTATGGCAAGCATATCTATCTCTTTAGCACTTCAGTACCGCACTACTGGCTCAGTCGCGGAGCGGCCACCTCCAGCTCGATGCAACACTTCTTCCTATGTGTCGACAAGTGTGGCAAGATAATCATTTCTTAACCACTTTAGATCCCAATGCATAATCCCATTTGCACAGAAATGCTAGAGAGCTTAGTTGAGGTCTTCCTTCTCTTTGGCCCTCTTCTCGTTCTTGGCATTCCAGCTTTTTCAAGGTCGGTCAATTCGCTGTAGAAGATAGCTGTAACGACCCGTAAATTTTAGTGGTTTTATTTATTTAATTAATTGAAATTTTGTGAAATTTTAAATAATAATTTTTTGAAATAAAAATTTAATATTTGGAATACGTCTATTTTAACGTAGCAAATGGTAAAATTTCATCTGATAATATGGAAGTTTATTTTATTGTGTAATTTTATTTAAATTTAAATTAGTTAAATTTGATGATAATAAAATGTTTTCCAAACCTGAATATTTTTGTATAGAAAATTTGTAAATCAACTTCTGAATGAGACGTCATATCTCGTTTCTTCAAACTCGGACTTCTATTGCTCCCTTTATCTTATTTTCGACAAATTTGCAGCATTTTTGGTACTGATTATCGACTTTTGATAGGATGATTGTACCATTGATATCTGTATACCGTTTTGATCGTCTCATCATACTGATCTCTACGGTATATTCACTTCTGTATTTTGGGGTTTGGTACGCCGTGAAATCAGTACAATGATAACCGTATCGGTACTCAAATTTTAATCTTTTGGGTTCCGGTGACCATTAAAATTCACCATATAAATTCCAATGGTCAGGTTATTAATATATTATTCTCTGAATTCAACACCAACCATCCATATTCTCCGGTTTTCAAATTACATTAATTCCATTTTATTCGTTCATTTTTGCTCTTGAAAAAAGAAAGATAAAGGAACCATTTTGTTGTAGCGTCATCTCCCCTTTTATCTTCCTTCGTCGATCCTTGTTCCATTGCCTGTAGCCACCCCATCTTGCTCGTTTACTCTTCCCACCCTCCACTTTCTCTTCTGTGGTTGTTCTTTTATCTTGCTCTTCCCAAACCGTGCATCTCCATCCTGCAACCGACTTCAACGCCCAAGCTCCTCCTTTCCTTCCACTGTAAGCCACCGCATCGCACTTGAACCTTCCCATGTCGCCTCAACTTACATGTGTTCCCACCTGATGGCACGCAACCAGCCTCCTCCCGACAACCTTGACTCTCCACTTGTTTGCTGTTGTTGCTCTTTCAGGGTATATATATATTTGTTATATAAGTAATTGCATATAATATTTACAGTGGCAGTTTATATTTTAGCGCATATATTAAGTTATATTAGCTTGGGTAAAGTTTATACATATGTTTATAAAATATAATATGTTATTTTACTGTATGATCTATATATATTTATAAATAGAGTTTATATATTTCCAAAGTTATTTTGCAAGTTGGCTGTTGGCTGTCTTGATATATATAAGTATATTCTGGTATTTGAAAGTGATGTAGATATAAGCTGCCTTGGATTACCATATTTCTTATATATTAATTTAGATAGAAAAAAAAGTATACATAGTATGTTTTATTTTGATCTGGAAATTTTGAAAGGAATATGCATGTGTTTCAAATGTTATTATTTATGTTATGTTTGTATTGAAATAGATTTTGATAATAATAGTATATATGTTATACTATAAACATTTTGTTGTACATATGCCATAGTATTTACATCCTATATGGTATTTATGAGGTGTGCATATTTAATATATGTGTAGTACGTATATATATATATATATATATAAGTTCATTAGTTATGTATATATGATGTGTATATATTTTAAATATATTGTCTGCATAATATTGTTTCTATGTTGTATGATTTTCGATAGCTCATACATATTTAATATATACATCTTTTTGTCTGCATATATTATATGGATATATATATAGGTACAAAGTCGGTTGCTGTATAGGTTATATGGATTTATATATTATTAACTTTATAAGTATAATATGTTATATAAGTTGTTGTGGGTAAATTTGTAGTTTACAGCAAGTTTATATGTATCAGCGTTTATATTTATTTGATGGATGGTTGATTTCAATGTATATATATATAGAAAAGTTATATATCAGCTTACCTATTAATTTTATATATGTGTATTGTTGATTTCAAAGTGTATATATATAGTTTATATTAGATCTGTCATATGAAATGTATATAAGTTCATATTCTGATATGACTAATAGGTTTGTATAAATTGACCTATAAAATATAAGTAATTATATATTTTAATTTAATATGTGTTTGGAATTTGGAATATGGTTATATAAATAGTTATGTATAATTACATTTACACTAGTTCACCTGAGTTTGGATTTTTAAATATGTATATAGATTTTTGTTTATTGGGGTTAAAAGTTAAATTAGTGATTTGAATATATATATATATATATATCCTATTTTGAATTTGAATATATGTTTAAAAATGTGGTTTTAGAGAAAATTATAACATGTATTTTGTTTCAAATCTATATCAAGTTGGTTCTGATTTGATTTCGTCAATTCCTATTTATCAGCTTGACCGTCGAATTCGTGCCAATCTAGCTTTGTTTTGAAATTTATGCTTGGATTCGTAATTCATCTTATTGTCTATCCTCTCTAGCCTCGAAAGGTGAGCAATCACTCACGATTAACGTTCTTATATTTATTAAATTTGATTTCAATTGAAACGACAATTGAAATATGCTGCTGTTAGATTTTTACATTGCTATATATATGCCATTATCTGTATCTGTTCACCTGTGACATCTAACACCATTATCTGTTATTTATCACTGAAGATATATGCATGTTACTGTTGTTATATTATTATCATATCTGTTATCACTCTGCAAGTTCCCTGTTAGTATAGAATTCACTATGGGTTGAAATGATACGTACCCGAATGATCTGTAGAATAGGAGAAAATCGTTATGGGTTGAAATGATAAACCCAAGCGATTTTAAATTGAATTGAATTTGGGATTGCGGGTTGAAATGATATATACCCGTATATATTTAAATTACGGATTGAAATGATAAATATCCGTACCACTTGACCATATGATAGAAAATTTTATACAGACACCGTTGGTCTATATATAAATATTTTGAAAATGATTTCTATGGTTTTGAAAAGAAATATTTTGAAAATGATTTCTATAGTTTTGAAAAGGAATATTTTGAAAATGATATATGGTTTTAATAATTATTGATTTTAAAGATTTATTTAAGCTGATTTAATAAAGTTGATATATAATATGATTAAGTATTTATTTAAAACATATATTTTCAAATATAGAGTTTATAATGATTCAGGTTGGAAAGATAAATTTGAAATTAATTTGAAATTATATTTATTTAAAAAATTTACTCAAATAAGTTTTATTTGAAATTATTAAATTTGAGATTTTAAAGCTATGATTTTATAACTTGATTTGGATTAAAAGTGATTTAAATGAATAGTCTCAAATTTACATAAATTGAGATGGGGTATTTAGTTTATTTAAATTTCTAATTTGGAGTTTATTTAAATGTTATTGAAATGATTAAATAAATATTTCAAAACTGAATGTTAATGAAGTTAAATTGAGATATAAATGGAATTATCAAATTTAGTTTTGGAAATATGGAATATTTAGAGCTTTGAAATATATTGAAATTAAATGGTTTATTTTGTGGTTCAAATTTGTATTTGAATTCGATATAATTTGAAATGGTTTATTGGGAAACTGAATTGAGTTGAAATTTATGAATTTATATTGAATTAAGTTGAATTTGGAATTCGAGTTGATTTGAATCGATCTGTGAAATTTGAGTAAACTATTTTATTATATAAAGTATTTTTAAATTTATTTAAAACTATTTTATATTTTACTTTATAAATTATTTTATATAAAATATTTTAATATAAATCATTTTAATATGAACTATTTTAATATATACTAATTTAATATGCTAATTATTTTATATAAACTATTTTAACTTAAAACTATTTTATATAAAATATTTTATTTTATAAACTATTTTATTATATATACTATTATTAATACCTAAACGGTTTAAAGGAAATGTTATGATTTCAAAGTGTTATGATTTCCAAAGTGCTATGATTTCAAAATGTTGTGATTTCTAAAGTGTTATAATTTTAAGTGTTTGGTTTCGAAAGTGTTATAATTTTGAAAGTACTATGATTTTGGAAGTGAATAAATTTGAAATGGAAATGATACCGTATTGATTTGGTTTTTGAAATGGAAATGATATTTTGGTTTTGAAGTATAAACTATTTTGAAATGACCGCGGTGTTATAATAACGTTTGGTTGTTAAAGAGACCGGGATCGGGTATGGGCATACTCTCTGTCGATACCAAAAACCACTTTAACAACTGTGTACGCGGTGGAGATTCCAGAATGAAGTAGGATGGTGGCGACGATCCTAAAGGTATATTTACGTGGACCCAACTCCCGTGAGTTGGCATAAGGTGGCTAAAACAGAAGCGATTCCGGGCCAATGATGTAACGTTTTGACTTTTCGTCGCTCGAAAATCGACATTAATACATTCACTGTATCAACTGCCGAGTAATCGAATGCCGGAAAACCGAATTGTTATGGAGAAAAAGAAGAGGTAGAAGAAGACAGAAGCAAAAGAAAGAAGAAACAACAGAAAACACAGAAACAGAAACAATATCAGAATCTCACATTCGCAGCGGAACAACATATAATAGATAAATGAATAATCTTTAAATCAAGAACTATATCATTTTATACATTACATCATCATCAGAGTTTACAACAACAATATACAACACTGGACAGTTATATAAACATGTCCTCATACAGAATACACAGTGGAATAAATAATATCATATACAAGTGATACGTCTCGCCATCCAGCTCGCCACTGAGCTCCACAGCATCTCCTGAATCTAGAATGACCTGATAACCTGACTCTAGACTACCCGTGTGGAAATTGGTGGGCACCCAGAGTTTAGGAAGGAAACAATAAACTCCAGGTCGGTCATGGTGACTGGTGTGAGAACTAAAACAGTTTATCTTTAAAACAACAAAAACGAAGGAAATAAAAACAATTTCGCAATGCTTTTGGAAAATGAAACTACCATAAGCCCTCCCACCACACACACAATGCAATCACAGACTTGGAGGAGATTTCTTCTTATGATAGTCAAACATGCTTACTACGCAAATCATTGGATTTGATATTATTATTAGTGCATAGTGCAGAAAACATTTCGAAAATACAATATTAATCTTAGCCAGCATAGGTACCATTATATTATGCCTACTATAGCTGCCTTCTGAGGAGACAGGTTATACAAATTGCAATCGTAAAGGGTTCGTATTGTTTCTTTGGATTTCCAACAAATGGTCGGGCTAAGGAACTTCCTACTGCCACATGGGATCGCCTCTGGCGGGACGTCCCGATAAGCTAACCGGATCTCTGCCAACACAAGGCCGGGTTACCTCTGTCACTAGGTAACTACTACTCGAGTATGCCACACCCCGGTCCTTTGGGACCTTTATCCGAGCGCTCGGTAACCAACATCACACATAATAAATAAAGTGTGTCCATATGAGTAAGTATCTGGGCTCCATACCATGATACTACCCTTTTCCAGAAGGAAATGACATACCCTAAAGGGAGCGACCCTCATAACCTTGCCGCATATTCCTGTTTCGACCATTTCCGGGTTGTGAGGCTCTGACGAAGTCTCGTCCACAAAGCTACGCTTTTTCACAAAGCCACGCTTTGATAAAAAATGATCAATAAATGATCATCACACAATAACACTCATCATGCCACATTACGAAATTAGGAATATATCGCTGATAAATTTCAACTACATAACCTCTGAGCTCGTACGTCTCAGAGAAGGGTATTAAGCTAAGAGAATAAATTCTCCGCCACCAACAGAAATGTATTTGAAAGAAATCAGCTTTATATCTCAAAATGTAATGTCAGACATGTAACCATACAAGTCTGTTCCGGGTTCGAACAGAACCGAAGGCACTTCCAAAGAAGCCCTTGCTATCCGGGTATTCACAATCCCGATAAAACTTCCCATCACAAAGGAAGTCTCTATACCGTAGCTAACGGTGCAGAGACAATCGATAGGTCATCCTATCGTTTTCACAAATACCCGGTCTTTACCATCGGTCTTCAATACGATCCATATCGTCATATCACTAATTCGGAATGGGTTATATGACACAAAGGTCTTTTCCCGGCTAACCCGAATAGTGAGCACAAGATTTAAAACATATGGATATGGGAATTTCAATTAAGTCACAACTTATTACCCAAATCCTTTCCTTTAAATGGTTTAAACAAATTACCATTTTAAATCTTTAAACCAAAAAGATTTACTTCACAAAGCTTACCCAATTTCACAAAAATTCATTCACAGATTTCTAAATCAATTTCCATTTCAATTTGATTAACCTATTAAATCTTAAAATTAAGATTTAATTTATAGCTTTCAAAACTATTCACAATTCAAGTCTTTTATCATATAAAAGATACACCATTTTAAAATCTTCTTTGATTTTAAAATAAAGTTCAATCATCTTTACAAAGGTTAATTCATAGTTTTCCAAACTATTTACAATTTCATTTCAACTAGAGATGTTTTCGATACAAATTGGAAATCCTTTCACTTTATGAAAGCCATTATTATTTGAAAACAGATAGTTTTCGTTTTGGGAAAAACTGGTTACATTTACACAATTTAAAGTCGTTCAAGTAAAAAATTGAATTATAAATTTAAATTTCCCCAAAACCGTAGTTTAATTGGTTAAAAACCCATAAAACACCTTTTATAACTTGTAAAATCTTTAAACCAAAATTCCCAATTTATTAAATTCAAATTCAAAATATTGAATTCAAAATTTAAATCAAGTGATTTAAATTCCAATTCTATTAAGTTATTTAAAATAACTTTTATTTTGAAACTCACTTTCAAAAACTTTCAATTCCAATTCCAAACTATTTTGGATTCAAAACTCAATTTTTCCAAAATTGATAAAAATCTGTGACTTAACCGATTTCCACGTGAAATCCACATTTATGTGTGTATTGTGTAGTCCACGGTTTAACACAATAGTGCAACAGCATTCAATCATCACAGATCAAATATAACAATATAATTGATAAGCGGTATAAATTATAACGCTTATCTTCATTCACAGGTCACAGATATCTATCACAGATAAATAGATCACAAATCACACACAAATCAGAATATATCACAAAGCATCACCCATCAAAGATGTCAAACAATTCAACATCCAAAATAATCCAAACATCCATAAGTAGGATTAATTAAATTATTTGATTAATTCAAATCAATTTCACAAATACTCATTTTTCAACTCCAAATCAATTTCCAACATTTTCAAAATTATTTCCTTTTAAAAATAAATTCCTTTATCTCTTCAAATCTATTTAAAAATCCAATTTCAAACAAACTCTTCAATTTATAATTAATACTTCCGAAATCCATTTATTAAGCCTTTTTATACAAATTTGAAATTTAATTCAATACAATTCAAAAATAAAACTTTTATCTTTTAAAACTCCTTTTTAAATTTATCCAATTATCAAAAATGAATTTTTCGATAAATTTTCAACTTATATTTTCAAAAATCCAAATTTACTTATTTCTGGTATCCATCGATACCAAAAATATATTCGGCTAATTTATAGCCGTCAACAACATTCAATTTACAAATATAATCACACGGCGGTCATAAATAAATCAACACACAACATTGAAATAAATTCAAATGTTTGAGGAATCCAGTTGGATCCCTCCAACCTGTTTTCCTGCATCCACAAATGTTAGCACAATACCAATTTCACTTCACGGTGAAATTATCGCGGTATATGGGATTTATAAATATTATCCGCTATTATGCGGCGCAATAGGGTCTCATCCGCTATACAATGCGGGAAATCAACAACTCCAATATATAAATATTCCAATATATATATATTGCTATATACATATATAATATCAATTCCACTTCAATGTGAAATTATCACGGTATATGTTTTTAATGAATAACCTCCGCTTAATATACGGCGTATAGGGTCTATTTAACACAATAGATAACAATTTATCATCCAATCATCACAATCAACACTATCAACAATTTTAAATCTAACAATTTAAAATTTAAATCGAAACAAAACATTTGATTGAGTGAGGAGTTCTCACCTTGCTTTTAATAACAGTTGTGGTTTTTTATTTCGGATAAAATTAAACAGACGTTTAATTTTACTCAAAATTTTCACTGTCTCCAATTGACTCCAATCCAGTCCCACAGCGAAGAGCTCGACAATACGATTTCAACGCAATTTGTTTCGTCCATTTTTAACCTCGTATGAACAAGATATCGTATTTTAAACATTATACAAATTTATATTAATCAATTTACAAATTTTATTTTTTAATTTTAAACCCTACTTCATCTCGGCCATACGTTCAGCTTGATGGAAATCTGGCCGCAAGATGATGCTTCTTCCCCAACAACAGATTCACGTTCAAAACCGTGCAACCCTAACCCATAGCCGCCACTTTCAAGCAATTTACGCGACAATTTCCGATGTCTTGAAGATGATCGGCGACTCCCAACATGTGCGCCTACGCCGACTCCACCCACGGCCACGAAGGCGGCAAGCTCGGCCCCTCCTTCATCTCGTTTTTCGTGCATGAACGTGGAACGAACGGAACCATTTTGACATCGATCCGTAGCTCAAAAACTCATCATCACCATATGGATTTGTCGAGCTCGACGAGCTCTTCAAGTTTGTAGTTGATCATTTTTGATGAAAGTGAATGGATTAGAAGAGATTAAGGGGAGAAGAAGGGTGATTTTCGGCCACTAAATAATTAGAGAGTGGCGGCTGAAGCTAGAACCCTAATGGTCGTTTGCAAATGAAAGAAGTGAGGTGCTTTTATAGAAAAATCTCCAAATCACCATTCGTCGAAATTTTTCCGAACTCCAAATTCAAGTTTTACCCCACGTTCCGAACACAATGGAACGTGTTTCGGAAGCTAATTCGATCGTATGTGAGAGTTACGGAAATAAACGATCAAATTTAAATTAACCCGATTTAAACCGATTTCGATGCGATTCGGCTTGCCCCGGACAAACGACAACTCTGATTGCTACGAAATTTGGAATCTTACAATAATCTAACATTACGGATCCGATGAAACTAGTTTCGTCGAAATCCGAGACTGTTTGAAAAATGGTCATTTTTACTCGTCAATTAAATATTAAAATATTCAATTTTCACAATTTAACTTTTAATTCGATTTTAAAAATTCACAAACATCATTCTAACTCCAATATGATTTAATATAACTTTATAAATCATTTTTAATCATATTTAATTCAGATTTCAATTAATTTTTGGAATTTCAATTATTAAATTATCGATTTAATTATTCAATTAAATCACCATATCGAAATTAAATTAATTTCGACTTCCAAATCTTACTTATTAATATTTAAAATTAATTAAATATCTGAATTTCAAATGACAGAAATTCTGGGTCGTTACAAATGAGGTAACTCCTCTGATCGGACACACTCCATCAAATGCCATTCTATTACTTTGTGATTGATTTGGTGCGCACCTTTGATTCGGTAGTGTGGCTCGAGGTGGGCGATTGCTGCGGCTCTGCGTCACCACCAGTCCGGATGCGTAATTGGTATATCTACCCTGGCATTGCCTTGTTGTGCCGTGTCACCTACCCTAGCGTGCTTTACTATGAGTTTGTTTTGTACCATACCTATGGAGTGCCCTCTGACAACGCCCAGTACTGGAGAGATTACGGTACTGTATAGACTATGGGAATATATAAAATGTGTTAAGGTGGAAAATGTAAAGCCTTAACGCTATTTTGATAGTTTACTTTACTTTAGACATATTATAATAGCGTATTACTACATAGTAGATAGTTTAACGAATCCTTGGAGGATGATTATCCCAAACATCCTTTAAGTTACTGTATTTCAGTTGATATTTCACTTGAGTTGGAATTATTGATATAAGAATGTTAATCCTGACTCGAGTGTTTTGTGGTTTGCTTTACGCTCGGGTCAGACTGAGTGGCTTAGCATTCGAGACTCACCTTTGGAGTTTGAGCTTCGCTTGGAGATCCATCTATCGATTCTGCTTTCAGTTATTCAGTTGATTCCAGTGATGTATTCAGATTTTGTATTTGACTATTGTATTGAGACATCTATGTATTCGAGACTTCTGTTGTATCTTGTTTAACTCTGATATATATAGTAGCTTCATGAACTACTATTCTTTTTTGTTTCCGCTGCATTATTGTTATATTACTCTGTGTCTGTGATTCTGTGATTATTTATTTACTGTATATGCTGAGTTTTGCCAAATTTTAAATTAATAATCTGATATTTTGAGCAATTCAAATCCGACATGTATGGATGCGAATGGTTGAAAATTTCAGGATGTTACAATAGCAAGCCTGATGTCATTTAAAAGCTTATCGGATGATATAGTGTCTCTTTTCGGTCAGCCCTTGTTTTTCCTCATGGAGTTTCTACACTTCTTCGTGGAGGCGTTCAAGTTCAGACGCCTGATCGGAAAGGGCTTAATCTTTTACCTTTGTAATTTCAGCCTTCTCTTCAGCCTATTTCTTATAGCTCTCAGTTTTAAGGTGAGCGACTCTAAGATTATTCCTTATCACTATCTTTGTGTTGGTATGGGCAGGCTTCATCTCTTCCATCAGACTGTCTGCACTTGCTTTATGTTCGAGTGCAAGATCTCTTCCCTTGGTAAATTTGATCAAGTCAGCATCCCATTCTTTAATTGCTTATTCATGCTCTTTGATCTCTTTCTCGAGCGAACCAAGTTATGTGAAGTTGATCTTGTTGATCTCGGAAAGAGCCTTGCGTAATCGCTGCCATCGGAAAATCGAGTCAACATCGCTTTGCACTGCCTTCAAGTTTTCCGCCACATTTTGTCTAACAACAATTTTGATGTCATGATCAAATTTTATCCATGCAAATATAAGTACGAATAAGTAGCTTGGAGGTAGGATAGCTAGGCGGAAGCATAAGTGTTGAGGTGCTTTGAGAATAAGTGGAGGCATCTGTAGTTGTGAGGGTCCATAATGAAGGAGTGTCTTGGATAATAGCAGTTTGGACTTTAGAATGTGAGGGAATAATAGAAGTAGTGTCTCCATGGCGCTTGGAACAGTATCTCCGGGGGTATTTGTGGGTCTCATGGGAGGAATCTCCACCGAAATCCCTCTTTTTTCTTCAGCTTCGAGGCTTTCTCTCTCAACTCTGCTAGCTTCATCATGCTCACACTCTTTTCTCCTTCACCTCTCTTTTTCTGTTTCGTTGCGATGAGGATGAGGGTCAAGGGTGCTCCTTTTAAAGTCGCTCGAGCTACGGTGAAGTGCTCTGAACCTATCGTGCACCATTGAACCTGAAATAAAGAAAAATGTATAAGTACCAGAGTTACCCAAAGAAAAGTGTACGTAAAGATGAATGTTTGTAATCCTAGAGTGAAGTGTATAACACAAGTAACCCCTTTTATAGTTTACAAACCGATTGGGCTTGGTTTTAAAGTCGGAATGCTACTGCCTTCACTTATAGATGCCTCAGAAGATATGCCGATCTGTGAGCCGATTTCTTTTATCATTTCAGTAACTGAGATGTCTCCAACCTTGTTCTGAGGATGGCTACATTTTTCATGAAGTCAGAAGTTGATGTAAGCCCAACAGAAGTCCCTGCAACTTGATCTCCAGCAGAAAGTAGGGTCTCGATAGTTGGTCGTTTGAGAGGAGGAGAAGTACCAAGATCTGGACTTATTGTTTCATCGGCCAAAAGATCCGTAGAAGGAAGGTCGGGAAGTCTAGGGCTTATTCCTGGAGATTCATCCCTGGATCTGCCTTCCCCTTCCTCAGTGGTCCGAAGGTCGCCGTTGTTCTCATCGTCGAAGATCTCTTCTTCTTCCACAACCATGGCTTGTTATCATTTTCTTCTTTTAACCATTTCATCCTCCTTCGGTATGGTAGACATTCTCCCGCTATCGCCCGCACCACTGAGGGCATCCTCTTTCTTGGGCTCATCTACCCTAGTTTCAACATCCTCTCCTTCTTCATTATTTCCCATAGGCTCACCAGTCTTCATATCAACAGCCTCCTCCTCATGATCATCACCAGATTTACGTCCATCGTCTGATCCACCTTCTTCCTCTTCATCTTGAGGACCCTCATCAGAGCCATGAGTGGATGTAGTGGGATGGGTACATGACCTAGAGCCGCTCTATGAAGGAACTTCGGTGTCAGCTACTCTTCCTAAGGCAAGCAAGCCGTACTCTAACAAGTTTTCATTTGTCAAGAGGAAGGTGACAGAGCAATCGCTCTAACGGCCTTTAGATGTCCAAGCATCTCCTTGTGCTCCGATCTCTTGTCTCTTGTCGAGAAACATGTGAGAGATATGAATTAAGTTTGGAGCAAAGAAGTGCCACTGTAAAGAGGATTGTTAGAGCAAAACTCACTTCCTTTTAACCCGAAGCGATTGAATCCTTCCGGGTAGCGGGCACCTAGCCCAAGCTTCAATAATAATGAAGGACGGACAATCTTTTCTCCTTTTGAATTTGAGCAAATACATGAGCTCTTTGAAGCGTGGAGGGCCCTCAAATCATTGCATTAACAAAACGTGTAGTGAAAAACTCGATAAGGCAATCCCGTTCGGGTGAATCTAAATCGGTGCAAGTCCAATCTCTCCTAGGAAATCTCCGAAGAATGAGTTGAGGGTGGAATGGCGGCACTGAGATACATGTATTGGCTACAAGTTGTGAAACCAGGAGGAGGACAATGCGCAAGTTAGTTTCTTGCCGGTAAGCAAACACCTTTGGCAGAAATTCTGTATTGCAAGCAAACATTGTGAAGCATCTTTTTAGTCATAATGCTGGGTGCATGGTTTGGTGTGTTAGTTATAATTAGCCCTGGTGGAAACTGGGGTGGAACAATGGGATCTACTAGCACTATTTGGCTCTCAGACCCCCAAGACGTAGGTTGGTTCGGTATAACTAGAACAGATGGAAAACCCGAAGTAGCGGTAGAGGCACCCTTAGAAGGAGTTGATGGTCCGTCGTAGATTTGCGATGAGCCTATTGGCGAGTCATTCTAGACAGGAGAACTTGGTGTTCAACACGATCAGGTAAATTTTGACTTGAAATAGAAATACCCATATGACCAACACTTGGAATTTCAAGGAAGCCAATGCGTGTTGACCAATTGAATTCTAAGTGTTAACCGTGGAAAATGTAGTGTGTTATCTATATGGAATAAGTTCAGTGTCCCGAACACTATGAACGAACCATTCGGTGTAGATAACTAACTCACGCTTGAAAAACAATCCATATCGTCCTTTGAAATCATCTTTCTACACTTACCCATTATCGGTTGGCGATTAACAACGGACCCATTGTCCAGAGTGATGTGGAAAGTCTTTCTTTGTAGGATCACCGGACTTACAAAAGTGAAAAGAAGGAATGGTGGAATATGCTCAAATTCAAGGTTAAATTGTCATATTGGAACCCATTCGACGATTAAACTTAGTCAATTTCACAAAGTGAACAATCGAAATGGAGGACTCAAGCTTCTCTTCATTGTGGTTCATGCTTGACTGGGACAAACTATAGACTTATCCCTAATCAAACATACAAGGATTTGATTGTTTTCCATCAAATAAAAATTTACCAAGCCTAGATCATCTCTCCACCGCCGTCATCACCTAGCAATCTATCTTCGAATCAAATCACAAGATGATTCGGTCCTAAAGGCACGCCGATGCTGGGTGATGGCGAGTTGTACAAGGAGGCTACAAAGACTGATGGTGGCAAAGGTACAGGTTGGCGGCGATGAGTTTTGTTGGATGAAGGCAAGTTGACGCTTGAGAATTTGGTAGCAAGTATTGGGAAGTCGGTAGCAACGAAATGAAAGTGGGAAAATTTAAGTCATTAAGTATAACTTATAGGAGTAGTAGCAAAAAATTCTCCTAAGTGCACAAGTCGGTACCGACATCCCACATTTCACCCAAGTTTAGTCAAATTCACTAAAATGGATCTATCCAACTTTGTGAAGCTGGTTGTAAGGTTTGAAATCTATAGTGCATAGTAAACATCATTGAGAAGAGAATTCCAATCAAAATTAGAGTAGACAACGGAAAAAATTGATCAATTAAGACCAAGTAAAGGTAACGATTCCAGACAACATTCAAATGATTAGCCCAAATTCATAAGATAACAGCTCAAGACTTGCCTCATTCCAGAGCACACTTTGTTTTCAATAAGAGTAAACTCTGGGGAGCAAATGTTAACTGAGTTTTTGACCAAGCAAAAATCAATAAGAGTTAGAACATCGAGATGAAGACGAAGCGACTTGAAATCTTGGGAGCACACCTAGATAGGGTAGAGAAGCACCTTGGATAAGTTTCAACATAAATGCAGTAAACACAGGATGTCGCTATCGACTTCAAGAGGTCAGTGGGGACTTCTTATACTCCCATATTTCTTACCCAAACTTTGCATAAGTCCTTGATTACCTATTTCATGTGTGCCTAAGAGATATCAAAGGATTTTGAATGACCAATCACCAGAGTTGAAGAGTTAGTAGTCCGAACAGCAAAACAACTAGGTGGTGAAGGAACTATCACCTAGTCAACTATCTATCCAAATAAACCACACGGGACACCTAAGAATGATAAGGGAAATGCAATGCAAAAAGGTACGAGACAATTGGGCTCAAACTTACATGTCAGTACCGGCATGAGAGGTCGATACCGACATCTCATGTGAGCTCGTTGTCACATGGAACTTTGCAAACTCTTTCGGGCTTTCGTCTAGGTTCTGCTCCAACTCTCATTCTGGCCCAATGTGACTGCTAACCCTATAAATACAAACCATAGAGCAACCAAGAAAGGGGCTGGATTCTGCTAACACTACGCGGGATCTCCATCTATTCTTCACTTCTCTCTCTACTCAACAGTCACCAGGGCAGCTCCTTTAGGAAATTCTAGGACTTAGCTTTTCTAACCCTTGTACTTGTAATTCTTTCTCTCTTAAACCCTGTAACATCCCCCTACTTGGAGACCCAAAAATAACGGCTACGGATGCTGCAGTCATATATAGTTATTAATACTCGACGATCAAATACGGCGATACTAGATACATTGATACACAGAAACACAAGAATATGGAAAAAACTTAAACATTATACAAATTCCACATTCCATTTCAAAATATTCCAAATTGATTACATAATCCCAGATTGCAGACCACATTCAGATAACATATAATTATTACAAAATACGCCAAGTGCGACATATGAAGATGCCCTCTTGGTTGATCAGATATATAACAAGGCAAGAAAACAAATTTGCATTTACAATCAAAACACACAGTGGAAACAAAAGAACTCTAATAACAAGCTTGCCTTCTGCACGTCCTTAGAAGTTTATTCGTCTAAAAGAATACCTAGAAACCTTAAATCTCATCCTACTCAAAATCAATTGAGTACCTGAGAGTTTAAGGGGAAAACAAAAACTTCGAGTCAGACATAAAGCCTGGTATGAATAATAATTTACCATCTCAAACCATTTAGATATCTAGTGAGACCACACTGCTTAGCGGAACGGGTTTTCCCCTCACTAGTATCCTAAAACATTTATAAAACCATATATTGTGCTCCTTCATCCACAATGGTTAAAACATAGTATTTCAAAACATTATGATGATATACAAAACAAGTAAATCAAATCTGGATTATCCATCCCCATTCATTCTGACTACCTATCTCAATTATAGTTTCTAATGTTACTATTAACCTTTTAATGTTTATGAAGTATCTGTCCAATTTCATAGTTTTCATGGGATCACTAAGAACCTATTGGTAACTCCAATATCTTTTCTCTTATCCTAGTTTTCATGGGCTAACTAGGAACCTATTGACTAACTGTCAATATCTTAATCCGGATATAGTTTTCATGGGAAAACTATAAACCTATTGGCCCATGCCAATATCAATCATAGTATTCATGGGATGACTATGAACCTATTGGCCCCTACCAATATCTTTAGTTAAACACAGTTTTCATGGACTTACTGTGAACCTATTGGCTCCTGCCAATATCTTTAATTTAAAATTTAAAATTTCTTAAATTATGTTCACTACTGAGTCAACCTAGCTGGTTATTCCGTCCTTCACTAAAATACTGTTATGGGTTAATAACAATGTGAAATAAGAATATGAAGAAGTATTCATAACAACAAATAATACCATCACCTATGGTTTATCATCTTCCTTATATATATATATATATATCCTAGTTAAAACCTTTAACCTTCATAATCAATGAAAACTTATTCCTTCAAAACCCTTTGTTTACTTATGCCATGGTTATTCCTTTAAATTGAGATTGAGCTTATGTTTTGAAATCTTAAAACATCTCTTTTGAAACCAAACATACCTTTCAATGGTATCAAAACGTCCTTTAAAACATAGCTTCAAAGCAAATGAAAGTATCATTTTCAAAAGTATAGGGTTTATTTTTTTAAAACATCATTTGGGTCACAATGGTTATATGTGAAAGTATCTCTTTTGAAACCAATTATAAAATAGTTTTGGGGAAAAAGTTGATGGTGTCGGAACCATCTAGTCGAGAGCAACCCCTTTCGACTCCATTGCCTTAGAAACCCCAACCCCCTTCGAAAGCATTCAGGAAAAAGGCTTAGTTTCAGTTGAAAAGGAGGTAACCCTTCGACAATATAGATGGCTTCAATACAGTCGAAAGGGGAAATTATCGGTTGGGTTTTGACTCTGCCGGAACCAATCCTTTCGAAAGCTCTTATTTAGAGGAAAAGGTACCCCTTCGAAAGCTAACACATTTACATAGTATAGCAACCTTCTTTGAAAGCTATTTATAAACTCCCTTTCGAAAGTATGTATTTCGACTATGTCGAAAGCTTTAAATAAAACAAGGCAAGGATTTAACTTTCGAAAACAAAACAAGGCTTCATCTCCATTGGAAGCAACCCTTTCGACACCATGGCTTTCGCCTTCCTTCCAATCCACTGCGTACCAACTAAGAGATACCTTGTGTATTGGTTTCGACTACGTGGGTTTCGACTGAGATGGTGCGTAATCAATTGAGTCGAAAGGTGCTGCTATTTGAGGCGGAACCAACTTTTCTGAATTAAAGGCTAAAATTTAGCCACTTTTAGTAATTGCTTTGTAACTACTTGCCTATTTGTAAACCTTTGATTGGTTGCGTCAAACTTGTAAAATACTTTACAAATAAAACTGCCGCATTTAATCAGATCTAAATCAAATAAATTATAACGTTTAAGCCATTCCATTAAAAAAACCAGTATTTGCAAATAAGTCCTTCTCTTGAAACAATTTATTTTCCCTAGTAAATCAATTGGGAAAAATCCCGAAAAATCACATAAATTCAATTTTATCAAGTAAGCAAACATATTAAAATTTCAGACCTAATTTCTTCCTGAAATACATGAAATAAATTTTAAACCCAATTATATCGTATATTCCTTTAGAAATTCATAATAAATTTTCTATAGCTCGAAAAATTCTAAAAATTAAAAATCATCTCCCAAATCATGTTTTACTTAACATAAAAAATTTCCATGGCATTCTAAAATCATAGACTCTCGGTTTTGCATCAAAATCATGCAAATTCATATGTGAATGAATTAAAATAAATCAAACATAATATAGTTCAAGCGTATCATCATCCATGTCACCATAAAAATGAATTTAATCATAAATCTGGAAACATATAGTCATAGAATAAAATAGAGATGGTATGAAATTATTGTTCACCTTAGATATGATAAGGAATTTGAGATTTGTTGTTGATTAATCCTCCTAGCTTTGGTCCTTAGCTTTAGATTTAATCTTCCTCTTTGGTAATGGACGACTCCTTGGGTTTTTGCGTTTGTTTTTCTTTTGAGAAAAATGGACGTGAATAGACAAGAATGAGAAGTGTATAGCCATGTATAATAAAGTGGATATTTTACTAACATGCCCTTCTGTAATTTAATTAACTAATAACCCAATTAAAGCCCATTTACTTTGTAAATAAGCACGACCCTATATATGGTTTATTCAAATCTCAATCCCCTTATCATCATTATTCTATTTAATTTATCTAATTAAATTTTCCAAATAATGTTATCAAAATTAGGGATGTTACAGGCTCCTCCCCTTAAAGAATTTTGTCCTAGAAATTCAGTAAGGACCAAATACTAAACATAGCAATCATCTGTAACAACTCCTAACAACTATACTAGTCTAACTGACTAGCAACTATCTATATAAATCTAATATAGTCATACCCTTATCGCAGATCAGGATAAGTACCTCTAGTCCCGTCCTCTGTCTCCCAAGTATAGTCCTTCTCGTTGTCGCTCCACTGAACTTTCGCCAACTTGACTGTCTTATCCCTTAATCTTTTCTCATCTCTAGCTACAACCCAAACTTGTTGCCTAAAAAAAGTCAAATTAGGCTCTACTACTAAGTCTTCCAACCCTGTCGGAGGAATAGTAGTCTCTGGATCATGCGCATACTTGCGAAGATGGGACACATGAAATACATTATGGACACCTGCCGTACTGCTCGGCAACTCTACTATGTATGCGAGCTTTCCAATCCTCTCTATAATTTGAAATGGACCTACATATCTTGGGGCTAACTTCCCCGACTTTCCAAATCGTATCACACCCTTCATTGGTGATACCTTAATGAAAACCTTATCTCCAACTGAGAATTCTAGGTCCTTACGCCTCTTATCTGCGTAACTCTTTTGTCTCTACTGAGCTTCCTTCATCCTTCCTCGGATTAACTCAATCTTTTCTGATTCCTCTCTAACCAATTGTGGACCTAAGACTAGTCTTTTTTTAGTCTTCAACCAACATGCTAGTGATTTGCATAGTCTTCCATACAAAGCTTCAAATGGCGCCATTCCTATACTAGTCTGATAACTATTATTATAGGAAAACTCAACCAAATGTAGGTGATCCTCCCAAGATCCACCAAAGTCTAATACACAAGCTCTTAATAAGTCCTCGAGTACCTTATTGACTCTCTCTGTCTGCCCATCTGTCTGAGGGTGATACGCAGTACTCATATTACGCTTGGTACCCATCACTTCCTATAGACTCTTCCAGAATTCATTAGTGAACAAAACATCTCTGTCACCGACTATACTACTAGGAACTCCATGCAGTCTAACTTTGTTCTTCAGGAATAACTTAACTAGAACAGGTGCCTTCATGGTTGACCTAACTGGAATGAAATGGGCACTCTTGGTCAATCTGTCCACTATAACCCATATACTTTCATTACTCCTATTTGTCCTTGGTAACCCATCTATAAAATCCATGGATATCGAATCCCATTTCCAAACTGGAATCTCTAAAGGCTGTAGCAACCCACTTGGCTTCCGATGTTTGGCTTTCACTTGTTGACAGTTTGCACACTTCCTAACCCACAAGCCAGCATCCCTCTTCATACCTTCCCAATAGAAGCTCCTCTTCATATCCTGATACATCTTGGTCCCTCCAGAATGAATCATAAACTTGGATTGATGACATTCTCCAAAAACTTCTTTCCTCAAGTCCTTAATATTTGGAACACACAATCGTCCCTTCATTCTCAACCATCCTCTCTAGTCAAGGCTGAAATCCTTTAGATCATCGATCTCAGTTCCAACCTCAAGCCTTCTGATTCTCTCAGCCAACACTGGATCCTCCTTCTGCTTAGAAGTAATTATCTCAATCAATACTGGTCGAACATCTAAACAAGACAATCTGGCAGAACTCTAGTTAGAACTAGCAGTTAATCTTAACTGCACATCACAACTGACTAAAGCTTCTAAATATTTCCATTCTGCCAACATAGCTAACAACACATTCTGATGTTTTCTGCTAAGAGCATTTGCTACCTTATTACTTTTCCTGGTGTATACTCTATACCAAAATCATATGTAGCCAAAAACTCCAGCCACCTCTGTTGCCTCATATTCAACTCCTTTTGAGAGAATAAACACCGTAAAGACTTATGATCGGTCTAAAGCTCAAACCTCTCCCCTAAGAGATAATGTCTCTATATCTTCAATACGAAGATCACTGTCGCCAACTCCAAATCATGAGTAGGGTATCTAACTTCATGCGGTCTAAGCTACATGGATGCGTAGGTAATAACTTTATCATTCTGCATCAACACTGCACCTAATCTAGTTCCACATGCGTCAGTATACACCACCAATCCTTGGTTTCTGTCTGGAACCACTAACACAGGTGCACTGACCAACAAATGCTTTAACTTAATGAATGCTTCCTCACATTTGTCAGACCAAACTAATTTCACCTCCTTCCTGGTTAGCTTAGTTAAGGGTGCTGCTATCCACGAGAAATCCTTAATGAATCTCCGGTAGTAGCCAGCAAGTCCAAGAAAACTCCAGATCTCAGTCACCGTCTCTGGTCTCTTCCAATTATTCACGGCTTCGATATTATCCGGATCGATTGATAATCCTTTTTCCGAAACCACGTGGCCAAGAAATTTAACCTCTTTCTTCCAGAAATGACACTTGGTAAACTTTGCCTTTAGCTGATTCCGCCTCAGCGTCTCAAGTACCACTCTAAGATAAACTTCATGCTCCCCCTCATCCTTAGAGTAGACTAGTATGTCATCTATAAACACCAGGACAAACCTATCCAAATACTCTCGGAAAACTCGGTTCATCAAGTCCATGAAGAAAGCAGGTGCGTTCGTTAATCCAAATGGCATCACCAACCACTCATATGAACAATACATAGTCCGAAATGCTGTCAAAGGAATACTGTCCTCTACCACTCTTAACCGATGGAAACCTGTCGCTAAATCTAACTGGGAAAACACTTTGGCTCCACTCAACTGATCAAACATATCATCTATTCTGGGCAAAGGATACTTATTCTTAATTATCCTTTCGTTTAACTTACGATAGTCGATACACATTCTCAATGACCCATCGGGTTTCTTTACAAACACCGCAGCTGCTCCCCAAGGCGAACAGCTTGGTCTAATAAAATTCCTTCCTTCAAGATCCATTAGCTGCACCTTCAGTTCCCTCATCTCTGTCAGTATCATCCTGCTAGGCGGTCTACTCATAGGTTCGGCTCCGGGCACTTGATATATTCTAAATTAAACAGCTCTTTTAGGTGGTAGTCCAGTGACTAGCTCAAAGACATCTGCAAACTCTCTTGCTACCCAAACCTGACTTAACTCATCTCCTACCTCCATAGCTTAAGTAAAGTATTAACACTCTGGTCAGTATTCTCTACTGAGAATATCACTCGGTTATGACTATCAGGGTGTCTCGGTGATATCTCCCTATCTTGGAAAAATATTCTAGCCTCATACCTACCCAACCAATCCATACCCAAAATGATCCCGAAATCAACGAAATCAAAAACATACAAACTACATGTAAACTTATGACCTAACAAATCAAGTTCTAACTGGTCACATCTTAACCCTAAAGCGATCTACCCTCCTATTGGATTTGCAACCCTTAAGGAAGTAACAAGGTAGATGGGTTCTAAACAAAATCTATCAACCAAACACCGAGATATAAATGAATGTGATGCACCGGTATCAATAAGTACTCTAACTGGAATACTCTGAATCAAAAACGTACCATCCATCGCAGTCTTTCCTTTATCAGTTGCAGTAGGCCTAGCTGGTCCTACAACAGAAACTTTTCCTTTATCCTCCCTAACTGGCTCTGGACACTGATTCTTGTAATGCCCAACTTGATCACAGTTGAAGAACTTCACATTCTTCTTACTTGCAGCTTTCTTCCCATTTCCCGACCTGCACTCATTTGCAAAGTGACCCTTCTTGTCACACTTATAGCAAACTATCTCAGCCTTTGACTTTTTAGCAGTATCTCCCTTCTGGGCTCCCTTCTTTTTAAATAACTTCCTCTTTTTCCCTTGAGAACCCTGAGTTTCCATTGGCCTCTCTTTAGAAAAATCAGCAAGTAACTCCTCATGGCGAATGGCCATCTCCACCACTATATTAAAAGGATCACGGACGTGTGTCATGGTCATTCTAGCAAGCTCGGGCCTCAATCTCTGAATGAACCTCTCATTCCTTTTGATGTTAGTATCTATAGTGGCATATCCATATCGAGACAGCTCTTCAAACTTAGTGGCATACTCGACTACTGACATCTCTCTGAACTAGATCCATAAACTTTCTCATCAGCTCAGACTTAGCACACTCAGATACAAACTTCTGCTCGAATCTTGTTTTAAAATTAGCCTAAGTTAACTGCTCTTCCGAAACTTCGGCAGTGACACTATTCTACCAATGTAGTGCTGACCCTTGCAACTGTCTAGAGTCTAACATTCCCTTTTTCCCGTCATTCAGACCCAAACCAATAAATATACGCTCACAATGCAACAGCCAATTCTGAACCTCTATGGGACTCTCCGTGCCCAAGAATGGCTTCCCATCTAAACTAGTGTAATCTCTACTTAGCAAAGCATAATTATTCCCAACTGGAGCCATAGGATTAGCTCCTCCTATATTTTCAGCAACACCAGCAGCAGCTCTTGCTTGCATCAAACCAACAAAGAACAAATACATCACCCCCATATCTATTGGTGGATTTCCAACACCCATATTGGCATCAACATTTTGATTACTAGCATTAGCCGGTCGACCCGGGTTCCTCCTTGTAGTGGGTCGAGCATTTCCATTAGTTGTGGTGCTTCCTCCACCAAGATTTCCTCTTTCGTTTCCCGCTTCCATATTTCCTTTCTTGTAAATCTGCATACGAGCCTTAGTAAGATACAGAAGAATGGTCTAAAAGAGCGGGGAATGCGTACTTATATGTATAACTATATATATCAAATACAAGTACGTTACTATAGCGTTAACCCAAACCCCAATCTTATCATCTGATCCATTGGATTATGTTTAAAAATCATTTTGGTTTAAATTTCTTTTAAAGTTTCATAAACCTTTTCTCTGATACCAACTTGTAACATCCCCCTACTTGGAGGCCCAAAACTAACGGCTACGGATGCTGCAGTCATCCATAGTTATTAATCCTCGGCAACCAAATACGGTGATATCAGATACATTGATACACAGAAACACAAGAATAAGGAAAAAATTTAAACAACAAACAAATTCCACATTCCATTTCAACATATTCCAAATTGATTACATAATCCCAAATCGCATACCATGTTCAGATAACATATAATTATTAATAAATATGCCAAGAGCGACATATGAAGATGCCCCCTTGGTTGATCAGAGTATATAATAAGGCAAGAAAACAAATATGCCTTTACAATCAAAACACACATCAGAAATAAAAGAACTCTAATAACAAGCTTGCCTCCTGCACGTCCTCGAAAGTTTTATTCGTCTAAAAGAATACCTGGAAACCTTAACTCTCATCCTACTCAAAATCAATTGAGTACCCAAGAGTTTAAGGGGAAAACAAAAACTTCAAGTCAGACATAAAGCCTGGTATGAATAATAACTTACCATCTCAAACCATTTAGATATCTAGTAAGACCACATCGCTTAGCGGAACGAGTTTTCCCCTCACTAGTATCCTAAAACGTTTATAAAACCATATACTGTGCTCATGCATCCACAATGGTTAAAACATAGTATTTCAAAACATTATGATGAAATAAAAAACAAGTAAATCAAATTTGGATTACCCATCCCCATTTATTCTGACTACCTGTTTCAATTATAGTTTCTAGGGTTACTATTAACCTATTAAATGTTTATGGACTATATGTCCAATTTCATAGTTTTCATTAGATCACTAAGAACCTATTGGTAACTCCAATATCTTTTCTGTTATCCAAGTTTTCATGGGCTACTAGGAACCTATTGACTAACTATCAATATCTTAATCCGGATATAGTTTTCATGGGCTAACTATAAACCTATTGGCCCCTGCCAATATCAATCATAGTTTTCATGGGTTGACTATGAACCTATTGGCCCTGCCAATATCTTTAGTTAAACATGGTTTTCATGGGTTGACTATGAAACTATTTGTGGAAAGTAAAGCATGGCCTCACGAGCCTCATATTCTGGATATGATACGGGAAACTATGTGGTCTGAAGGAATATTATAATATTATAGACTATCGGATAATCATGAATAAAAAGGTGTTACAACCTTAGAGTTTAAATGAACAGGTATAGTGGTGTATGAGTCCCTATATGAAAAACCACCGGATAGGCTGATTCATAGTGGTATAGCAATATGGTATAGTGGTGTATGATCCATGTACGAGAAGCCCCCGGTTACTATGATTGCTATACGTGGAGTCCACAAAGGAAGGAAAAGGCCACTAGTTTCTTATCATGCTGGAAATCCAATTCTAATACGAGCTTTACGATTTTAATTATACTCTCAAAATAGCTGTAACGCCTTATAAACATTTCAGCTACCCCTTGGTACCATATACTCTGTCTACCTGCCCAGGTATTGATACCTTTTCGTATATATATTTATTTGAAAAGTTTTTTCAAACCAATGTCATTAAAGATGATACCAAAAGGTTTCGATATAAAGTATTTTGGTTATCGTAAGATAAAAACCCTTCCGTGTTTATGTGCGGTGTGGTCTTACGAGATACCATTTCTTTTCAAAAAGGTTTTGTTTTGGCATCAATCTGATCTATGACACTGTCATATATATATTTATAATTCGTGTTTCTCATGCTGGTTTGGCAAGCTTGATCTAGTACTCTTAATACTTGAGTCAGATCCGAGTAGTTTCAGGATTAGCTAAAGATGCTTGGAGTTTCTAGAAGGGAGCTGGAGATCTTCATCAAGGTATGGACGTAGTTTACTTTTATGCTGTGCTTATTATTTTTCAGCATTTGTAAAGACAGGTGTTTATAACTATCCAGGGGGAGCTTAGGTTAGACTTTGATATATGTATTTCAAATTTTCTGTAGTAAAGATTGTTGATATTTTAAATTATTCCATTCGTGTGAGATTCTGTTCTATCATTATTTTCTTTTACCATTAACAATCTGTTTTTTCGGCACTTGAATGCTAGGAACGCAATACAGTGGGTGTATTAGTGTCGATTTTCGAGGATTGAAAATCCCGTTCATTACAACATGCATAAATGCACTCACACACACACTCAGACTAATCACGTACACACACCTACGCACGTTCTAACCCACAACACACACAAATATACATACATCATTGTACATACCCATATATACACTCTCGCACATACTCACAGAAATACAATGGCGCATAAGCACACAGCCACCGGTGCACCGGTCATCTATGATCGGTCCACCGGTCGATCCATATCTAGAGCGACTAAGCCGTAGGTCGAGTATTCTTCGATCGATTTTAACGTCCTTCATAGACATTATCACCACCCGTTCAAGCACATAACATTATGTATTCTACATCATTCAAGTTATGCATATGTGTGTGTGTATGAATCATACTAACAGACATAGATTTGTGAGAGAAACTCTCACCTGAACACTGTGTTCCATCCACTTTCCATATCCGAACGCACGCATACAGAAGATGATCGTACCTTAAATACTTACGCATAGAGATGTATTTCGATGTCTTGATGCTCGCGTCTAGATTTGGAAATATAGAGAATTTGCTAGGATGTAAATTGAATTTGTAGAGAAGTAGGGTATGGGTAAGAAGTCGATTTTCTAAAGTATGAAAATGTAAATGTTGGTGCGGTATTTACAAATAAAGAAGAAGCAATAGAGTTAGAAAAATTTGGAGATGAGAGGAAGATCAGGAAATAGTGTTTTAGGATTTGGTTCTAAGGCATGTGAGAGTTATGCTTCTTTTCATTTTCCTTCTATTTTAAAAACTATTTTCTATTTTACACAAAATCACACATAAATTTCTAAAAAATTATATTAACAATACTTAATTATTTTCGCAATATTATAAAAAAATTCTAGAATTATTGCCATATTTTATTCATTTAAGTTTTTGATACATAAAAATCCATATTTCAAATCTATTAATTAATTAATTTTCTAAATAATTTATTTCACAATTCTTTAAACAAATAATTATTCTCAAAATAATTTACTTTCAATATTAATTACTTAACTATAAAATTTCAATATTTTTTATTAATTCCAAAATTGTTCTTATTTAATTTAGAAAAAAATCCATTTTAACCAATTAAATAGGTATTATTATCTTTTATTAATTATCCCCAAATATCGGGTTCTTACACATTCTCAATCTAAATGGGAGAATACTCTAGCTCCACTCAACTAGTCGAACAAGTCGTCTATACTAGGCAATGGACAACGATTCTTCAATGTTAACTCATTCAACTTCTTGTAATAAATACATGCTCGTAATGATCCATCCAACTTCATAAATATTATGGATGCTCTCCACGGTGAACTACTTGTCCTAATGAAACTTTTATGCTCAAGTTCCACTAGCTGCTTCTTTAATTTTTCTATCTCTTTGGCAGTATTTTGCTAGGTAGTCTACTAATAGGTTGTTCCTTTGACATCAAGTCTATTCGGAATTCAATCGCTCTTCTTGACAGTAATCATTTACTAGTTCGAAACTTCTACAAATTCTCGAACTACCGATATTCTACTTATCTCAACTTATTTATTACGTCTAACGCTACCATGATCTTTCTCCCATCCCTTGGATTTCTAAAAGCGATGACTATATCAGCATAAGAGATCTTAGTACCATTATGCACTAACCAATCCATACCAAAAATTACCACGTTCCCTGCAAATTAAAACACATATAGTTCACAAACAAATGTCCACACAAAGCAAAGTCTAGGTTAGTGCACCTTAATTCGAGAGTAGCATACCCACCGATCGAATTAACCACATGTCAAAACGTAACTAAATAGGTAGTATTTAACTCCAACCTATCAACCAATTTTTTTGAAATAAATGAGTGTTTAGCAACTGTATCAAAAAGAACTCTAATTAAAGTACTAGAGATAGGGATCATACCTCCGAGAACTACTTTCTTTCCTATTTCCTTGGCCATTGGTCTAGCCAATAATCCTTCTAAAGCAAATACTTATGTTGTCATTAAGTCCGAAAAATCCTTCTTTTATGTCCGGGTTTTTTGCAGATAAAGCACTTAACTTTGGCCACTCTATCCAGCTTCAGATACTTATTTGTATAGTGCCATTTCTACCCATAGTAGTAGCAGGTCACATCCGCAACATCATTCTGCTCTTCACCACCCGATCCTTTCCTTTTTGTTGTTGGCCTTTTTGCCATTCTGATAAGGGGTAAATTTCATTTTCTTTTTAGCCTAGTCCCTTTACCACAGAATTCGTATTTCAATGTACATCATCTCATACCTCGTCGCCATGTCCACCACTTCATTAAATGGAATTTTTGGATAAGCTATTGCCAGGTTACTCAATCCTGGCCTTAATCCAAAAATAAACTTCTCCACCTTCTTCCTTAGGATTCTAATCAAGTCGGCCCCATACTTAGATAAAGCTAAGACTATCAATGGATACTCGAAAAATCTAAAATCCATCTATATTTGTATCCAAAAAGCAGATAAATATCTAATATTTGGCATGTAGATACATATGCGGATACGATGGCATCCGCATTTGAAAGTTATCCATTTGGTTTTTGTCAAGATTATAACTTATTTTTTGTTTATTCTATTACAGTGAAAGATACTATTTATTGTTTTATTAAGTTAATAGTTTATATCATATACATTCAATGCATATTACTCAAGACTATATATTATCATCATATTTGATGATTTTTCATACTTCTATAATCAATGGGACTGAAAAATAATTATGTTGAACCAAAATTTTCAATTTTTGTTACTTGTTTATTGATCAATTAACAAATAGGATAACTATTCGTCATCCATATCCTTGGTTGCAGATATCCAATATCCGAAAATGATTTTGAATGCAGATGTGGATGCAGATATTGCACTATCTACATCTAAAAATATCTGTTGACAGGCCTTATAAGGCATTAAATTTTCGCACATACTCTAGCATCGTCATACTCCTTTGCCACAATTCAACAAACTCTCGGAAAATTGCCAACAACTCCGATCAAGCAATATACTATTCTTCGAACATCTCTCTAAACCTTTACCATATAACTTCTTGATCGGGAATACTTTCTCTCATTATTCCCCACTAGACACTTTCCAACCCCTTGAACTATCTAGTTACAAGCTTCACCTTGTGGACATCTATCAGCTCTAAGTCTTCATAAATCCTTTTGCACTTCCCCGGCTGATCATTCGCCTTTAATTCTTGCTTCGTTCCATCAAATATTTCTCTTCCCAAACTCTGGAAGTCCTTATTAATTTTGGCAAAATTCTCTCTAGCTGGCTAGTTCGGGCTATATGCACATTTGGGGTCTACAATGGTACTTTTATTGCTAAGTTAGCCAAAAATTGCTTAAAGAGTGCATTTAAATCAATATTTTCTACAACTGAGGTAGACATTCTATTACCGGCTTCAACATGAAGTTTCGGGGCTGCCTACCTTTCTTAGCCGTTTTTTTCATACTGTCAATGCCTCTACTTGCATTTGTTCTTACACCTCCTAAGGTCAAATGTCCGCTACGTAAATCCATTTTGCATAAAAAAGCATTCATAAGAAATGGAGTGAAGAGAGTGAAAACAATAATAGTGGGATAGACAAATTCACTTATATCTGTATCAAAATACAAGTACAATACATATATATAGCGTATACCCTCCCCAAGGTGTTCATTTTACGCTACTTAGTTTCCACTTAGCTTTATTTCACTTAAGCGTCACCTAACGTAAGCTCTAATACCAAGTTGTAATATCCACCATTCCAAACCCAAAAATGAACGCCGATGATGTTATAGTCATTACAGAATTATTTTCAAGCATCAAAATGAGTTCAGTATGTTTTTTCACAACATTAAGTAAACAGAGCAGTTAAAAAATTTAGTTGCATCAAATTGTTTTACACAAAGTCGTTACATATTCATTAACCTATCTTATTCCTATGTAAAGGTAATACAATAAAGATAAACGTAGTGTCGTGCCCGACATATGAAGATGTCATCACTAACACTTAACCAATTATAAACTCTGGTTTTACATGGTGGAAATTTTCAAAATAACTTTTATTAGCGAAGTAAGCCTCTTATTTCGTCTAGAGAGTCTTTATTCGTCTTCAATATTAGACCTATCTAAAACATAAACTCGGCATACTCAAATGACTACATATGAGTTTGTGGGAAATAACAAAAACACAAGTTAGACATAAAGCCTGGTATGAGTAATACTTTATTCTAACCACAAATCAGATAGTGAGACCATGTCGTTGAAACATGGTGTTCCCCTTACTATTCCAATCAACATTAACTACATCATGCTATGTAATAACATCATATCATAATCAAGCACAAGCCATCAATTTCAACCATAAGTGTGAGATATTATTTCACAACACCTTCCAACTAGTTTCTATAATCAGCTCATTTTAATTGCCATGAAGGCTTTCATCAAAGTTTCTCCTCTTCATCATAAGTAGATAATTAGGTTGCCACTAAGGCATTACATTAGCATTATTAGATCCAATGTCATGTTTAGACAAAGGGCTACCACTAAGGACTTGCATCCGAGTTACCGAATATAATGTCGTGTTTAGACATACGGTTGCCACTAATGCCTTACACCATCATTACCAAGTATAATGTCGTGTTTAGATATATGGTTGCCACAAAGGCCTTACACCATCGTTACTGAGTATAATGTCGTGTTTAGACATACGGTTTCCACAAATGCCTTACACCGTTATTACTAAATGTAATGTTATGTTTTAACATATGGTTATCTAAAGGTTTTGCCCCACCATTTTATTGTCTCATATGATTTCACTTATCATCCCCTAGCTTTCCTAAGCTTTGTCACAATTTTCAATTTTAAAGTAAGTTATTTAATTTTAATTATTATTCACCGTGGCCATTTAATCCCCATGAAATTATCAACCACCACATAAGAAGATAGCTTCCAAAGCATTATTAGCTATCGCATATGGGCATTACTTAGCCATCACATGTTAGCATTACATTGCTAATGCATGTTAATATTGAGTAATCACATGTTGGTTTCATACAGCTATCGCAAGTTGATTTCATATAGTCATCGCATGTGGACACTAGGCTATCACATGTTCATGTTTTATGAGCCATTACAGGTTGAACTTACCAGCCATCACAAGTTGACAACTCATAGCTATCGCAAGAAGACACTTAGGTGCTATTCCATGTTAAACTCCTAGAAGTGTAACAACCTGAATTCCAACGGTCCGGATTTTTCACAAGAATGCTAAAAACCAAACCCACTGAAGTCGGAGTTGGTTATTTGGTATCCTGCAAATAGGCAAAGATAAATATATTAGAGATCAATTAATTATCTCACAACGGAATTGGCTAAAATACGATAGTAAGTAAATACTCACCCAAATAATAACACTTTCTAAGCAAGTGTCGTAAAGCTAAGAAGTCTCTGCCATCTACCTAACCTGTAAGATGTTATGAGCAGGGGGTCAGAAAAAAAGTTCTGGTGAATGAATAAATTATATACTTCTAGGCTTAATTCTACATATACCGTTTTATTTTCATTTATTCTTGTATTAGATTCATTAGGTTACAATACTCTCACCTCTGCTCGTGAGCCATGCCTATCTACTCCATAGTAGATAAATACCTAATAATAATATATACATATATGTAGCTATATGCCCAATGACCATATTAGTCCTAGGTACCACCCATGGTACCTTCCGTATCCTCCTCGAAAAGGACTCCATCGTCTAGCTTCAAGAGCGTTTGGTAACTACATCTGTAAAGGACCGCTTCGTAAGACCTACAATACAGATGCTAGACTACTTACTATGAAAATGTAAATTGCATCTACACTAGTCTATACCAATGCTCGGACATCCATAATGTACCACCCAGTGCGTACGTTGAGGACTACGTAATCGTTCTGTCTACTATCTGAGTTCCGCCAACAAGGTCTACCTTGTACGGAACTCAGTCGGGGATTTTCTATATCTGTAAAGGATTGCTTCGTTAGGCATACAATACAGATATTCTAGTTGGTCTGTCCCTTTCTCTTCGTGGCTATGGCCCCATGCAACCACCCCTCAACTAATCTAAAGACTTCTAAAGAGTTAAGTGGCCATGCCCTACTGCAAACAATCTAACATCCAATTGGCGGTGTCCCTCCATCCAATGTCTCGATAGTGGAAGTATCACTGGACTGTTGGTTTAACTCTAGTCTTTCCCAAACTCGCTCTTGGTCTAGATGCCGGCCGGTATCCTTATGCGACTATCCTTAACCTTACTTGCAAGTACTGGACATACGAATACCCTACTCCGAACACCAATCCCTTCTGACTGCCTACAAAGGATCCGCTTCGTTAGGACTACAATGCAAATGCAGTCAAGGCATACTCTTTTGATGGAACACCTACAGACCTGCCTCCGGGGATGCAGCTTCGTTAGGCCTACCCAGAGGGCCATCCTAGAGTATCCTCATGTACCGTTGAAGTCTCGTACTTCCCTCTAGCCCAAAATCACTAAGTTGGACGTGCTCCTCCATTCCTGAGATCCGTAATGAACTGCTTCGTTAGGCGCTTCATCCTTTGGGCTGCTCCAAACACATTTCGATTCTTTTATTAGACCTTAAGTCTAATCTTTTAATTTGTGTTTATTTTTCTTTCTTATTCTATTGGCTACCTATTTTAATTTAATTAGCAAATTCTTGCCCCCGTCTCACTTCTAACTATGGTGAGATAACCGTATGTCTAATAGGGAATGCTGTTAGTATGAGCCACATTTACTATCTTGCTTATTTAACTTAATATATAAATTCTTAAGTTCCTTAAAATAATCCTCTTTTATTATTTCTGTTTTATTTGCTTATTAACTTAATATAAGTTGTTTAAATAAGCTTCTATCATTATTCTCTACTATCATCGCTTACCAATTTATTTTAAGTTTCACGATAAGCTTTTCTGTTCTTATTTCATAATTATAACCTATGTTATAATTCTACTTGGAAATGTTACTTTTTCTTCTTTTATAGTCCGTTATACAATTACAAGCGTTTCTTGCCTAGTCTGCCTTCTTTTATTACGATATAGAATTTTCTTTAATTCCCTAATATTACATGATTCACTTATCATAATAATTGGCTAGTTAAATAGCCTGTGCAGTAAATGCAGACTTAGGCTCCTTAAATTTTCTTTATAGCCTCAAATTCTTAAATTAATAATTTCTCATTTCAAATCATACTTTACTTAATTGTCCGATATTTTAAGGAGTAATTCTATTTTATTCGGTTGGTTATGAAGATTATATAATCCATTTCCGTATTTTAATATTGAATAACACTATAAATAATAATCCGTAACTGCAAGGTGTCTCTTTTACTATTTTGGAGTAGTGTAAAATATAGTGGTTTCTCTATTTTATACTAATTTCCCATTTTTATTTCTTTTATTCGTGCAATTACATTTATCGTTATCTTTTAGATATTAAGTTATAGAAATGTATCCCATTTTCTAACCAACCAATTAATATAATAACCCCCAAATTAACTTTTCCCGTTTCAATGCAAATTATTACAGTAATTTTATCTCTCAACTTTTATTATTTTACATCTATTTTCTTTCATTTCAGTTTTCTTATTTATATAATCCATATTCGCATTTTATCTATTCTAATCCATACGCGAAGAAAGAAAAGAAGGGATGGAAGAAAACTGACGCTTGCATAAAAATCCAAAACGTAGAACAAAAGATGTAAATAAGGCATAGAAATTAGTGTTTAAATACTGTAAATAAACTGCAAGTTTTCTTATAGTTTATCCTAATTTAATTAATATGATTAATTACCGAATAAAATTTTCTAAACAGGAATCTAACGATAATATATCTTAAACTTAAAAGATATATAAATAAATCCACTCACCTGTCGTCCTTAGCTTCGCTTGTGCTTCGCCTGGTTCCACGGTCCTTCTGGATCCCCTTCTTCCAATGCATATAATATTTTAATTCAAAAGATCTTCTCCCTAGAAATTATTTTATTTTTAGGGTTCAGCCTTAGGAAATGAACCCATGGGGGAAAATCTAATTGTGAGAAGATAGCTAGGCCCAGGATCCTATTTATATTGGAGCTTGGGGATCTCAGACCGTCGGATTGTTGGATTGAACCTGGAGCCACCACGTCACAGGGTCGTTTGGAGCCATAGAATTGAAGAACGTATGACTCAGATCGGACAAAAAGGAGAAAACACGTCACAGTATAAACCTGGATGAATTTTCGTCCAAATTGCGCGCGGGTCGATCGGGCGGTCGACCGCCCTTAGCAAGCGGTCAGCCGTGGGTCGACCGTTGCACCCATTAGGTCGACCTACCGGTCGGCCCATATCCGTTTTATTATTTTTTTTTTCGGAGGATCGATTACTTATTTTGTTTCGTTCTTAATTCCTTCATATTATTTCGGTTTTAGACAAGTTATATATGGAAACTGATCAGGAAATTACCCTGGACGCAATGGTACAAGTTTCGGAGCCATATTCCGATAATTCCAAAATTATTTATTTTCATTACTTATCGTTATACGTTAAATTTAACTATATAAGAATGCGGGGTGTTACATTCTCCCACCCTTAGTAAATTTCGTCCCCAAAATTTGACAAGTGTAAAAATTTATGTAATCTCTCGCATTAATTACAACTATTTTGTGTACATCCAATTTTGCAACCATCCGTGCTTTTGTGCAAAAGTGCTTTTCAAGTCAAAGTACGTACATAAATCTCTAAGCTGTACCTCCTATATGAAACCTTTTAAAAGTTTACTTTTAAAACATGATGCACACAACCTAAATATACTTGCAATTTCTATATGAATGCAACTTTTTGAAAAAGTAAAATATTTTATACCCAATTTTTCCCACACTCCTATTAAATAGGGGTGTAGTTCAACCAATTTTTCATCCAAATCCTAACACACAACTTTTAATATTTGAATTTCAGAAAAAACTAATTTTCTGAATTCGATTTATTATGTTAGAAAGAAGACAGAACACGGAGAAACTTCATTTTTCTCCGATTTTCTTTTTCGTACATCTTTCCCCGTACTTGGAATTTTGGGTTGCTATCCTATAAAAACCCCATTTTAATTTTTCCCAAGCATGGTTTACATAAGACAATAGCTCTTTTTTTCTTCTTTAGTTGACGTTTCCATCGCCTCTTTAATTTGCTATTTTCCTTTTTGTTATTCTTATAACGTTCTTATGTCCTTATTTTCCACTTGTGAATATCACAAAAATAAAGAGAAAAAGCATCGATACCGATATACTACCCTAGAACTTTAAATGCATACTTAAGAGTACAATTTTTATAACTAAAAAGAGAAAACAAACCCTACTACAACACGATACTAAATAGATGAAAAACGTAGGCTAACATACCCATCATCTCAGGCTAGGGGGCCTATGCCCATGTCCGCTCTGGCACAGGAAAGCTCTCATGAAGGAATCCAAACAGCTAAGGCACTCCTCCTACCGCCTAGTGCTCGCCTCAACCTCACGCTGAGACTTGGCTAACTCATCCTTCCTCCAATCATCTCCTGCTACCCCTGAAGAATCTCTGCATGCTCCCTAGCAAGCTGCTGTTACCTCTCGGCAAGGGTCCTAAACTGATCCTCGTAGCTCATCGGTGGAGGCGGCTGAGAGGGTCCTGCTCCCTCTCCCCAAGATTAATATCCCCACGTACTCTGCGTCGTGGGCTCTAATGGCCAAGCGAGCCATAATGACTCGGTATGTCCTACGCCACCTCTAAACGGTGGCATGGGAAAGTGCTGGTGCTCATGAAAGTACTGGGGTGCCTGCCAATGCGGTGAGGGCTATGGTGATGGCTGCTACTCGTGCTCGTGCTCCTCCCGCGGAGCCTGAATCTGGGCCAATCTTATATGCATCCTCCTCAGAGTGGATGAATCTATCATGGGGTGGGCCTGCTCACTGTAAGTCTCTCTCTCCATCTCAACCCTGGCCCACCTGAAGACCCGTGTCCAATGGTGACAGTAAATCATAGTATAACTATATTTTCATTACTTATCGTTATACGTTAAATTTTAACTATATAAGAATGTAGGGTGTTACAAGAAGCTATCGCATATTGTGCTCATGTGAGTTATCATAGGTTTATAGTTTAAAGCGATCATAAGTTGAACATGTGTAGGTAATCGCAGGTTGATCATTTATGAGCTATCGAATGTTGATAATTATAGCTATTGCAAGTTGATACTAGAAACTATCGCAGATTGACATTTATAAGCTATAGGCAGTTAACACTTTAAAGTTATCGTATATTGTTAAGTATTATAACTATCACAAGTTGATATAAGAAGCTATTGTAGGTTGACATTTGTAATTTGTTGCCACTTGACACTTTAAAGTTATTGCATATTGTTGGGTTTCATAGCTATCACAAGTTGATATTAGGATCTATCACTGGTTGACATTTATAAGCTATCACCATTTGATATTATAAAGCTTTCGCATATTGTTAATTTTTATAGCCATCGCAATTTGATGTGGCAATTTGGCAATTAACTTTAAAATGTTTCGTTACTAGTAGAAGCAGTTACCTTACATCGAACCCTGTTATATGTCAAATTATCATTGGTCTACCAAAGCATTTGTACTTATTTTTTCATAAATTATTAATTAATTAATTACCCATTAATAGTTAATTCTTCCCTTTACTAAATAAATCACATTAATTTAGACTTGCATGAAAAAAGTCCTCAAAAATTCATAAAAATTCGATTAATCATCTTTTACCTCGTATAAAATTTTAAGGTCAAAATAATTTTTTTTCGTATTTTTAAATAGTTAAAACCCAAAATTAAGCATTTTCCTAACTTGGTAAATTCATATAAAATCCAATTAATTTCAAATGGTTATGAAATTAAAAATTCATCTTTAATCTAATATTATAAACATCATATAAAAATATAAAGTGGATTGGAGAAGGTTTGATTCACTTTTTATCCTAAAACATGCCAGAAATGTTGCTAGTAGATTCCCAAACATGGATAAAATCATTCTATCACTCTTAAAACTTATTCAACATTATTTTAATCATAAAAAATGTATAAAATCCAAGATCAAATAATTTTGGAGGGGAATAGGTAAAATTTTCTTAATTTTTTAAAAATCTTGATTAAAAGTCATTTTTTCTTCTTAGGATGAAAGCTCTTTCTTTTATTTTGTTATCTTATTCTTCTCTTTGGCAAATATGGACAGCCTATGTTCTTTCTTATCTTTTTTTGGGTGAGTGTTGAAGAAAATGAATTAAATAAGAGAATGGTTAGGGGTTGGAAATTTGACCTTGGGATAAAATCTCTTTCTAGCTTATTCTTACCAATTCCCTTAGCTCTTCTTCTTTCTTCGTTAGTAAATTTTCTTTCTAGATTATTATATCTTTATGTAATTTGATTAATTATTTACTTAATAAATTCCCCATATTATGGCACTCCAAAATATGGGGTGTTATATATGCCTTAGGGGAAATTATGTAATTTGTTACTTCTACCTAACTCGGTAATTAATCTTGTTCAAAAGGAGCTTTTTTTATTATATATACTTTGTTATATTATGATATAATTAATTAAGTAATTAATTTGAAATGTTTAGCAAGAAAATTCTTAAATAAAATGTAATGTAATTGTGGTTGTACGTAATTATAATTGTGAGTAAATAATCATAACATAAAATAACATTTTGTTTTAAATATTTCTGGTGAAGATGCTTCGAGAGAACATCAGTTCATCTGTTGAGACCAAAGTGTGTAATGCTCTCTATTATAACTAAATTGTCCATAATCTTCGAATGGACTTAAATGAACGAAATGGATGAACGAACGATAAAGAAATGACCCAAGGACTTTGGAAACATCATAAAAAGGCAAGAAAATGGAAATATCGAAAAATAAATGAAAAAAGTTGACTTGAGTTTTTTAACTTGGTGCTTTAGGTTAGACCCGAGTTGCATCTGAGTAGAACCTAGGAAAAATGAAGTAAAACCCGAGTTGAGTAATAGCAAGGCAAGATAATATGACTAGGAATCAGACTCGAGTCAAACCCGAGTGAGACCCAGGTTAGACCTGAGTCAACACGGTACTGAGTGGTGATTTTTCTCAGGTCGAACACACAAAACTCCCAAATAAGACTCAAAGAACTTCAACCATTGGATGACTCTAAGCAAATCCTGAAGTTAACACACAAACCACTCAGATCGGACACTAGGCCAAGTCAACCGCGACCTAAAACTCATGATTTTCACCGACATGGTTTTTGTTGCCACAATTCACTTCAACATGATTAGAACTATCTAAAATGATGATATGAAGTGTAATGACCCGCCTTTTTGAACCTCAGAAGTCGACACTAATACATCGACGGTATTCACGTGCCAAGCATCCTAGTACCAGAGAGACAGACTACTGGGGGAAAAAGAAAGAAAAGACATAACAGAATCTCACATCATGACGAGTAATATATATACAACATATCTTTACAAAAGAAAAGCTGTAATATACATACATCAATCAGAGAACACTAATCTGCCATCGGCCTGGACATTTATAACAATCTATTTTTACAACTGCTGATAAATACAACCAACAAATGCACCAAAAAATTAAATATATAAGAATACGTCTAGGAGGCAACCGACTCATCTCCTAAAGCTCCAAAGTATCCATAACTAGATCTAAAAATATGCTTGTTCTGACTCGAGCATTATAAGAGAATAACACCTGGATCAGTCTGGGAAACAAGCTTGAGAAACACACCACAAATGGATTTTAATGTTATAAAACCTTTTAAAATAAAGGTATCTCGTAAGACCACAATGCACATAACCATGGACGGGTTTTTACCTTACGATAACCAAACCATTTCATAGAAAATCTTATGACATTATAATAATGTCTAGTGTTACCAAGATGATTGACCCGACTACAGGATGCTGATCATATAGACTTTTGTTTCAATTTGGGTGGTTCGGCCCAAATAAAAGGATTGAGTGTCGCTCGGCTTAGGATGGAAGTGCACCGTTCGGCCTAGACGCATTGTTCGGAATGCAAGTGTTGTTCGGCCTAAGTCCATCGCTCGGCATCCTTCATTCAAGCGCCATCGCTCGGCACTCTTTGTTCAAGCGCTAATGCTCGGCTTCCTTCGTTCGGCCTGGATATGTGGTTCTACCTGCATACCATTCGGCCAACGACCTTCGTTCGAACGACATCACTCGGCTACCTCCGCTCGGCCTGGATATGTGGTTCGGACTACACTGCTTAGCAACTATCGTTCATCCAGTTTAAGGAGATGAGGTGGCTCGGTCTGGAATGTGACGCCCCACCTCTATGCTCACAATAACAAAGGTTATTATAAGGAATAACGTCTGCTATTGCGAAGAATAAGGCTTGTTAGAAGCGACCATCCGTAAGTTATGCCTTAGACGAGTATTGATTACATCGATAGGAGTTGTATAAATTACTCCCAAAGATATATATTCAATCCAAATCTAAAACAAAACTACGGTGGCTTAAGAAAATCCAGAACAATTCATAATAACAATAACTCAGATAGTATAATCACATCAGAACAGAAATATCAGATATATAGCGGAAGACTAGTCTGGAATACATGCTACAACAATCGATAGTTCACATGAACCGATACATATACATATCCATCAATACATACATAAGATGAGGACTAATAAACCAAAAGGACTCCTCGAAGGCTAGACAAAAGATGAAGTGATATCCCAAAAGCTGAAGCTGCAACTGAATTAGAGATAGAGACTACCCTGAAATAACTCGGTCTGACCCGAGTATTATTTAAAAGAAAATAATAAACGGATCAGTCTAATTTATTCTCAGAAATAAGTGAATGTTAAACAACACTTAAACAAATAATTATAGTCTCGAAGGAGACTATACGGCATAAATAATCAGCATAGTTTAATTGAAGAAAATCTCAATTTAAACTCCATCAAATAAGTTTTCAAATTCACAATTGAATTTAAAACAGCAATACGCAAATTTATAATCTCAGATGAGATTATACTCAAACTGAACTTCCAAATTCATAATTGAATTCAAAGCCGCAATTCACAAAATCCAGAAATCAAAATAGATAACTAGAAAATCAACAGTCGCAAAATCTAGAAATCAAAACAAGATAACTAGAAAAATCAGCATAAAAGGTGGATCGATCCCAGCAGATGGCGAGTTTTAGCTACGCCGCACGTGCATCTCAGATGGCCGAAGCCTACCAAGTACTATAAATTTTGGCGCCCATCAGATGACCCGAAGGTCCGCAGAGTGACCCGAAGGTCTAGTACTGGTAATTGACCCGAAGGTCCATCAGATGACCCGAAGGTCCATCAGATGACCCGAAGGTCCAACAGAGTGGCTCGAAAGCCCAACAAAATCATCAGAATCATCAAACAGCAGATGTTTCAATTAACGAGTCCGGAATTAACCAAAATAGTAAAAGTATGGTTTCATACTCCGTACTTTTGCTAAATCGTTTAAATCTCTTCATCGTTTCCTTGAAAGTGCAAATTGTGTATTTAATAAAATTACATTTTACGTTCTCAAACGGACAAGTCCGAAATTAAGCGAATCAGTAAAAGTAAGGGTTCATAGTCCTCAATTTTGCTGAAGCGTTTAAATCGCTTCCTCATTCTTTTGAAAGCGCACACTGTAAAATTTGGAAACAATTTTATTTTAAAACGATTTTTAAAACACGTGATTAAAACAGCAACATCTGTAGCAATTTCGACGAGGAAATTGCGCTTCACAAAACACCGTAAAAACGGATACCAAATCAGCGTTGCGGGATAACCGCTTTAAAATTCACTTTAAAATTGACGGTTACTGAAGTCAAAACAACAGTAATTTTTATTCGTCAAAAATGTCACCAAAACAATATGCTTCAAAAATATTTTACCGACGTACAAATTTCTGTTATAAAAATAACGACGTAAAATACGTTTTAAAACGTAACACCGGTTCAACGTAAATTTACTAAATAGTGATGTACACTACCTATATAACATTGTACGCGATTAGGAAATTATGTGCTACACGTTCTGTCACACATTAAAATGACTAGAAATTGGTCTAGCAAAAACATTTGCGCTAATGCGACAATGTGGACAGAATTATAAAATGACCCAAGCAATGTATTTGTACACTCTCGTGCATTGCATGCATGTAAGTAGCTATTTAGGCTAAATATAAAATGGCAAATACTAGAGACAAGGCACAGTGTCACGTGCCAATGCAAAACATCAATACAAGCACAGTTCAAATTGTGCATGTCTGGACTCACTCATGTAATGAAAGGGGAAAGAATACCATAGTCTAGACCTGGAACGCAAGTAACATATCTAACAAATTGTTGATAACCTGGATAACATTTTCTCCCACATGAGGAATGAATTACAGAACCTAATTGATATTTACAAATAGACAAGTCAACGTGTAAACTCTCACGTACACTAAATGAAGTAGACTAAGTTTCACAAAATGAAGTGGACCAAGATTTAATGAGACCTGAACTGATTAGTGCAATTCCATTTGCACGTGCATACAATTGACAAATATAGAAGACCTGTATCTTGGTTTAGCATTATGTATACACTACTCTATGCATGCACGTGACAAATCAAAACGAATGTAAAATAAAGCCACCTGGTCCATTTATACTTTACACGTAACATGCTAGCACACAACACAAAGTTTTAAAATTTCCTTTCACAAAAATATGAATTTGACGAAAGTAATAAAAAGAAACTGAACACACTAGCACACACGAGACAATCGTGTAGCCGCACGAAATCAACTAAAGGGTTGGGCACAGTTTCTTTATGCATGCATATTTAAAGTGAGTGATACATGTTTGGACTTGTATATTTTGTGCAAAACTTACTTGTACGTAACAAAAGAGATTAAGAATTAACAACCTGGACTACATATATTGTTTGTACCAAAATTGGGCACAACACTCTTCGGAAGTTTTTGAAGAGATAAAAGTGAAGAACAAAAATTAAAACTGTGGATTATCTAACAAAAACTCCAAATAACAGAAAATAAATTGCAAAGACAAGCGATTTAGAGTGGTTCGGCGTTTCGCCTACGTCCACTATGAAGTTTGATGATTTTATTGCTCGATTACTTGAAGATTACAGTAGTTGATAATGTAATACGACTGAATTCAAATGCTAAGTGTTAATCTAAAGCAGCGACGGTGTTCTGGAGTAAATCTGGCAGAATCTGGATGCTCTTCAGTACTTAGAATTCTCCGACCTCTTTTCTGAATGACCAGGGGCTCTATTTATAGGTGTAGGAGGCTGATATTTCGCCCAAAATGAGGGGAGACCAGTTCTGGCACGTCAGGGGGCCCACATGGCCGAAATTTGGAGATCCGGGCCCGCTTTGGGATCGATTCGACCCTTGGTTCGAATCGATCAAGAAATCATCCAATCGAGCTGAAATTTGGTGCGTACATTCTTCATCATGTATTTGAGCTTCTGTGAAAATTTCATGGGATTTGGACTTGTAGAACTCGAGTTATGATCGATTCAAGTTGGAGTTTTTCGTATTCTGGAGTCGTTCGAATCGATATGCTTGAATCGATTCGTTCGAATCGATCTTCCTGCTTGTGAAGATGGTGACGTGGTGCGTTTTCTTCGAATCGGTCCGCTTTGCACTCCGCTTTGACCGGGTCGAATCCACGACTTGGATTCGAAGATGGTGGAGTCGAGGGAATGGATTCGGAGGACCTCTTCCTTCGAATCGATGAGACCAATGCTCGTTCGAATCGACTTAGGCTCGTAGCTATGGACCGGTTCGAAGTTTGTCTTGGCCTGGGGATTCGAATGCATGGATTCGAAGATCCCTTCCTTCGATGGATTCGAACTATGATGTAGGCGAGGGTGGATTCGAACTCAAGTTACATGAAGGCCCGCTTGATGTAGTCGAACGTAATGACTGCCTCAATCGATTCGAAGCTACTGATTCTGCCTGTTGGAGTCGAAGCAATGGAGAGCTGATGGAGTCGAAGCAAATGGAAGTTCGATGGATTCGAACTGATCCCTGGCTAATCGATTCGAACCAAGGGTGGCTTATTCCATCTTTCGTCGACGATATCTTGGGCATACGAACCCGGATTGACCCGAAACTTGGAACGTCATTTCCTCGGGCCTTGCTTAGCATATCTTATCAATTGCAGCCCGATCCGGACTCGGACAAATTTCGTCGATATCCGTAGCGATCCTAACATGTAACCGACTTCCAAGACGATCTGTTACTGTTTCCCAGTTAAGTCCTTGGTATCACGGCCTTGCCAAAAGGCGGGATAACATTTGCCCCCCAAAGTACGTCTTGTGTAAACATGACGTGCTTTGAAAAGTTGCAGTCTTTCACTGGACAGCTATGACATGCTTTACCGAAAGTTGCATTCTGTATCGCTGTAATCGACCGTCGTACAATAGTGACTGGCTGTCAGTTTTTTGAGTCATGACAAGATGAACACGAATGTCCCTGTAAATGATAAAGATCAAACATTAGCCAGAAATACGTGCATATGTGTATTATCCTGACTTTGAGTAACGTTGCGTGATCGCAAGTCGTTGTCAGTTCGGTTTACTATCGAAATCTGCATCGGTCCTCTCCTGGACCGATTTGAGATTTGAGTTAGAACACTGCTCTTATGATTATCTACGATCACCCTCTCGTACTGATCCTCTCCTGAATCAGTACAAGAGTAGACAAACAATTTTAAACATTGAGACCATTCGTCCATTTTCATTAGTGGTTGGCGATGGATTCGAAGGTGTGCCTCTTCGAATCGATATTGCGTTGTTTCGATGCTGCTGGAATGGATTCGATGTGGCAAAGGATTCGAAACCGGATGGATTCGAACTAAAGGAGGGATTCGAACTGGTTGACCGACGCAGTGCTTCGAGTCGATGCTGTGGATTCGAAGGAAAAGCCTCGAAGTCGTCTGGTGTAGGTATTCGAGTCCGAGTCGACGAGGTCGCCTGGTCAGCTTCGAATCGATTTGGATCTGTGGCGATGGATTCGAAGATTCTGCTTCGAATCGATGAGTTAGACCCGTTATTCCCGGTTGCGCCTGACCGGGAGGCGAATGGTCTCGTTTCTCCTATATATATACCGGGGTCTTGTTCATTTTTTACTTTTTACTTTTCACTGTTTTGAGAGCTTCTTCTTCGAATCGTTTTTTCCAAGACCAAGACAAACCTGCTCTCCTTAAAACAATCGATTCCTTCCACGCTTTTACTCGAAATCCAAACAGGTATTCAATGGACCGATTCGAGATGAGAAAAACGAACTATCTTCGCCTTAGAAAATTCTGAGAAGTGACGAGATCTGACTGAAATGGGTCGACTCGATGGAGTCGAGGAGTGATGAGATCTGAATGGAGTGGGTCGTTTCCCGTTGCTTCGCATCGATCCAGGAATGACCGGTTCGAATCGATTTCGAGGGCAAGGTTTCGAATCGATGACTTGGAGGGAAAGGGTCGATTTGATCGATTCGAAGCGATGTCATTTAGATCGATTCGATGGAATTGAATACTGATCGATTCGAAACAATGTGGAGCCTACGAATTCGAAGCGCTCCTCTATCACAAAGTTACATCGAGTCGAACCATACGGATTCGAAGTACCTGGAATCGAACTCCATCGATTCGACCCTTATCGATTCGAAGTCGATGGATTCGAACGTCTTCGTCCTCTGATACCATTGCTTCTCGACTTGCTCCATCATATGAACTACGACCAGTTTCAAGTTATTCTCTGACGAACTTAACGAACTTTGGCATACTTGACTCCGACGAGCTTCGGCCTTGCATAATCGAACTTGATTAACAGACTTGAACCTGAATTTCCTTTGAAGCTCGTCGATGGAACCATGACTTAACCAATAATACAACTGATTTATACTTGAAGTTGGTCCGTAGCGTTTGGATGGTGCGGAAATGACGGTCAGCGATGACGGTCACTTTCTTTCTTAAATTCCCAAGTTATGTTGTACGAACATCCCGCTTCATTCTGTTAAATTTGCTCGAGTGATGTATAATACTTGCACTGCACGACATGTTCACACACACTACACTGGGGCATGCACGGGCTTGTTCATAAAATTAATGTTGCTTTCTAATGAGTTAGCTAATTATGGAATCTTCGAGCTCCCAACAACAAGAGGTGCAGAGCTCGACTCCTCCCGTGCTTGAGATTCCTGACATCCCTGCAGACGTAATCGATCCGGCTCCAGATGAATTGCCGGAGGCGATATTTATTGAGGACCCTGTCGACTCGGTTCAGTCCAACATATCTGAATCCTTGTTGGGACGAATATGTCTAAAGCATAACATATCTCTGAGTGACGTATTATTGCCCAGCGCCACCGATAGACCGCACAATCCGCCTGAAGGATATACAGCATTCTACCGTCATGCTTGTGCGGCTGGAACTCTTCCTCCCTTCAATCAATATATCCGAAGGATGCTATCATATTTAGGGATCGCTCCTTCACAACTTCATCCCAACGGGCACGCGCTGCTGAATAGTGTCTTCGTAATATTTATGGACTGTCTTTTTCGCCCGCCGAGGCCCTCTGAAATCAGACATATATTTAACTTCAAGAGCAGGGGTGATAGCCCGTCGTTTACATTTTTGGAGGCAGTTAGAAATTGCCAAGTTGTAGTTGGAGCTTGGACGCGTCTGAGCTATTTCAAGAACGAATGGTTCTACGTTCGGTGTCCTCCGGGTTTTGCTAGGCGATGGTTGTCTAGACGTAAGCGCCTTAACCTGTTTCTTTGACCAATATCCCTTCGGTATTAAAATTGACATTCCATTCCTTTTACAGCTATTATCTCTAGGCCCGATGGAGGGCGTTTCAAGGGTGCCGTCCTGAGTCTTCAAGAAGTTCCGAGCGAGCTGAGGCATATTGACTTGGTGCTGAACGACTACAACTTAAGAGTTCTGGGTTTGATCGACATTAATCAAAGCATAGTTGTCGAGGGATTTTCAAAGTCCGTCTCCAAGAAGGAAAATAAGAAGAAACCCAAGAAGAAAAAGGCGAAAAGGTCACTCGGGATCAGAATAATCGAAGCGAGTGACGAAGAAAGAACCCAGACGGATTCAGAGCTAATGGCCGACCTTTCGGGAAACTTGGAGGAATCGGGAGAAAAACGGAAAGGCAAGGCCGCCGTTTCCAAAAAACTTAAGTCAAAGGGGGGAAAATCCGTAGATGTGTTTTTCCCCGCTTCCGGAGTTATGATTTCTGAGGCCGCCCCTTCTCATTCGAGAGATTCTCTCAAAGGGCTTGACGATATTCCTATCCCAGATTATATACCGATCCCTCATAATCCTGGGTTGGAGGAATTACAAGATGTCCTAAATATGAGCGAGCCCTTTCCTTTAAGTGCGGTCAACACTTCCGGTCGGTTTGGGGGTTTACACATTTACACACACTTCCACGGCACTTCATGACTTATGCATAGTAAACATTGCTTTATGGGACTTTAATCCGTAATTCTTTCTTATCGCAGGTGAGATTTCAGGACGTGGCTCCACTCTAGATAGGCTTAGGAATGTGCGCCAATCTTCTCCATTTTATGATTCCCGTAGGAGAGAGACGGATAGGGACCATGGGCGAGGCTACTCGAGTCAAGAACGTTACGATAGAGACAGAGATTACTCGCGTAACCGTTCTGGCTATGATTACTCTGACAGAGATCGGGGATACCAACACCGACCCCGATCTCGCTCTCCTCCGCCTCCCAGGGCTCCAGTAGACCTCCCAGGGCCATCTCATCAGCAACAGTTGCCTTCTCAGTCTTCTCGGCCTGATGCTCAACGGCCAAGAGTGGAACCAACGGCAGCTGCTATAATCGAACAAGCTCCGGCCGAGCTGACAAGCGAGGGAGCTGCCAAACTCGCCCAAATGAAAAACGACTACCCGGAGATTTGCATGGACGGCTACATCTTCCCGCCTAACTTCAAAAGAATTCCACCAGAGGCTGAGACCACTGCTCATAACTACATCCACGACTTCTACGCTCAGTACAAGGAGTGGTATAAGGCAGCCGTGAAGGCTTCTAGAGTAGCTTTTGACAGGGCGAAAGTCATTGCCGAACGCGACGTTGACATTGCGAAGCAGAAACGCATCATTCAAGTTCTTCAGTCCGAAGTGGAAACGTCCCGAAAGTCAGAGCTTGATACACTTAAGAAACACGAGGGTGTCGTGGCCAAACTAGCGAGGATGCAGCAAGAACACTGTGCCACAGTGGAAGAGATGGGCCATCGTAATACCACCGTTGCAGCTGAGCGAGACTTAGCCGTTAAAGAGCTGAACGAGCTCAAGGCCAAATTCGCTGAAATGGTGAAGGAGAAGGACGATGCGAATGCTACTGCTCAAGAGGCTTGCGACCAAGCAGTATCCCTCAGAGCCGAACTTGCTGCGGCGGCGGTCAAGGCTAAGTCTGTGGAAGCGGAGATTCAGGAAAAAATCTTGGAGGAGAGGTCCAGGCTAGATGCTGAGTTTGACGATCTCTTAGTCACGTATAACGCTAATGTGCTGGAACACAGAAATCTAGCGTGGCTGGGAGATGACTCCATGATCTTGTATAATGCCTGGACCCGGCTGGTGAATGAGAAGAGAGCGGCGCAACCAGATGGAGCACTTGACGACTTTGAACTGGAGATGCGCCTGCTTACTGAGGATGAGAGGAAGACCCTTCATGAGGTGGTAATTTCTATGGCGAAAGAAAGACTCGGCGTCCAATCATCAGAGACAGGCGAAGGTTCGGGGACCGCGCATCACGAGGCTAGTGTTGGAGCCGTAATCTCAACATTGCCCGAGACTACTGGTGCGGTAGACCCCCAATCTGTTCCTGCATATAATCCTGACCAACCGTTATTATCTTCCGCCGATGATTCCACCCATGTTTCGGTCCAGACTAAGGAAGGTACTTGAACGCTTCTCGTAGTTTTGTTGTGAAGAACCTTAAGCAACACACTTGGCTAACAACCTTCGTTTTGTCGTATTTCAGTGACCGAAGCTATAGTTTCTGCGCCCCTTGCCTTATCAGTTTCTCAGCAAACACAAGGGGTAGTTTTTTCTGAAGCCATCACGGCTTCTACTTTGATTGGCGAGGGGGGAGATGCAAATATGTTTTCTTTCAGCGCTCAGATGATTGAGGAGCTTCTCAATGAACCCATCGATCCCTCTGCCAACCCGTCCGATGTTGTGAATGAGGCTGCTCCGGCCGCTAGTTTATCTATGCCAGCCATTGGCACATCTGATGCGGCCCAAGCATCTCGTGAGGACGACGTTTTAGCTGAGATTGCTGCCGAGATGACAGCAGGGAATGTTGGTTCTAGTCCGCCCGGGCCTGCCCCGCTAATGGTGATTTCGCCGGGTGGTACTGTATTGATCGAGACCGCTCCTGTCCCTCCTCCTGCTACTTCTCCTATGCCCCCGGCTCGTCCTCCTAGAAGAACTTCCGTCGCCTCCAGCTCTGAGGAGGATGTCGACATCATATCGCTGCCGGAGGGCAAGCCTGAAAAGAGCAAGCGATTGAGGAAGAAGTCGGGCAGCGGATCAGGTGGAGCTACTCCAAAGAAGAAGATAAGGAAGAAGAAAGAATGAACTTCTTTCCCTAAATCTTTGTCGCGTAGGGTAGCATTTTGTCGATTTTTTCTATAGCCGTGTATAGATGTGGATTCGGCTCCCACTAGCAGAATTTTTCATAAACACTTTGTAATCAGATTCTTTTTGTTGATAATGGAAATGAAAATCTATTCTCTTTCTGTCTTCAACTTGTTATGTGTTATGGTTCTGCCCCCTGTACTGGGGAGAAGTGTGGAGTTGACGTATGTTTATACTCTGCCTTGCGTACTGGAAGCACGGAGTTAGTTAATGTTTACACTCCAGTTCGCGTTCTCGGAAGCTGGAGTTCGTTAATGTTTATACTCCAGTTCGCGCTCTCGGAAGCTGGAGTTTGTTAGTGTTTATACCCAGCTCGCGCTCTCGGAGTATTCTGGGGTTTTTAGGAGAATGTTTATACTCCGCCTCGCACTCTGGGAGTACGGAGTTAAATGAGAGTTTATACTCCGCCTCGCGCTCTGGGAGCACGGAGTTTAAATGAGAGTTTATACTCCGCCTCGCGCTCTGGGAGCACGGAGTTTAGTAAAATGTTTATACTCCGCCTCGCACTCTGGGAGTACGGAGTTAGTAAAATGTTTATACTCCGCCTCGCACTCTGGGAGTACGGAGTTAGTAAAATGTTTATACTCCGCCTCGCACTCTGGGAGTACGGAGTTAAATGAGAGTTTATACTCCGCCTCGCGCTCTGGGAGCACGGAGTTTAGTAAAATGTTTATACTCCGCCTCGCACTCTGGGAGTACGGAGTTAGTAAAATGTTTATACTCCGCCTCGCACTCTGGGAGTACGGAGTTGAATGAAGGGTTGTCGTGTATCAACCCATTTTCGTGGCCTGAAGTGATGGCTTGCCCCTGAGCTCGGGTTTCATTTAGCGAGTGGTTGATTGCTTCACAGCCACTCCCTACTTGAATAAATTCCACGGTGTGATGGAACTTAGCTCTTCGTGCATCGTGATGTTGTACATTGTATTTAATGAATCACAGCTCTGGCTCGAAGAGATGGCATTTTATTGCTGAAATAAGAAAATATGGCAAATCAGTTGCCTTATTACAAATTCTAATTTCGAAATGCAAAAGTAAATTGCTGAATAAAAAACATAATGAAATGAATAAAGCCTGTCATATGTAATAGCGGCGGAGACTCTCGCTGTTCCAGGCTCTTGGCAAAACTAGACCGTCCACGGTTGCTAGTTTGAATGTGCCATCTCCAAGTCGTTGCGTAATCACGTACGGTCCTTCCCAATTTGGTTTCATGTGTGAAGGAACCGGGTATACTCTCTTGAGGACCAGATCGCCGAGATCAAAGGTTCGGGGGCGAACTTTGGTGTTATATAATCGGGCGACCCGACTTCGGTAAGCGGCCGCTCTTAAATCAGCTTCTTCTCGTTTCTCGTCCAACAGATCCAAAGACTCAGCGAGTAATATAGCATTTGTTTTCGGATCGTAATAAGTTACGCGGTGAGAAAATACTTCTGTCTCCACTGGAATGACGGCCTCCGAGCCATAGGATAAGGAAAATGGGGTGTGTCCAGTTGCGGTCTTGTGAGTTGTTCGATAGGCCCATAACGCCATAGGAAGTTCATCGACCCATTTGCCCCCAGCCTTTTCCAGTCGCTTCTTTAAGATGGATTTGATAACTTTGTTAACAGCTTCGACCTGACCATTTGCTTGTGGATGTGCGACTGCAGAGAACTTTTTATGAATATGAAATCGTTGGCAGAAACTCTTGAACTCTGAACTTTCGAATTGGGTCCCGTTATCGGTGATGATGGTGTGCGGGAGTCCAAATCGGCAAATGATATTGCGGACCACAAAGTTTATCACTTTCTTCGACGTAATCGTTGCGAGAGCTTCGGCTTCAGCCCATTTCGTGAAGTAATCAACTGCAACGATGGCATACTTCGCACCACCTTTTGCCAGAGGCAAAGCGCCAATGATATCGATACCCCACATAGCGAACGGCCAGGGACTGACCATTTGAGTTAACTCGGTAGGCGGGGCTCTTGGAATTCGAGCGTGTTTTTGGCACTTGTCGCACTTCCTGGCGTAATTGGCAGCATCTCGATTTACGGTCGGCCAGTAATATCCATATCTGAGTATCTTCTTAGCAAGCGCTTGTCCACCGGTGTGATCGCCGCATTCTCCCTCATGCACATCATGTAACACTCGTTTGACTTCGTCGTGAGCGATACACCGGAGGAGTGGAACAGAATAACCTTTTCTATACATGATCCCGTCCTGAATGATAAACCGCGAAGCTTTTCGTAGAATTTGCCTTTTCTCATTTCGGTGTTCAGGCAGTATTCCATTCTCAATATAATTTCGATACGGAGTCATCCATGATTCTCTGCTGGGAAAGGTCTCTAACACATCAGTTGTTTTGATTTGATCGATGCTCGGGGAAGGCAAAGTTTCGACCGGGACGAGTCCCATTTGCTGTGCTTCACCTGTGCTGGCCAACTTTGCCAATGAATCGGCCTTTTGATTGCGATCTCGTGGTATGTAGTAAATAGCATAATAATCAAATTGATCCAGCGCTTCCTGAACTCGGGCTAGATAAGCGGCTAACCTTCGATCTCTCGCTTGATATTCTCCTCGTACCTGACAGACAACCAACTGTGAATCACAATACACTTCTATAGCGATAATTTTCAGATCTCTGGCAAGCTTTAACCCAGCCAACAGGGCTTCATACTCGGCCTCATTGTTGGTTGCGTGAAAATCAAACTTCAAAGCATAGCATATGGATCGACCTTCGGGGGTTTCTAGTACAACTCCAGCGCCCGAACATCGATCGTTTGATGCACCATCTGTATAAAGTTTCCATATATATTCAGGAGACTCGCTGGTTTCAGGTAATTCGTCAGGAACAGTAAATTCAGCTATGAAGTCAGCTAGGACTTGCCCTTGAATGGCTCTCCGCGGAGCATAAGTAATGTCAAATTGGCTCAGTTCAATATTCCACTTGAGTAACCTTCCAGACGTCTCAGGCCGCGTGAGGACCTGTCGTAACGGCTGATCGGTATACACAGTAAGCGGATGTGCTTGGAAATAAGGACGAAGCTTTCTCGAGGCAATGACCAAGCAGTAAGCCAGTTTTTCCAACCTGGGGTAATTTCTCTCAGCTCCGGTTAATCGTTTACTGACATAATAGACCGGTTTCTGCACTCGATCTTCTTCCCGGACCAAAGCAGCACTGATCGCATGCTCGGATACCGCCAGATAAAGGTATAACTGTTCGTGATCAATTGGTTTCGACAAAATCGGTGGCGTAGAGAGGTGTAGAACCAGCGATCGGAATGCGCCTTCACATTCCGTGGTCCATTCAAAGTTTCGTTTCCCTTTCCGGATTAGATCAAAGAAAGGAATACATTTATCAGTGGATTTCGAGATGAACCTGCTTAGCGCTGCTACCTTCCCGTTGAGACTCTGGACTTGCTTGATGGTCTTTGGAGTTTGCAAATTCCTTATTGCCCAGATCTTCTCGGGGTTTGCCTCTATCCCACGAGCGTTAACAATGAACCCTAGAAACTTTCCGGATGCGACGCCGAAGTGGCATTTTAGCGGGTTAAGCTTCATTCCATACTCACGCAAGATACAGAACATTGAATTTAAATCCTTGACGTGATCTGTGGAAAATCGGGACTTAACTAACATGTCATCCACATAGACTTCCATGGTCTTCCCGATCTGATCAGCGAACATTCGATTAACCAAGCGTTGGTAAGTTGCTCCGGCATTCTTTAAACCAAAGGGCATGACTCTGTAGCAGTAGAGTCCCAGATCGGTTACGAAACTAGTATGTTCTTGATCGGGTAGATGCATGGGTATCTGATTATAACCTGAATAAGCATCCATAAAGGATAACAATTCGTGACCTGCAGTTGAGTCAACGAGTTGGTCAATTCGGGGAAGTGGAAAACTATCTTTTGGACAGGCTTTGTTTAAATCAGAGTAATCGACGCAAGTTCTCCACTTCCCGTTCGGTTTCCGAACCATTACCGGATTTGACACCCACTCTGGGTATAGAGCATCTCGGATGAAACCATTCGAATGTAATTTGTCAATTTCTTCTTTAAGGGCGGCAGATCTCTCTGGATCCATACCACGCCTCTTTTGCTTGACCGGAACATGTCGCGGATCAATATTTAAAGAGTGACTTGCAATGTTCGGTGAGATTCCGCACATGTCGGAGTGCGTCCAGGCAAAGACATCAAGATTCGCCTGAAGAAATTCGACCAATTCCTGTTGTATCTGTTTTCCCAGTTGAGATCCAACTTTCAGTACTTTTGAGTCGTCATCCTCACTGACCGGGACGTCCACAGTCAGTTCGGCTGGAGACGCTTGATTCTCTTCTACTTCAGCTTTATCTTCGCTATCTCTAGGGTCAAGATCTCTAAGGAATTGGTAGTGGTGCCCGGGCCGGGGCCCAGGCGTTAGCTGTCAATTATCAGAAAAACGGACGCAGAGAGATTTCTCTACGCCCTTTCCTTTCTCCTTCTTCTGTGCTTCTCGTAATTCAGCAACATAACAGGCTCTTCCTGCTGCCTGATCTCCTTGAACGATTCCTATACCATGATCGGTTGGGAATTTTAAAGTCAAACACCACGGGGCAATGGCTGCCCTGAATTCAGCGAGAGCTGGTCGACCCAGGAATGCATTGTACGGTGAAGCAATGTCAAGAACAACAAATTGCAGTAGTCGGACTCTCCTGCGCTCTCCGATCCCCAGTTCCACTGGTAGTTCTACTATCCCAGTAGGTATCGTTGCACTGCCATTGAAGCCATGAACCCGGGATTGGCAGGGTTTCAGGTCCTTTGCTTCCATCTTCATTAAATCGTAAGCTCGCTTGAATAGAATGTTTACAGAACTTCCACTGTCAACCAGGATCCTCTTCATCCAAGCAGGACCGACCTGGGCAGATATGACCAGTGGATCAATCGTTGGAGCTTCGATTTTGTCAGCATCTCTGCTTCTGAATATGATATCGTCAGACATCGTTTTTTGTTGCTTAGCCGGGGCTCCATCCTCACAATTACTGCAACATTCGAAGCTCGCATGCCGGATAGAGCTAGCATACGACTCCATTTCCCTCCAGCTCCTGTCCGCTGGATGAGGACCACCACTTATGGTATTGATAACTAGCCTCCCGCCTGTACGAGCGGGTTCCTCTTGTCTTTCCTGATCTTGCGCACGGTTTGGATTCGATGGGCCCGCACCACCAGATTGCGGCGCCCGTACGAATTGATCTAACTTCCTCTCCCTGATCAATTTTTCTATCAGATCTTGCAAATGGCGACAGTCATTAGTATTGTGGCCATAGCTCTCATGAAACCTACAAAACTTTCCCGTCTGAATCTGCCTTTCTGACGACCGCTTCGGAGCGGGTTTCTTATACTGTTCTGTGTTGCAAGTTTGCAAATACACATTTTCCAGTGATGTGTTTAACGGTGTATAACTTTCAAACATCGGAGCCCTTCGCCGTGGGCCCGGATTCGGGTCTCTCTTCTTATTCTGACCATTGCCACCTCTTGGCTGGGTTTGTTTGTTCTGTATGTTTAACTGGACTTTTCCGGAATTGTCACCGGACTGTTTAACTGCGACATTGCTTTGTATTCTCTCACTTCCGGGTTTTGCATCGTCCTGCTTCCTAGACTGTTTTGCGTCCTCTTGCCGTAAGAATTGAGCGGCTTTGGAGTAGAAACGGTCCAACGATGCGGGGGGTTTTCCGGCTAACCAGTTTCCAAATTCAGAATCGGGATCAATTCCCTTTGTCAATGCCATTAAAATTGAGTTGTCGTTGGGATTACTAATTTCCACGCATGCCGCATGGAATCTTTCCAAGTAACGCCTTAATGTTTCCCCACGAGCCTGGGTAACATTGGACATGGTGTTAACATCTTTGGGTCTGGCAACATGCATACGGAACTGTTCAACAAACTTCTTAGCTAATTGGTCAAATGAAGAGATAGATCTTGGAGGTAGCCTTGTAAACCACATTGTCGCAATTCCTCCCAGTGAAATGGGGAAGCTGCGGCATTTCACTGCATCGTCGGCCCTTGCGGCGCTCATTGACCATTCGTATTTCAGTATGTGCTGATTGGGATCAGAACTTCCTTCGTACATAGGGAGAGTTGGCATTCTGAATCGCCGAGGAGGTTCAGCGTATAGTATTTCGTCCGTGAAAGGAGTATGGCTTCGAGAAATTCCCCAATCGTCATTGGTAAGTCCTTGGCTTTCACGGATCATCTGACGTATCATAGTCGAGATGTCTGGCATTGCTACATTTTGAGCCTGCTGAGCTAAGGTGTGGTCGGGTTCCACAATGCGAGTTTGGACCGGGCGCTGTCGACGGTCCAAGTTTCGCCTCCTTGGCTCAGCGTCTTCCTGGACGTATGGTTCAGAAGTACGCCCTTGCTGTTGATTACCCGAATCTGGAAGATATCGGGTATCGACCCTTGTTTCCGCTGTCGCAGCTGTGACATGATTGTCCGTAGTATATTGTGAAGTGCGGCCACCCCGTGCTGACGGCCCAGCCTGGAAGCTGGTTGATGGTCCTACCCTCAATTGCCCGACAGTCAGGGCGGGCTGATATCCCGTAGTCTGAGCATAATCTCCGTCTAATCGGGGACGGGTAGATCTACGATGATAATCAGACGAGGCAGAACTTTCAGTGGGTGAGCGGGAAACATCTTCCCTTCTGGACCTCCTACGGCCCTGGCGATTCAGTTGATTTGTCAACTCAATATTAGCTCGCAACTGTTCGGCTAACTGTTGCCGACTCTGAGTCAATTCTTGGAGTAACATCTGAAATTCTTGTCTAGTGACTGCCCCAGATGGATCCGAGTGGGCAGTGTTGTCTTGGTTGGGTGGCTGCTGTTGAGCAGGATTTTGTCCATCCCTACCTTCTTGTCCTGGAGCTGCAGAAGTGGTTCTCGTGCTAACCATTCTGAACGATGAATCCTTTTCCTAGATTTTATGCAAATCTGAGTAGAATGGAAGGACTGTGAATCGAAGATTTGGATCTTCCTCTTGGATTTGTGCAATCCGGTATCGACGGTAGATCCAAGGAGCAGGAGAAAAAAGCTGGTTTTCTCTCAATGAAAGCACCAAAGTGTTTGTACCAAAATTGGGCACAACACTCTTCGGAAGTTTTTGAAGAGATAAAAGTGAAGAACAAAAATTAAAACTGTGGATTATCTAACAAAAACTCCAAATAACAGAAAATAAATTGCAAAGACAAGCGATTTAGAGTGGTTCGGCGTTTCGCCTACGTCCACTATGAAGTTTGATGATTTTATTGCTCGATTACTTGAAGATTACAGTAGTTGATAATGTAATACGACTGAATTCAAATGCTAAGTGTTAATCTAAAGCAGCGACGGTGTTCTGGAGTAAATCTGGCAGAATCTGGACGCTCTTCAGTACTTAGAATTCTCCGACCTCTTTTCTGAATGACCAGGGGCTCTATTTATAGGTGTAGGAGGCTGATATTTCGCCCAAAATGAGGGGAGACCAGTTCTGGCACGTCAGGGGGCCCACATGGCCGAAATCTGGAGATCCGGGCCCGCTTTGGGATCGATTCGACCCTTGGTTCGAATCGATCAAGAAATCATCCAATCGAGCTGAAATTTGGTGCGTACATTCTTCATCATGTATTTGAGCTTCTGTGAAAATTTCATGGGATTTGGACTTGTAGAACTCGAGTTATGATCGATTCAAGTTGGAGTTTTTCGTATTCTGGAGTCGTTCGAATCGATATGCTTGAATCGATTCGTTCGAATCGATCTTCCTGCTTGTGAAGATGGTGACGTGGTGTGTTTTCTTCGAATCGGTCCGCTTTGCACTCCGCTTTGACCGGGTCGAATCCACGACTTGGATTCGAAGATGGTGGAGTCGAGGGAATGGATTCGGAGGACCTCTTCCTTCGAATCGATGAGACCAATGCTCGTTCGAATCGACTTAGGCTCGTAGCTATGGACCGGTTCGAAGTTTGTCTTGGCCTGGGGATTCGAATGCATGGATTCGAAGATCCCTTCCTTCGATGGATTCGAACTATGATGTAGGCGAGGGTGGATTCGAACTCAAGTTACATGAAGGCCCGCTTGATGTAGTCGAACGTAATGACTGCCTCAATCGATTCGAAGCTACTGATTCTGCCTGTTGGAGTCGAAGCAATGGAGAGCTGATGGAGTCGAAGCAAATGGAAGTTCGATGGATTCGAACTGATCCCTGGCTAATCGATTCGAACCAAGGGTGGCTTATTCCATCTTTCGTCGACGATATCTTGGGCATACGAACCCGGATTGACCCGAAACTTGGAACGTCATTTCCTCGGGCCTTGCTTAGCATATCTTATCAATTGCAGCCCGATCCGGACTCGGACAAATTTCGTCGATATCCGTAGCGATCCTAACATGTAACCGACTTCCAAGACGATCTGTTACTGTTTCCCAGTTAAGTCCTTGGTATCACGGCCTTGCCAAAAGGCGGGATAACATATATATTTTACAAGCACAAATGTAGTAGCTTGACACAAGGATGATCTGGGCACAGTTTTAATGTACGCTAAAGTAGTCAGGGTAAATATAGTTTTCACGCAAAGATGAAGTGAGGAATAAATTAGAAATGTGAGTTTTGAACTCACCTTTACTTTACCCCAAATCAGTTAGCATTTAGGATCTAAAAGAGAGCAACAATAGAACCGCCATTAAAGGATTTACGCAGCCATTGAAGAAAATGGAACAATATAATGCAGGCAAGAGGAATTTGAACAAAATGAAAGAATGATGCCTGCCTTTAATTTTCCCTTCAAATTTTTGTGAACTAGTCAATTAATGCTGGCAGTGATTTGTACAAATGCATTAAAGGAAACGTGCACTGGGGGAGGAAAAGGACGTGCTGCATATAGAAAAGATGGTGAAAAGTGCAAAGTGTCTCCACTCTTGTGATAGTCAATGTGTTCACATATTTTTTTTTTGAACAAGTCAATGCAACAATGTGTGCTGGAAATTGTTTTGATACATTTGCATTTAAGGCAAACGTGCCTTAGAGGAAAATGGTATACGGCCTACAAAGAAATAATGATGACCATACAGCTAGCAAAATGTGTTGTAAAAGTGTTAAAAAGTTTGGTTTTAAAAACTTTTAGTGGTGACAGCAAGTTGTTAAAAATATGTTCCAACTTGTTTGCACGCGAATGCAAGAAAATATTACAACTTGCTATCTATTCCCAATGACTTTGCAACTGACATGGCGACGTTTTTTTTCTTCTTCAAATTTTAATAAAATAAAATTTCTATTCAAAATATTTATTCCGACCGCGACTTAAAAATCACGGTCGTTACTGATTTTAAAAATATTTATTACGACGGTAATAAATCACGGTCGTTACATGGAAGGTCCGGTGAATGTCGTTTGGTTGGGGCTGGTTCAGCGCGAGCATTCGGTATATCTATTTCAGTGCAAGAAGAGGGGGTTAGCTTATTCGTGGAGACCAACATCAAGGTAAGAGGTTTAGTATTATTCTATTCCAGGTTCCACCACGAGTTGCTCCGAGTCTTTTGAGGACTTAATTCGAGTCATTTGATAAACGACCACCGACCGGCCATGATGGGCTGGCATCTCTCGATCAGCATGTCCCGATCGGCATGTGCCGTTCGGCATACCAGGCTCGGTACGCAGAAGTCACCTACCAAGGGCCGAATACCTTGTTCCTGGGCCCACGGAGGAAGTCCAGCCTATCTTCATCTATAAATAGGGAGGCAGGGGTGCAGTGAAAAGGGAACTTTTTTTTAGAACTCCGAGGAGACTTTGTCATTTTGAAGACTCATCTAGAGAAATGATCCAAACTTGTAATCAAGTCGTTATTGTACGGATTGCATATGTATTTAGTTATTTGAAGAAGCAATAAAGATTACATTTAAAGTGGACGTAGGCAATTACGCCGAACCACTATAATTCTGGTGTCCTCGCTTCTGTAGTTGGTTTTGCATACATTCCTTTGTTTTTATTTTCTATCTTCATTAATCTCTCTACACAAATCTTTCCTTGGGTGTTAGTGACCAATTTTGGTGCTAACATTTTGGTGCTTTCACCGAGAATGCATTCTCAGGCTGTTAGGATCTCCTTTGTTGCTACTGGATTGAGGAAATCCCCCGAAGAAGATCCGAGTTCATTCCCGAGAAGTCCAATGATTCTATTCAGAGTTCCAATCGATAACTCTACAATGGGAAGACCACGTACTAGATCAGCTTCCCACAATGCAGATGTCAACGAGGCCGCTAGTGTCCAACAAGTAGGACCCAGCAATCAACAAGCTAATCCGGGTGCAGGAACCATCACCACCCAAAACCAAACGGAAGTTGTCACCAGGATGGAGTTTAACGAGCTAAAGAGGGAACTCATGGAAAGTAGGAGACAACTTAGCGAGCAAATTCAGGCTAACGCCAACCTTATGACTCAGCTTACTCAACAACAGCATCAGAATGCTAGAGGGAGTCCCGCTCCCTACTCCTCGTCTGACAGCTCTGCTTCATCTGATGAACCTCCCAAGCGTAGACGCCGTAGAACTAAAATAACGCAAACAAGTGCAGTGCATCAGGAAAATCGTGCCCAGGTTGAAACAATGAATTTAGGATCTGGAGCACGGGCGGAAGCTAGGTGATTGGCTCACCAAGTTCATGATGAAGCGGGTCCCCATGATACATGTTTGGTAAATCGCCAACAGAGGAGACACCAACCAGAACAGTCTCGCAGGACGGATTCTAACTTGCCATCTTCCATACAAACCCCGGACCTATCAGCCATGGTCAGACAGCTAATGAAGGAAAATCAAGGTTTAACTAATGATGATTGAGGCATATCTAGGAGTCATACTCCGTTCACAGACGCTATCCTACAAGCCGAGTACCCCAGGAAGTTTAGTATGCCGACTATCCCAGCCTACGAGGGGAAGACTGATCCCAGACAGCATGTAATGAGATGTGGGTGGATGATGGATTCAGCTAGGGCGAATGATGCAACTAAATGCAGATGTTTCACAATAACTTTATCTGGAATCGCTACCATGTGGTTTAACCGACTTCCCCCATGGTTTATCTCCAACTTTGATGAGTTAGCGACGAAATTTGTGGAGCAATTCAGGATTCATACCACTCGTCCCAAGGATGTTATGTCCTTGTCTAGTGTAATTCAGGCCTCAGGGGAATCGTTAAAGGAGTACTTACAGAGGTTCCACGTTGCCGCTACTGAAGTTAGCAACCCGAATGACCATGCCATTTTAATGGCTGTAATGCGAGGAGTAGATCCGGATTTGGATTTTGATGACTGGCTGGCAGGAAAGCCTCCGGCGACGCTGGAACGCTTTTATTCAAAGGCGCATGAATTTATAAGAAGGGAGGAAGCCAGATGGACGAGACAAGATAATGCACCATCACTCGACAAGGAGACTGTGCAAAGCAACATTGCTGTAAAACAATCTGGTGATAACTCTTGAAAAGTTCAGGTCAATGTTCAAAGCAAGCCCGAACAGCCAAAAGGATCCGAAAGAGGAAATGCCGGAAAGAAAAGGGAATCCGGGAAGTGGAAACCAATAATCCCGACTTACAATGAATACACTCCTCTGAATGCGTCTCCGTAAAATATTTACATGTCGACTTGTAATACTTTCCAATATCGAAAGCCATGACCAAAAGAGTCCACCGAGGAGCAAAAGCGGACTGGGAAGTATTGCCACTTCCATGAAACTTACGGGCACAATACCGAGGAGTGTAGGCACCTCCACGACGCTATAGAAACTCTGATTTGACAGAAGAAGTTGCAGGAATTTGTCAAGGATCCGACGGAGGGTGGACAAGGAGCATCAGACCCCGGTCGTGGGCAAGCTCCGCGCCGTCCTGAGGAACCAGCTCGGACCGTAGGAAGACTAATCATAAACACGATAGTCGGAGGGCCTCACCCGGCAGATAAGAGTTGGCAAGAGATCGAACGTTATGCTAGTTCCCTAAAGCATGCAGATTTCGAATGTTGTTCAAACTCGAAAGATGGTATACCAGCTAAACAGCAGCGCATGATGACAGATGATATAATGTTCAGGAGCAGAGATGCTGACCGGGTGGAGGCACCTACTATCGACCCAATGGTCATCTCGGCTATGATCGGGCCAACATTTGTGAGAAGAATACTGATTGACTGTGGAAGTTCTATTAATATCATCTTTAAAAAGGCATATGATCAGATGAAGATGGAGACAAAGGACTAAAACCATCTAAAGGCCGTATTCATGGCTTTAACGGTGCGGCTACCGATGCAGTGGGATTTGTTGAATTGCCAGTTGAGCTTGGAGAAGGTGAATGTAGGAGGGTGCGGATCCTACCGTTCATAGTTTGGGATGTCGATTCCCCATATAATGTATTTTTGAGCCGACCGGCCCTGGCAGAGTTTAGGACAGCTTTGGCCCCATGGTGTTTAACTCTGAAGTTTCCGACAAAGAGTGGAGTTGGTGTAGTGCATGGCGATCAAGCGACTGGTCGTGCATGTTATGTAGCTGAGCTGAGAGAGGCTCAGCGAAGAGAGAAGGGAAAGGTTGCGGACATCCCCGTCTGCATTCGAGTTGCAAAAGATTGACAAGTAGTTCTCGAGCCTTGGCTCGGGCAACATGATCAGATCTATAGAGACATAGAACCGAGAGATGACGATGAAGAACCCAAGGAGGCAAAAGCAGCACCGGCTGAACTAACAATTGACATCCCAGTCAGACAGGATGATCCATCGCGAGTACTTAAGATTGGATCACAACTTGACCCTTCGATGATCAAGGATCTTACTGATTTCCTCCGAGCAAGTCTGGATGTTTTCGCTTGAACACATTCTGATATGTGCAGGATTTCTCCTGCCGTTGCGAGTCATATGTTGAACATAGACCCAAAATACGTGCCAATCAAGCAAAAAAGAAGAGGGATGGACCCGGAGAGGTCCGCCGCTCTCCGAGAGGAGGTGGACAAACTCAAAGCCAATGGGTTCGTCTGCGACGCCCTCTACCCTAAGTGGGTATTTAACCCTGTTCTAGTGAGAAAAGCGAATGGGAAATGGAGGACATGTGTCGATTACTCAGACATGAACAAGGCTTGCCCTAAGGATAGTTTCCCTTTATCCAGAATTGTCCAACTGGTTGATTCAACTGCTGGGCATGAGTTGTTGTCATTTATGGACGCGCACTCGAGATACAATCAAATCCCGATGCACATTTTGGACCAGGAACACACTAGTTTTGTCATGGACGTTGGACTGTATTGTTATGTAGTGATGCCTTTCGAATTGAAAAATGCGGGAGCAACCTATCAACGTTTGGTGAATTGGATGTTTAAAGACCAAATCGGTAGGACGATGGAGGTCTATGTGGATGACATGCCCGTGAAGTCACAGCAGTTAAATGACCACATTCGAGACTTGGTGGAAATGTTTGATATACTCAGGTATTATGAAATGAAAATCAATCCTTTGAAGTGTTCCTTTTGCGTTGCGTCAGGAAAGTTCTTGGGTTTCATCGTTAATGCATGAGGAATTGGAGCTAACCCAGAAAAGATTCAGGATTTTCGAGACATTCAAGTGCCTAGAACTATAAAGCAAGTACAAAGCCTGAACGGAAAAGTGGCCGCGCTGAGTCGATTCATATCCAGAGCGACCGACAAGTGCATTCCTTTCTTCGATGTAATAAAGAAAGGAAAGAGAAATTTTGAATGGACGCTCAACTACAAGGATGCATTCTGAGTTCTGGTAAAACATTTGCAAAGTCCCCCGGTGCTGTCGAAGCCTATAGACCACGAAGTGTTATATGTATACTTGGTCGTATCTCAACATGCCATCAGTACGGTTTTGGTTCGCGAGGAGGATCGAGTTCAAAAGCTGGTGTACTATGTTAGTAAACTTTAACGGGGGCAGAAAGAAATTATCCTAAGATTGAGAAGCTGGCCTACTGCTTGGTGATTGCATCGTGCAAGCTTCGGCCTTATTTTCAGGCACACCCGATCAGCGTTTATACCGATCAACCTCTACGACAGGTGCTCCAGCGACCAGAGACCTCAGGAAAGTTACTAAAATGGAATGTTGAGTTGAGTCAATTCGATATCACCTACCTGCCGTGGAGGGCCATACAAGGGCAAGCGCTAGCGGACTTCATCGAGGAATTTACCGCATCCGATGAACCAGACAAAGATGATGTTATACCCACTATTCGATGGAAACTATACACCGATGGGGCATCCAACGACCGATGCTCTGGAGCTGGAGTCATTCTAGTAACCCCTGAAAACCAATCTATTTGTTATGCTTTGAAGCTTGATTTCCCAGCTACGAATAACGAAGCAGAGTATAAAGCATTGCTCGCTGGCTTAAAACTTGTCAGAGAGCTCGGAATAAAAATGGTTGAAATTTTTTGTGACTCTCAGTTGGTGGTGTACCAAGTGCGAGGAGATTATCAAGCAAAGGGGCAGAGGCTTGCTCCATACCTCGCTCAAGTTCAAGAACTTTTGGCAGACCTTGAATATTACGATATTTCGCATGTCCCGCGTGAACAAAACAGGGAAGCCGATTCATTAGCAAAATTCGCAAGTACTGGCAATGCACAACAGATGGGCTTGGTTCCTATTAGAGTTTTACAATTTCCAAGTATAAACGAGATGGAAATAGACTTTCTGCTAGAAGAAAAAATTACAAAGGAGTCATGGATGACCCCATTCAAACAATACATACGACACGGGACTTTGCCCGATATAAAGAACGAAAGACGACAAGTCATTCGCAAAGCTTCACGATACATAATGCAAGATGGAGTAAAGTATCGGAGGGGATTCTCGGTTCCCTTACTCCGGTGCATCGCCCATGATGAGATAAAACGGGTATTGAAGGAAGTTCATGATGGAGAATGTTGCGACCATGCTGTGGGGCAGACACTGGCAAAAAAGATCCTCCGCTATGGATACTATTGGCCCATTGTAAATCTTGATGCTGTAGACTACGTAAGAAAATGCGACAAATGTCAAAAGTTTGCGAAAATTTCGAGAGCTCCGCCAGCGGAACTCACACAAATGGTTAGTCCCTGGCCATTTGCAATTTAGGGGATCGATATAATCGGTTCCTTACCAATTTCCAGAGGCCGTGCAAAATATGCAATTGTTGCGGTTGATTACTTTACCAAGTGGGCAGAAGCAGAGCCACTAGCCACGATCACCACCAAAAAAGTAATTAATTTCATTGTACGAAACATCATATGCCATTTTGGTCTCCTACGAACTATCATCACGGACAACGGAACTCAATTTGAAAGTAGGGAGTTCAAAGAATTTTGCCCGAAATATCACATTGAGAAAAGGTTTTTCGGCGGTCGCTCACCCTAAAGCAAATGGACAAGTGGAAGTTGTAAATAAAATAATCAAGTCAATATTAAAGAAGCGTTTGGAGAAGGCTAGAGGCAAGTGGGTGGATGAGCTTCCGACAGCGCTCTGGGCTTACAGAACCGCCCACAAGTCCGCGACTGGCCATACTCCATTCACCTTGGCATACAACACTAAAGCCGTGATACCCGTGGAACTTGAAGTTCCTTCTCATCGGGTAACTTATTACGACCCCAAGACTAATCAAAATCTCCTGTTGGAATCGCTGGACTTTGTTGACGAAAAACGTGAAGAAGCTGATTTAAGAGCGGTTGCACATAGGCACTGAGTTGCTCGATATAATAATGAAAAAGTTCGACCGAGAATTTTCAATGTGGGTGACCTCGTTTTGAAGCGAGTCTTTCCGATCCCATCACATCTGAATCCCACATGGGAAGGCCCGTATGTCATCGAACGAAGGCTTGGAGAAGGAACTTTCAAGCTAGCGACCGTAGATGGCGTGACACTTCCTCGCGCATGGAATAGCGAGCATTTGCGTCGTTATTATACCTAGTCCTTTTCTTTTTGCTTTTTAGTTGCAATTATTACCAGTGTATGTTCATTTCGCTGTTTTTAGTTTTTGGCATGTAATAAGACAATTCGGTTTGTTTCCATTTGTTATGATCAATAAAGGCTTGAAGCCGTTTTTTCCATAAACTATTGATGTTTTCGTATGTTACAATTCTGTAACAAAAATTAAACTACATCATTCTGTCTGGCGTATGAACGCACACTCAAACTAAAAAAAAATCTCTAAGTCCCCAGAGTGCGGACTAGAGTATAAATGACTTGAAAAAATCTCTAAGTCCCCAGAGTGCGGACTAGAGTACTCTGAGTCCCCAGAGTGCGGACTAGAGTATAAACGACTTAAGAAAAAAATCTCTAAGTCCCCAGAGTGCGGACTAGAGTACTCTGAGTCCCCAGAGTGCGAAACAAAGTATAAACGACTTGAAAAAAATTCTCCAAGTCCCCAGACTGTGGAGTAGAGTATTCTGAGCCCCCAGAGTGCGGACTAGAGTATAAACGACTTGAAAAAAGATCTCTAAGTCCCTAGAGCGCGGACTAAAATTGAAGCAATTCAGAAAACTCCGAGTCACGTGGAAGTGAGCAAGTACTTTCCTGACCCACATAACTTTGGATTTCAAACACAAGACGGACGGTGAAGCTAATCATCGAACATCATCAGAAAAACAAAATTTTTATTCACTAATCCCAAAATAGAGTTCCACTACAATTCCTCCTAAACTCGGAGTTAAAAGTCTATTAACATCGACTACGAAAATAAATAGAAATAATTACATAATCCGGGTTTATTCATGTTAAACGAAGCATGATAGCTACTTCTTCTCCTTCTTCAGTTTCTCTGAAGACTCCTCCACCGATCGCTTTTTCCTAAACGCCTTGCTTGCAAGGGAAATGGTGCCTGGGGAAGGAAAAGGGACTTCCTGTGGCGAGGCTCCACCGGGGAGTATAACCTTCAGGGGTCTGTTCAATGGATCATCAAGTTCCACCACCTGAGGCTCAATCTTAATCTCAGCCTTCCTTTTCTTTTCTTCTATGATTATCTCCGCCATCCTCGATTTTGAAGTATGTTCAGAGGCGCCCGTGATTTCGACTTCATAATGTTCTTCTAAAGGAGAAGGGATTTCAGATTTGTCTTCATCGAGCGCCTCGATCACTTAAGCGCCAGGTCCAGGAGTTTCTTCAGTTTGAATAGCCTCTCCCATTTTCTCTTCCCTCTCCGTGGCGACATCGCTCTTTGGAGTAGGTTCAGGATCAGGATGGCCTACACGAAATCATAAGAAACAAATGTTAGAATGCATTTATCACTCGCTGAAAACGAGATCCCTTTAAACTTTGGGAGGAAAGTTATGTACCAGTCTCTGGCTGACTCTCAACTGTTCGGGGAGTTTCGTCTTCTGGAATAGGAGATAGAACGTGAATATTAAATCCAGGGTCCTCTGGGTTGTAGCCAATATGTTGCTCGAAGGGGTCAAGTGATGGGCGACCAGACGGCTGGATAGGGGGAGGAATCGAAGACTCAGTTCTAGATGGACTAGCAATGGCATCTTTTCCTTTTGATAAGGAGGAGTCTCTGCTGTAAAGAGCCTTCGCCGTAGACAAGTCCGAAGGCTCATTCCCCCGAAGCAATTCCTTCACTAAAGCCCCTTCGTCGACTTCATCAGTCCCCAACTCAACCTTTTTGATATTTATTAAAGTGTCCCACGCTTCGGCCAAGGATTCGAGGTAGCCCTCGCCAAGAAAGGTTAGGTCGCGATGCATAAGGACTCGAGCATTATACTCGGCAACGAGTGGATCGAACAGGCACTTGATTTCCTCCCTACCAGCCTCAGTAGCCGCTTCGAGACGAGAATCGACTTCTGAAAGTGCCATTCTCTTGCCCTCCTCATAGGCTGCGTCCTTCATCGCGTCAGCTTTGGAGAGCTCCTCATCAAGTTTTGTTTTAAGGAGTCGTGTAGCGACGATCTCGTCACAATATCGTTGTGACTCCTCTTGAGCGGCGACCTTTTCTTCTTTTTCTTTGAGGAGTAGCTCCTCTAATTCTTTGACCCGTTGAGCGAGAACATCTTTCTCCTTTTGAACAGAGTCTTTTTTTAGGGCTAGGGCGCCACATCGTTGAACCGCTTCATCGATTTCTTTTTTGTGTGCGGCCTCCAGGCGATTGACTGCCTCAGCAGTATCTTTAGCATTCTTCAAGGCGGCCTCAAGTTGAGATTTATACATGGAAAGCTCTTCATCTTGGGCTTTAATGGTGTCCTTGTCATGGAAGGTCTCAAGCTTCAGGCGATCGATTTCATGTTGACATTCCATAGAAACTTCAGAAACTTTTTCTGCCATGTGAACGAATGCGTTGTGTTGGACGTAAACATCATTGTTGCAAGCAATGGCACTCTGTTTAACATGCCCCGGAATAGGATGGATGGCTGGAAGAAATTTTAGTCCGTCAAAGCATATTTTTGGGAATGTGGCTTTAAGCTTGGCTAGCTTCTCCGCTATCGACGGATCATGTGCAGGAGTAGAGGAAGTTTGTTTAGTCGAAACCACGGACTTCTTGTGAGCCTCCCGAGATTGCCTAGTGCTTGAGGAACCCGAGTATTGGTCGCGAGGAGTTTCAGATTGTGACCCCCTTTGACCTGATTTCTCCTTACCTTGTTCTGGTTGAGGAGGAGGATCGTTGAGGTATGATGAATGACCATAAGTTTTCCTTCGAGGCGATGATGAATCTCGAGGACGGTAGTCTCTGTCGCTGTTGTCGTCTTTATCTCGGTGTCTACCGGACCCTGAGTCTCGGTTGGAATGATAAAAGATAGAAGATCCACGAAGGCGATCGAATCCATGAGTACGTCCCATATCACTTGCACAAAAATTGAGCAAAGACAAATTAGCGGGGATCACGTGACCGATAAAACTTAAGTATGGGGTGGAATGTGAGTGTCAGTGAGTGTCCTAGTGTTTCCCCCCAACGGACCGGTTTCTTTAGCTTTACTTACTGGAGTTTTTTCTCCTTGGTGATGGGCTTGAACGCCTTCATTGCCTCTCGCGGGAGAATGAAGTCTTATGGCTTCCAGATCGTCAAAGCTGTAGTTGAGTAAATCATCAGGAATAGTAAGGTCATACAAGCCCTTCAATGAACCCTCTAAGTGTTGTGGAGATGGCTCTCTCTCCATGGGAGTAATTGTCTCTTTCGAAGTTTCGCCCACTATCTTCTTCCTTAGCTTGTAAGCTAGTTTCTTTTTTCCGTTTCAAGGGGGAGGTGGTTTATCAGTGCCATGTGCTTCAACCACTGGTTCCGGAGCGGGACTTACACTCTCACCCGGAGCTTCGGCCTCCTTTATTTCACCTTCCTCAGATACATCAGGGGTCTCTCTTGTCGAAGGCATCGAAGGCCCTGCTTGCCCTTTTCCTTTGTCCAAGGCAGGTCCGGTTGTAGTGACGCTATGAGGGAGACTTATTCGGCGACCTTCCGCCAAAAATCCAAATCTTGAAAGTGATTCATTGGAAATGATGAATTTGATGTCCCGGTCTCCCGCGGGAACAACTCGAATAGCTTCGACGGCCTCAGAGTACCCGGAGCCTTCAGGAAGTGGGCTAATACCTGTAAAAATCAAAAAAAGGTTTAAAAAGAATGCACTTCCTGCCACGTACAACTATTGATCTAGAAAAGGAACTTACTCCCTTCCAGCCATCTCCTTGCAAAACCAGGGGGGCAGCGCACATAAAACCATTCCTGCTTGTATAGGGTAAATTTGCTCCACTCCCTGTTAAGATTTGGCACTTGGAGTGTGGCTCGAGGAATATGAAGGATGGGCTATCAGACCGTCACTTGAAATGATAGATATATCGGATATCCCCGGGAGTGGGTATTCTGAACAGAACACTCATGAAAAGAATACACATGCGGTAGAGCTGTGCAGTTAAAGCGCTTGGTGGATTCAATGCGGTAGAGGTGCAAAAAGTCATAGTAGGGATGTAGTGAAGATATAGCGGGATATATCGGATTACTCTAAAATAGCATATAAATCCCATACTTGTTGTTTTTACAAATATATAGATAGTAATTATGTGAAAAATTAACATTCAATTGAGTTATAATTAATACAAAAATAATTTTAAAAAAAAATATGTGCAAATGTATTGTAAATGAACGTAAAACTGTTATATAACTTAATTTAATTTAGTAGAATATTAGAGTATTATCATTTCTAAACATATATCAAAAATTCAATGAAATTAATTAATTTCATAATTTTTATAGCGTATAAATATCATTTTTCAATCCAATTTTTTATAGAAGATATAGCGGAAATAGCGGAATATAGCGGAAATAACGGGATATAGCGGAAATAGCGAGGATTAAAGCGGAAAGGCTATATGTTGGGGATATATGGAAAAATCGTAGCGGTAGGAATCCGCTATAAGATTATATCGGAGTTATAGCGGGGATATAGCGGGGCATTAACTGCACTACTGTAGAGGAACGCATGACTATTGGGATGTAATTGTGCTGGGGCAATCTCCATATACTGCATCACATCACGAAGGAAGGAGCTGAAAAGTGGCACGCTACCAACCCAGCACATGAATTTGTTGCAATCCGTATACCCGGCTGGGGGCAGGTGGGGACGATCTTGTCCCGATGGAACCGGCACATCGTCAAAAGGGATTCTGTGGATTGAGCATAGTCGACGAAGAGCGTTTTCGTTGATTCTCGAAGCTTGAGAATCTACCAGATTGTCTAGGATAATTGCTGCATCTATCGCATTAGGAGCCAAGTCAATAGTTGCAGTCGTTGGACTCAGGATATTTTGTGCAGGAGTCGTCGATGGATTCGAAGTTTCCACTACTTCCTGTCGAGAACTCGGCCCGGGTTTATCTGAAACTGTGGCGGAGCTCGATTTTCTAGACATCCTCAACAAATGCTGAATTTGAGTAAACACCTGTTTGAACTACACTTGAAAGACAATCCATACTAGATATAATGGCAAAAGAACTCCCCCCGTGTGGTGTGTGGACTAGTGCAATCGTTCGAGCATAAGTGTAAAAGAATTAAAGGCCTAAAAGCCGATAAGTAAGGTTAAGCATTGAACTGTCTTCTTTGAAGACCGTCATCGCTGACCATCTTCGAGAGCTTGTCTTATGACGGTTTTAGCTTTGAACTCGGATATTAGAACTATATGTTAAAGTCTGTTATTTGTTTCTATTGAGTTGGACTCAGGTTTATAATTGTTGGAATTGGGGAGTTATCAGTCAAAATCAGTTTGATATGCTTGTATGCTTAAATTGCTGTCATTGTTCAACATTTTGTGGTAAGGCATGGAAGTATGAAGTTTTGATATGTGTTGTGCTTAAGTGGAGACAATCAAGATTATCAATGCGAGCCCCAAGGCCTGGAGCCAAACGACTTACTAGACCGACATTGTCGAACCACTCACTCTTCTCTCCGACACTCTCTCTTCACCGTTCGGCCTGCGGGGGTCATGCCGAGCCACACTCGCTCGGCATACCGAGCCCAACTCATGGTCTCTGACCGGGCCGTAACACTACACTCGAGTGATTAGACCATACTCTCTCCCTCACACCGAACGATACCAGGCCGCTATCCTTGGCTCTAGAAACCGCCAATACCAACCGAACCAATCGTTCTCCTCCAACTCACTTCCTCGAGTAACCTTAACGCTCCCCTAGTTGCCCACCGAATGACACTCTCACTCATACACCGTGCCCAACCTGCCACCTAGTAAACTCCCACACAACCTAACAATTCAGTGTTAACGCTTGGCTAACATCCTAATCTCACTAAATCCTACCGACCCATTACTACTTCCTCCTCCCTCACTCGGTAACCCAACAAGAGCCTATGTCCTGGATACCTTCGGTATCCTTTTTCTTCCTCCTCTCCATCTAACCCTAAGGCATGTTTAAACCTCAGATTCGTCTTCCTCATCTACATGACTTCCACCGTCCGTAATTTGAAGGAAAGTCATGAATTCGAATCTTGTACAAAACCCCCAATTTGGGAGAGTCGATTAAGTGAGAAGTTCATACCTAAGAGAATGGGTCGAATATTAGGGAAATGCTTGATTTGGAATTGAAATCCATTCAGGCTCGTTGTCGGGAGAAGTTGTGGGGCAGACGTACTGGAGTCAGGAAGAAAGAGGAAGATTGAGGGGGTAGCAGGAGTTCGGGGGAAGGCAAGTTAGAAAGTCCTATAGAGTGGAAGTAAAAGTAAAGGGAAGAAAAGGAGAAGTATTGGCTTATATAGAAAGGAGGGGAGGTGAACAGGCATCAACCAGTGGACCCAGTCAAGGTATCTCAGTGGCTCGGTGAACAATCATACCGAGCGATAGTTAACTTGCCAAACGAATGGTTCGGCGCATGAACATCGACCGACCCGCATCAAAGACATGGCACGATAAAAAACTCAAATGTGGTTCGGCATTCAGGAGATCGTGAGAATCAACTGATAAGAAGTCGAAGCAAGGTTTTAAAGAAAAAACATGGATTGCTCATGGTTCAAAGCGCATCATGTTGGCTCACACGATACGCTTTGGGTGCAAGTGTTACCCGGATGATTGACCCGGCTACAGGATGCTGATCATATAGGCTTTTGTTTCAATCTGGATGGTTCGGCCCAAATAAAAGGATTGAGTGTCGCTCAGCTTAGGATGGAAGTGCACCGTTCGGCCTAGACGCGTTGTTCGGAATGCAAGTGTTGTTCAGCCTAAGTCCATTGCTCGGCATCCTTCATTCAAGCGCCATCGCTCGGCACTCTTTGTTCAAGCGCCAACGCTCGGCTTCCTTCATTCGGCCTGGATATGTGGTTTGGCCTGCATACCGTTCGGCCAACGACCTTCGTTCGAACGGCATCGCACGGCTACCTCCGCTCGGCCTAGATATATGGTTCGGCCTACACTGCTTAGCAACTATCGTTTAGCCAGTTTGAGGAGACGAGGTGGCTCGGTCTGGAAGGTCTGGTGAATGTCGTTCGGTCAGGGCTGGTTCGGCGCGAGCGTTCGGTATATCTATTTCGGTGCAAGAAGAGGGGGTTAGCTTATTCGTGGAGACCAACATCAAGGTAAGGGGTTCAGTACTGTTCTATTCCAGGTTCCACCACGAGTTGCTCCGAGTCTTTTGAGGACTTACTTCGAGACATTTGATAAACGACCACCGACCGGCCATGGTGGGCCGGCATTTCTCGATCGGCATGTCCCGATCGGCATGTCCCGTTCGGCATGACTCGTTCGGCATACCAGGCTCAGTGCGCAGAAGTCACCTACCATGGGACGAAGTACCTTGTTCCTGGGCCCGTGGAGGAAGTCTAGCCTACCTTCGTCTATAAATAGGGAGGCAGGGGTGCAGTGAAAAAGGACCTTTTTTTGAGAACTCCGAGGAGACTCTGTCATTTTAAAGACTCATCTAGAGAAATGATCCAAACCTGTAATCAAGTCGTTATTGTATGGATTGCATCTGTATTCAGTAATTTGAAGAAGCAATAAAGATTACATTTATAGTGGACGTAGGCAATTATGTCGAACCACTATAATTCTGGTGTCCTCGCTTCTGTAGTTGGTTTTGCATACATTCCTCTGTTGTTACTTTCTATCTTCATTAATCTCTCTACACAAATCTTTCCTTGGGTGTTAGTGACCAATTTTGGTGCTAACATCTTGGGTTTAAAATAAATATGGAATCATAGCCGAAACTGTTACATTGATTAAATTCCAGCATAACAAGTATACAACTAAGTCCGAAGGCACTTAGTGGAAATTGGATTTCCAACATGACAAGGTAAGAGACTACCTTTCGTATAGTACATTCCTAGATAAAATATACCAGGGTCGAACCTATCAACCCTTGCGAATCATGATTAGACTACCCCTTACTGGATAGTAATTGAATATTTCATCACCCTGATTGATTTGCAACCTTTTCCCAAGAGCTCTCATGCATAAGTAAATCCATAAATAGTAATCCAGAAGGGTGATGACAATACCCTAATGGGTGCGACCCACATAGCCCAACAGCACTACCCTGTTTTTATTCTTTTTGGTTGTGGGCTTGAGGCTACATTTTACCTTTTTAGCAAATCCCACTTGGAATGCTAACACTGCCCTCCAAGCAACAGGGTAATGCTAGCATTGATCCATATAAGTTGTTCAGGATATGAATAAAACAAAGGCACTATTTTTACTACATTCATTTTGAAATCACCTTTAGGATTAGTAGCAAGCAGCCCTTGCACTTCAAAGAGCTCCGTCTTTGATCTCATCATCTTCAGAATATCTTCAATTCGAACGCTTATGGCGGCTCGAAGTGGTTTTTGGATAATATATCTGACCCCAGTCTCTTTGAATCGACAATGATAATTTTAAAAACTGGTTAACATTTAATGGTCGATTATTTAACTATCAAATAAACAAAAAATTCAACCAGAGATTTAATTCTATAAGTAAAATAACACTGGTTAAGCACATAAGCACCCACTATGCCTCTTAATTAATCTTTTCATTAATTAAAACCATTATATAAATACTTGTATAAAAAGACCTTTACAAAGTTATACTCACAAACCCCCTCAACTCTTTCGACACTTGAAAAATATTGATATACTTATCTTAACTATATAAGTATACTGACAAAAACGTTTCACTTTTAAACTGTTTGTACCAAAATTGGGCACAACACCCTTCGGAAGTTTTTGAAGAGATAAAGTGAAGAAATTAAATGGAAAAAGAGGATTATCTAACAAAAAATCCAAACACAGATAATGAAAGTAATAAGAACGCATAGAAACACAAGAATTTAGAGTGGTTCAGCGTGTTGCCTACGTCCACTATGAAGTTGATTGCTTTATTGATGTTTCTTTGATGATTACAATTGATTTCAGCGAGTTACAGCAGATAATAATGATTTACAGCAGTGAAATTCGTTATTGGCGGCAGCTATGAAGTTTAGATCTGGATCCGGCAGAGTCTGGGTGTTGGTGAATTCAAAGAAGAAGAAGATCCTTTTTCTGTATGCCCTGGGGCTCTATTTGTAGGTATGGAGGCTAATATTTCGCTCAGATCTTAGGAGACCTCCTCTGGCACGTGACTAGGCCCGCGCGCCCAAGCCCGTGAAGTTTTGGCCCGATCCGTGATTGATACGAATGGATTTTGTATCGATCAAGATTTCATCCAATGGAGTCGAAATTTGGCATGGACATTCTTCAGCATGCACGTAAGCTTCTGTGAAAATTTTATAGCATTTAGACTTGTAGATTAGGAGATATGATCGATACGAATTAGGATCTTCAGTTGGCTGTTTCGTTCGACTCCCTCATTTCGACTCGATCCTATTCGACTGGATGACGTGGCGCTTGAATCTCTGGATCACTCCGCCTTTGATGCCAAGTTGATCGAGTCGTTATAGGACTTTCGCCCTGTTCGTATCGATGGTATTGCCTTGTTCGTATCGATAAAAGATACGCAGTTCGCATCGATGGAGGCTCCTTAGTTCGCATCAATTGTTATGCTCTGTTCGCATCGATGGTGTGGCTTAGTTCGTATCGATAAAAGCGTCCCACCTAGATGGATTCGAACAAAGGCTCTATGATGGACACGAAGTGGCGCATCCTGATGGATTCGAACAAAGGCTCTGTGATGGACACGAAGTGGTCATTGTACGATCGATTCGAATAGTGATTTCGCCGATGGAGTCGAACTCGATCGATTCGAATTGAGGCTCTTGGACGAATGCGAGGTCGCTGCCGTTCTGATCGATACGAAAGTGATGGATTCGAATAGAGGCTTAGCTATGGATACGAAAACTGAGTTGTTTCCTTCATTTTGCATCGATCGTAACTTGAGCATACGAACTCGGATTGACTTGAAATTTGGAACGTTGGCTCTCATAGCTTCGCTTGTCGTGTCATATCAATTTTAGCTCGATCCGGCTCGGACAAAATTCGTCGATATCCATAGGGAGCCTGTGTATAACCGATCTCTAAGACGAACCGTCATTGGTTACTAGTCAATTCCTTGGTGTCACGGCCTTGCCAAAAGGCGGGATAACATTTGCCCCCCAAAGTACGTCTTGTGGAAACATGATGTGCTTTGAAGTGCTGCAATCTTCATTCTGAATAGTTATCGTCTTTTCGATGAAAGCTGTAATCTTCGACTGTTTTTCTTGATAATGTAAACTGTTGACTGTCAACTGCTGTACCCTGTATTATTGCAACTAATTACTGTACACTAGTGATTAGCCGTTTGTTGTTGTAATCATTATCAAACGAGTTTCCAATTCCTATAAATCTGGAATATTGAATATTAGTCCGACATATATACAAATATGTTAATCTGACTCTCGCTGACGTTCACGAGTCATTGTCAGTTTATCTTATATTGAATTTCGTATCGATCCTCTCCTGAACCGACGTGAAATTCATTGTAACAACGCTCGATGGTTGTTTTTGAATGTTCCTTCGTAACAATCCTCTCCTGAATCGATGTGAAGGGTCGAAATATTGTCTTTGCATCGATTTTCATTGCATTGATAGATACAAAATGAGCATTTCGAATCGATGGATGTGGGGTTCGATGGATACAAAGCGATCGTTCGTATTGATGGAGTTAAGATTTGATGGATACGAAATTAACTTTCGTATCGATGGTTACAAACTTTGGTGGAATTCATTTTCAAATTGGCGCGAGCCACTAAAATGGATACGAAACGTGCCTTCGTATCTGTGCAGTTAAAGCGCCCAGCAGATTCAATGCGGCGGAGGTACAAAAAGTCATAGCGGGGATATAGCGAGGATATAGCGGGATATAGCGGATGACTCTAAAATAGCATATAAAACTCGTATTTAATGTTTTTACAGATATATAAATGTTAATTAAATGAAAATTTAACATTTAATTGAATCATAATTAATACATAAATAATTATAAATAAAAACATGTGCGAATATACTGTAAATAAACATAAAACTATTATATAAAGTAATTGAATTTAGTAAAATATTAGAGTATTTTCATTTCTGAAAACATATTAAAAATTCAATTAAGTGAATTAATTTCATAATTTTTATAATGTATAAATGTCATTTTTCAATTCATTTCTTTTAAAGAAGATATAGCGAAAGCAGCGGAATATAGCGGGAATAACGAGATATAGCGGAAATAGCGGGGATTAAAGCGGAAAGGCTATATTTGGGGCTATATGAAAAAATCGTAGCGGTAGAAATCCGCTACGAGATATAGCAGGGTTATAGCGGGGTAGTAGCGGGGCATTAACTGCATAGCTTCGTATCGATGAATATTGACCCATGGATGCCGCGGTTCGATGGATTCGAAATGCACACTTCATGTCGCTAAACTGGGGATGGAGTCGAAAGTGGTCGATGCGAAGAAGGGCTTCGCATCGATGGATTTGGTGAAGACTTCGTATCGATACAGACCCGAGTTCATGGATTCGAACAACTTGTTCGAATCGATCGTGGTGACGCCTTGTAACCGGTTGAACCCATTGGGAGGCGAATCGTTTATTCCATTTATCTTCGAGCCCATATAAATACTGTGGACTTAGCCTCTTTTCACTTTTTACTTCTTACTTTTGTGCTTTGCTTTCGTATCGCTTCAGAGACCAAGAAAGGAAACTGTTCTTTGCCTTCGAATCGAATCACATCCTTCAATTCCTTAAACCAGTTATCAAAATCAGGTAGTTGGACATCCAATCCACGTTATAGCGATGGAATTCGAAATCGATCGCCAATCACACAATCGATCTTCAGGGATGCTAAGGCCATAATCATTTCAGAGTGAATTGTTGTGGATGAGTTATAAGTGTTCGCATCGATCAATCAAAGAAAGGGTTCTCTTCGTATCTGTCTGGGGATGATGGAACTTTGTATCAATCCGTAGTTGAGTGAATATCATGTGGAGGGAGGAGACGACTTCGTATTGATGGGCAGTGGCTGGAGTTTGTGTCGATCGATACGTAATTGACTTCGACGATCGATTCGAGGTCGATTACTTGCAATCGATACGAAATGGGCGTTATAAGTTGGTTTGAAGTTGCCAATGCTGATCGATACAAAATCAAAGCCTGTGATCGATGCAGAATTTGTTCCCCTGATCGATACGAGACGTATCGACTTGAATATGATCGATACGAAGCGTATCGAGTCGAACACGATCGATACAAAATGTATCGATTCGAACTTGATCGATACGAAAATGGACCCCCTTGATCGATACGAGCAGCTGCATTCCAGATTGTCATGACTTGCGTCTCTGGTGATCGACCTATGTTTGAGCCCTGATGGATTCGAAATCTTACACTACTAAATACTTGACTCCGACGAGCTTCAGCTTTGCATAACCGGACTTGACTGTAGAACTGTATATCTGACTGCCTTTCGAAGCTCGTCGATGGAACTATAATTTAACCAAATTTTAATAAACTTTAAGTTGGATCGATCCCTAACATCTGGATGGCACGGTAGTGACGGTCAGCGATGACGGACATTCCGACGGAACTTCGAAGTCTTATCGTTTACACACTTTCTCCAATTCCGTAGAACTTTTCAAGTGATATACAGTACTGCACTGCACAACACACTCACACACTTTACACTGGGGGATGCACGAGCGTTATTGTCTGTTTAACAATAATTTTTCATAAGCTGGTTAGTCATGGAACCCTCAAGTTCACAACAGCAGGAACTCCCGAGTTCAATCCCTTCAACCATCAAGATATCGGTCATTGAAGCCGAAGTTATAGACCCAGCTTCGGACGAGCTTCTAGGCGCCCGGTTCATTTGTCGTCCATAAGATTCTGTGCCGTCCGGTATCTCCGAAGATATGCTGGGACGGATTTGTTTAAGGCATGGCTTGTCGCTCGATGACGTGTTACTGCCTGGGCCAAATGACAGGCCACATGATCCCCCGGAGGGTTTTACCGCTTTCAACCGTCATGCTTGTACGGCGGGAACACTTCCTCCTTTCAACCAATATATAAGGGAGATGCTATCACTCCTTGGAATAGCTCCATCCCAGCTACACCCCAACTGGTACGCTTTGTTGAACAACACCTTCATTCTGTTTGTGGAGATTCTCTTTCGACCACCAAAGCCGATCGAGATCAGATATTTATTTAGCATTAAGAGTTATGGAGACAACCCTTCTTTCACCTTCTTGGAAGCGGTCAGGAACTATCAAATTGTAACGGGCTCCTGGGGAAGGCTAAGTTACTTTAAAATTGAATGGTTCTACGTTCGGTGCCCCCCTGGATTTGCTAAGCGATGGTTGGATAGACGTAAGCGTTACAATTATTTCTCTTGAATTATCGATATAGTTATAACCTACCTCAAAACTAACATACTTTTCTTCTTTCACAACCACAATCTCCCGACCTGATGGTGGATACTTCAAAGAGCTAGTTCGAATCCTCCAAACGGTTCCGGGCGAAGAGAGGCATATTGACTTGGTTTTGACTGACAGAAACTTGAGGACTGTCGGGCTAATTGAGCGGAGGCAGAGCATAAGGTTGGAAGGGACATTTAGAGCGGTCTCGAAGAAACAGGTGAAGCGCAAGGCGCCCGGAGTCCTAATAGCTGAAGAAGTTGATCCGGAGAGAACGCCTACTGACACCGAGCTCCAAGCTGGGCCTTCTTCCGATGTCCAGAATTTAGGAGGAAGGAGAAAAGGCAAGGTTGTTGCTCACAAGTGTTCTAAATCCGAGAGATTAAAATCCATGGTTATGTCCTTACCCGTCCCGGGGATTAGAATTTCGGAGCCTCCTCCCCCGCCAGTAGAGAATCCTTTTGAAGGGCTTGCTGATATTCCGATTTCGGATTATGTGTCATCTCAACACGACACCGGGATGGAGGAGCTTGACAATGCTCTTGAGCTGAGCGGGTTGCTTGCTATGAGTGCGGCTGACATTTTCGGTTGGTTGGGGGGTTGCACATGCATACACTTCACTACACTACATGATTCATAACTGTAAATCGTCCAACTTAAGAAATCACTAACTTTTCCTTCGTCTCTCATTTTCAGGTACGATGTCCGGAAGAGGATCAATGCTCGGGAATCTTAGCTCGGTCGAAAGTCTTCTACCTATTACGATTCCTGCTGGAGGGACTCAGATAGAGACCGCAATTGTTGGGCGAGATTCTACCGAACCAATCTATACCGGACCAACCTACTCCAATGCCGAACCAAGGAGCACAATCTATACCGGACCAACCTACTCCCTACCACCGAACCAAGGTGTATGAGCTCCACCGATCCAGGAGCCTGCCAGACCAGACACACCAGACCAACATACCATATCTCGCTACCGGACCAACTCCTACTCCAACCATCTCCGAACCAAGTAATGCCGAACCAAAGCGTCTACCACCTACCGCCGAATCAAAGGACTGCCGAGCTAAAGCAATGTCGAACCAACGCTACCAGGCCTGACCACACCAGCCCAGGCCCACCAGCAGCTATATACATCCAAGACCCCTGCCTCCAGCCTCACTCTATAAATAGAGGGGCAGGGGTACAACAATAGGGGACAAGTTTGAGAGCTCAAGCGCGGAGAGAACTTTCAAACAACTTTCTTTTACTTGTATCAAAGCTTTGTACTTGTAATCTAAACAAGAAAAGAGAAATAACATATAAAGTGGACGTAGGCACATTCTGGCTGAACCACTATAAATCTGCGTGTCTTTTACAGCTTAGCCCCTGCTTTTCCTATATTTGCATAAATCACCCAAATCACTAAGAACAACATAAAATCTATTAAATCATACGACTTTGAGGTGTTTGTCCATTTTTTGTGCAAACATTTTTGGTGCTTTCATTGAGAGCTAGAAGCTCGAAGCTTCAGCTTCTTCCACTTAACCTTTTTCCTAATAGCATCATCCATCGTTTGTAAAACATGCCTCCCAAGCAGAAAAAAGATAATAACAAAGGAAAAAACATCGCATCCAGCAGTCTTCCAGATCCAGCGATCACGGATCAAGTAAATCGTCCTCCTCTAGCAGCAGTACCAAATGAAGGACAGGCTAATCCGACCACTCCTGCCGTAAAACAGCTCGCAACAATTACTAGGGCAGATTTAGACAGGGTTGTGGTTGAAGTAACTAAATGCTTCACATCCCAGCAGGAAGCCTTGGTGGACCATCTCATGTCACGCTTAAGGGATGCTGAAGAGTCTAACCGCAACACTGAATCATGGGGCGAGTCCCAGCCTGGAGGATCTCAGAGACAACAAAGATCTTCCTTCTTCGAAGGAGCTAACGGCAGAAGCAGCCATGGTAGGAGCCGAGACCGAGCACAGCCCGAAGTTAGGCCTGAGGAAACGCTTGGAACCGAACCCAACGGGGGAGGTACCGGGTGGAGGTCAACTGTAGCTGAGCCTGTCATACTGCCTAACCACGGAAACGCCAGTGAACGGGGCCGAGCTAGAGTCTAGCCCGAAGTTGGACCCGAGGAAGTGCTTAGATCAGAACCCGGCAAGGGAAGATCAAGGCAAGGGCCAACTTTAGCTGACCCTAGCATGCTCCCAGAAAACCAAAGGCAGCCACTGGAAAATATGAGGAATGATAGACGATACCATCCCTACAGGTCATCTGGACGGAATCAATCCCACAGAACAGAACCAAACTCGTTTCTATCTGCTCCAAATTCTGATGAAAGGATGGCACGCTTATTCAGAGAGTGCGTCCAACGGGAGCAAAGAGATCGAGGGATAGGCGCTAGGGTAACCAGCCCTTTCGCCCGCAATATCGAAGTTGCTATCACCCCCCGAGAATGGAAGATGCCAACAATGGAACCTTACAAAGGAACCTCCGACCCCATTGTACACTTACAAAGATACACACAACATATGCTCATGTGTGGAGTGACAGAGGGAGTACTGTGCAAATGCTTTCCACTATTCTTAGCAGATCTCGCTACCTCCTGGTTCTGTCATCTACCCCAGGGATCCATCAGCTCGTGGGAAATGTTGAAAGAAAAGTTTATCAGTCAGTTCCGCATTCATGTGGAACAACCTAAGGACGCTTATTCCTTATCCAGCGTCAAACAGAAACCTGGAGAGAAACTGCAGCAATACCTAACCCGATTCAATGCCGCAGCGGCCGCAGTCCAAGATGCCGATGAGAAGCTTATCCTAATGGCCCTCTATAGTGGTGTGCATCCGGACACTTAATTTGCTAGAAGGTTGACAAAAGAAAAACCAGCTACTTTACCCGATTTCTTCCATGAAGCCGGGAAATATATAAGGCTTGAGGATGCTGTCGTTGAGGGGCAGTCAGGACAGCAAAATAAGGCAGCTCACAGCAACGCGCCTGCTGTGGCAAGGGGCGTTCGAAGAAATGATTCCAGAGACAATGCTGGGGGCAAGAAAGGAGAAAAGCACCTATATCGGCCAGGACCGAGATTTGACACTTACACTCCTTTAAACGAAACCATCGAAAACATCTTCCTTGCCACCCAAGGCGAAGTTAGATACAAACGCCCACCATACAAGAAGGAATCAGATAACGCGCAGAAGTCCGGAAAGTTCTGCCGCTTCCACGAATCTCATGGGCATGATACCAATGAGTGCCATCATCTCCGGGACTTGATTGAAGAACACATCAGAAGGAAGAAACTGGAACGCTATGTAAAAGGTCAGGACAGGACTCCAGCTCCTACCAATGAGAACCCAAGGCTGCCCTCACCGGAGATCGGCAGAGGAAACCGCAACACTAGCGGCTCTAGTCAAGAGAAAATAGTGGTCCATACCATCTCAGGAGGACCGCACATCGCAGACAGAAGGTGGAAGGAGATGGAAAGATATGGAAAGTCGCTTAGAGACAATAAAGACCGTGTCAATTCGGTTATAGAAGAGCGCCACCCGAAGCGGAAAGAAAGTGATGACATCACATTCGGTAAGCGTGACCTAGAAAGAAGGCGATACCCTCACATGGATCCCATGGTTATCTCTGCCCGGCTCGGTCCCGCCGAAGTTTACCGAATTCGAGTAGACACTGGAAGCTCAGTAAATATCCTGTCCAAACATGCATTCGACAAAATGAAACTATCAATGAAGGATGTATCTCCCTGCAATAAACCACTACACGGTTTCACTGGAGATGCGAAGATGCCCCTCGGGCAACTGGACCTCTTTGTTGAAATTGGAAGCCATCCCCGCTCCGTTGTACGAAAACAGTGTTTGTGCTAATAGAAAACCACTCGGCCTACAACGCCTTCTTAGGAAGGCCAGCCTTGTCTGACTTCCAAATTGTCCTAGCCCCATGGTGCCTAAAGATGAAATTTCCAATGGACAATGGAGTAGGGGAAGTAGAAGGAGACCAAGATGTTGCTCGAGACTGCTATGTGACTGAACTTCGCAACAACCTCAGGAAGGATAAAGGGAAGGGTGTAGAGGTTGCCCTCTGCACGAAAAGTCTAGAAGCGTAGCAACTAAAGAAAGCCCCTCCTCTTCGATATACCAGCGACCCTTTCAATGAATTAGACCCCAGGGACAAAGAGGAGGAGGCCACCGCCGAGCCTGCAGAGGCTATGGAGTTTGTATCTGTAGACAAGCACGACTCGAGTAGACTATTGAAAATTGGGTCCCAACTAAAAGCAGAGTTGAAGGAGCAACTCATCGACTTTCTCCGCCACAACTTGGATGTATTCGCATGGTCACACGCTGACATGACCGGAATCTCCCCCGACGTAGCATGCCACGTACTAAACATCGATCCTACCAAGGCGCCCGTAAAACAAAGAAAGAGAAGTATGGGGGCAGAGCGATCAGCAGCCCTCGATGAAGAAGTAAAGAATCTACTCGCCAATGACTTCATACGAGAAGCCATCTACCCGGAATGGATCGCTAACCCGGTGCTGGTAAAGAAGGCTAATGGGAAGTGGCGAACATGCATTGACTTCTCCAACCTAAACGACGCCTGCCCAAAGGATTGCTTCCCACTTCCCCAAATCGACCAACTTGTAGACAGCACAGCCGGGCACGAGCTCTTATCTTTTATGGACGCATACTCAGGATATAACCAAATTCCTATGCATGCTCCTGATCAAGACCACACTAGTTTCATCACTGACCGGGGTTTATACTGCTATAAGGTAATGCCTTTCGGACTTAAAAATGCAGGAGCCACCTACCAGCGCCTCGTCAACAAGATGTTTGCCGGGCTAATAGGGCAAACTATGGAAGTAAACGTGGATGACAAGCTAGTAAAGTCAAGGAAAGCCGACGATCATGTAAGCCACCTAGGCGAGAAGTTTCAAGTACTTCGCCAGTATGGAATGAAGTTGAATCCTCTAAAATGCTCCTTCGGAGTATCATCAGGAAAGTTCTTAGGATTCATCGTCCATGCCAGAGGGATTGAAGCAAACCCTGAACAAGTCCGAGCGCTAAGGATATCAAGATACCTTCCACTCGAAAGGAAATGCAAAGCCTGAATGGAAAAGTGGCCGCCCTAAGCCGATTCATCTCCAAAGCAACGGACAAGTACGTCCCCTTTTTCAAAGCTCTAAAGAAAGACAAAGGAAAGTTCGAATGGACTGATGAATGCTTAACCGCTTTCCTTAACTTAATCGAACACCTCCAGAAACCACCGGTACTCTCGACTCCAAGCGAAGGCGAAGATTTATACATATACCTTGCTATGTCATCTCACGCCCTAAGCGCTGCCTTGGTAAGGGAAGACAACCGCACGCAGCGGCCAGTTTACTTCGTAAGTAAGAGGTTTACGGGGGCAGAAGTCAGATATCCTAAACTTGAGAAGCTAGCATACTGTTTATTAATCACATCACGGAAACTGCGTCACTACTTCCAGTCCCATTCCATCAAAGTTCTGACCGATCAACCACTGAGGCAGGTACTCCATCGTCCCGACACTTCTGGGCGACTACTTAAATGGTGCATTCAACTAAGTCAGTATGATATCACCTATCACCCTCGCACCGCCATCAAGGGACAAGCCATGGCTGATTTCATTGCAGAATTCACTACCAACGAAGATAAGGAGCAATTGGAAATAGCAGAAGACATCAAGTGGAATCTCTTTGTGGATGGTGCATCAAACGAACAAGGCTCGGGGGCAGGTGTGGTAATAATCACTCCCAGGGGAAATAAGCTGCACTATGCTATAAGGTTGGAGTTCGCTGCCACCAACAACGATGCAGAATATAAAGCAGTGATAGCTGGATTAGAACTTGCCATAGAAATCGGAGCCAATTCTTTGTGTCTTCATAGCGATTCTCAACTTATTGTTAATCAAATACTAGGAGAATTCCAAGCTCGAGAAGAACGACTCATAGCATATTTAAAGAAGACCAAGTTACTTCTCAGCCGATTGGACCACTACTTAGTCAAACACATCCCTCGGGAAGAGAACCAAGAGGCCGACGAATTGGCAAAGCAAGCAAGTGTGAGAGACAGCGCCATCTTCGGAGCAGTAACCATCTCAAAGCAACTGACCCCAAGTTTTGAGCAAGTGAATCTGATAGCTGCAACCGAAGAAGCAACTTGGATGACTCCCATCCGAGATTACCTACAAAGCGGCACACTACCCAACGGGCGTAACGAAGTCAAGAAAATCTTGAGGAAAGCTTCCCGCTACACAATAGAAGAAGACATCCTCTATCGGCGCGGATTCTCTAACCCGTTATTAAGGTGTGTCGCTGGGAGGGAAGCCAAGGAAATCTTATCCAACATTCATCAGGGAAGCTGCGGAGATCACACCGGAGGGCAAACATTAGCAAAAAAGATACTCCGATATGGATATTTCTGGCCCACCTTAAGCAAGGACGCCTTAGATTTCGTCAAAAAGTGTGACAGATGCCAGAAGTTTGCTAAGATTCCGCGGCTACCAACAACTGAGATTACTCAAATGACCAGCTCTTGGCCCTTCGCAATATGGGGAATTGACTTAATCGGCGAGCTACTAATGGGCCGAGGCGGGGCCAAATATGCTATAATGGCAGTCGACTATTTCACCAAATGGGTGGAAGCGGAAACTCTGAATAAAGTATCTTCAGCAAAAGTTATTAACTTCTTGATCAAAAATGTTCTGTGCAGGTACGGAGTCCCACTCAAAATCATATCAGACAATGGACTTCAGTTTAACAGCGAGGAATTCGCCAACTGGTGCCGAGAGCACGGAATTCACAAAAGCTTCTCATCCGTAGCGTATCCCCAGGCAAACGGACAAGTCGAAGCCGTCAACAAAATTCTGAAAACTCTAATAAAAAAGAAACTCGAAAAGTCAAAAGGGCGCTTGGGTGGATGAACTCCCTACGGCACTGTGGGCCTATCGCACATCCTTCAGAACATCAACGGGGCATACTCCTTTCTCTTTGGCATACAGATCGGAGGCTATGCTCCCAGTTGAAACCATTGTGCCTTCCCACCGTAGGATCCACTATAACCCAGAAGAGAATGAAGAACTCCTTCACATGTCTTTGGATCTAGTTGAGGAGAGAAGAAATGATGCAGTCCTTAAAGCAGCGGCCCACAAGCAAAAAGTGGCAGCACAATACAACTCCAAAGTCAAGCATCGTACCTTACAAGAAGGGGATCTTGTCCTCAAGCGAATTTTCCTTTGCCCCGGAGCACTAGATCCAATCTGGGATGGACCATATGTAATTCATAAAGATCTCTACAATGGAGCTTATATTTTGTCAACAGTGGACAGAGAGGTGTTCCAGAGGGCATGGAACATCCAACACCTCCGTCGATACTTTTCTTAACTTGTACTGCCCATATGAAGTGAATTAACAAAGAGAATCAGTGGACGTAGGCCTTTTCGTGCCGAACCACTTTAAAAAACCTTGTCTCTTTTTTAACTTGTTCCTTTATATCTTGGCTGCTTGTTGACTTTATCCTTTTCTGTTGAACAAAATCCTATAGCATTTCCACTCAAAGCACTCCACAGCGCAACTTCACCTGGACAAGACCTAACAGGTACTATGCGAATCTATGCCCTCGCCAATGAGACACTTTTGCTCCGGCATCCCTCTGCTGCGGGTTAACTCATTGCTCGCGACGGCCCTTAAAGCCAACTGTAATGAGCCGATTATAAGCCACCAAGAAGGCCGACTATAGCCGAGGCAGCTCATTACTGCGTTCGGCTCGCCGGCAACTGTGAACTGACTATAAGCCCCAACATTAGGTGTGGCCAGCCAGGGGCAGTTCACGGTTGACGATCGGCACCCACGCTAGCCGGCCACAGTAAATCGAATAATACCCATGGTTACGGGCCATAATGGCCCGGGTAGTTACTGTGCGCGATCTCGACTCCGATGTGTCTTAAGTGCGGCTGTGGTAAAAAAGAATTAACTCCTCGCGGAGGCGTAAGATGGGTGACGAATGTCTCCAAGCCCCACAGCTAGGGAAAGTGACTACAAAGCCCGTTTGCCACGAACTTAAGCACATCGAAGGCCTTCTGTGATTGGAAGTTTTACTTTTTCACATATTTCAATTTTACTTAAGAAATTTTTCTCCTATCCTCTGTAACAATCCCTGAAGTACAGGACACAGAACAGGAGACATTCACTAATAGAAGCGGATACTCACAGCAAAATACTGGACCGCATCCCTTACTCGGTCACACAGGATATTCAAAGCTGCCATCCACAAGCAAAATATAAAGGGCGGTATTTCCTTCTTTCATGTGTAAACACATGACTGTAATTTATTCACACCTCACGCTAACATTGCAAGTCATGAAATTATGTTTTAAACAAGAACCTGACATCAAACACAATTTAATTACAAGAATATGCATAGCTATATTTCTCATACAACATGTCAAAATAACAAAAAAATTCAAAAGACAACAGAATCAGCTTAAGTTAAAGAATTACACGTCAAGAATAGAGCTATTTATTACAAGTAGCAAAAATTACAACCTAAGAGTTACTTTACTGTTTTAAGACTAACATATACAACCATGTCAAGTCCACAAAAAAAAACTTTCCAGGTCGAATCAAGGAGCCGGCTACGTCTGAGTCTTATCCTTGTCCTGTTGCCCACCTATCGCTAGCAAAAAACAAAAACACATAAGAAAGAGTGTTGCAACCAGAACGGGAATTAAAAATAAAGCTTTGACTTACATCCGGAGGTGAAGCGCCGAATAGAAACGGAATCATCCCTGACAAAAAACCATTCCTTCTTGAACATGCTGTACTTGGAGTATAAATCCAGGACCGGCTTAAAGGATACGGCCGATTCCAAGCTGATGTAGGGAGACCCCTTCTTGTAGCCTCTCAAGTTGTATAAATATCGGATCTCCCGGTTGGAAGGAGGACGCCCATATCTCCTCTGGAAGATGACGAAGAGACTCACCAGAATGGCATAAGAGTTGGGCTGAAGCTGGAATGGAGCTACCTTTAGATATGTGAGAAAGCTGACTACCCAGGCGTTGAGAGGCGGGATGGCACCACACATGCAATGGTATCTGCTGTAGGCAAAATATCCTTCGGGAGGATCATACGGCATCACTCCCGCATCCGGCAATAACATGCGTGCTCGGTCGATCCCGAAAGAGCGAGATATAACATCAAGTTGCTCGCCCTTGAGTAAGCTAGGGAAGCAATCAAGAGGCAAGTTAAGAAGTTCCTGAGGACCGTATCCATCCACCAATGATCTCTGGGTGGGCCCATGACGGGCATGTCCTGGTTGAGCCGGGGGCACTGAAGAAGGCTCTTCTCTATCCTGAGATCTCTTCTTCTCTGATCGGGTTTCCACTCTTTGAGACATTTATCTGCAGACACAAGAAAGTATATCGTTAAGACACATAAACTATGTAATCTAGAGTTTCACTGGTGACTCAGGTACAAAAGTCCATCCGGTAAAGGGTTCATTCAACACTCGGAATCCCCGAATTCATTTGGCATTCTCAACTAAAGATTCATTCGGCATTTCTCAGTAAAAATTCGTTCGGCATTCTCAACTAAAGATTCATTCAACACTCGGAATCCCCGAATTCATTTGGCATTCTCAACTAAAGACTCATTTGGCATTCTCAACTAAAGACTCGTTCGGCATTTCTCAGTAAAAATTCGTTCGGCATTCTCAACTAAAGATTCATTCGGCATTCTAGTATCAGATTCATTCGGCTTCCTCAGGATAGGGTCCATTCGGTATTAAAACTTCATGTCCATTCGGTAAGACAAAAAAAAGGGAAGAGGCCATCCGGCAATCACCTGATTCGGCAACACGTCTGGTTCGGCGATATGACTAATTTAGCAAGAAGAACTGATTCGGCTGTCTCGTTCGGTAGAAGGTAACGGAAGCCCTAGAACCTTACTTATAGGCGAAGGTGAACCACCGACCAACTGGTTCGGCACTGGGAGCTGGATGGGAATGACAAAATCAGATAACCCAAAACAAAGCAAGACACGTGCATGCACATGCCCTACTTTGGGGGGCAAGCGTTGGGCGAGATTCTACCGAACCAATCTATACCGGACCAACCTACTCCCATGCCGAACCAAGGAGCACAATCTATACCGGACCAACCTACTCCCTACCACCGAACCAAGGTGCATGAGCTCCACCGATCCAGGAGCCTGCCAGACCAGACACACCGGACCAACATACCATATCTCGCTACCGGACCAACTCCTACTCCAACCATCTCCGAACCAAGTAATGCCGAACCAAAGCGTCTACCACCTACCACCGAATCAAAGGATTGCCGAGCCAAAGCAATGCCGAACCAACGCTACCAGGCCTGACCACACCAGCCCAAGCCCACCAGCAGCTATATACATCCAAGACCCCTGCCTCTAGCCTCACTCTATAAATAGAGGGGCAGGGGTACAACAATAGGGGACAAGTTTGAGAGCTCAAGCGCGGAGAGAACTTTCAAACAACTTTCTTTTACTTGTATCAAAGCTTTGTACTTGTAATCTAAACAAGAAAAGAGAAATAACATATAAAGTGGACGTAGGCACATTCTGGCTGAACCACTATAAATCTGCGTGTCTTTTACAGCTTAGCCCCTGTTTTTCCTATATTTGCATAAATCACCCAAATCACTAAGAACAACATAAAATCTATTAAATCATACGACTTTGAGGTGTTTGTCCATTTTTTGTGCAAACATTTTTGGTGCTTTCATTGAGAGCTAGAAGCTCGAAGCTTCAGCTTCTTCCACTTTCTGTACTTGACCCTGTTTCTCCGAAGGTGGGATGACAGCACCGGGACCAGCTCCGCTTAGAATGATATCTCCTGGTGGTACTGTTTTCATCGCCAGCGTGCCCATTCCACCTTCTGTACTTGACCCTGTTTCTCCGACCCTGCCCGTGGGAAGCATCCCTATTCACTCGAGCTCGGAGGAGGATGTCGAGAATATGCCATCGCCTGGAGACCGACCACCAAAAGGCAAAGGCTCAAAGAGGAAAAATAGTGGCGGCTCCAGCGGGTCTACACCGAGAAGGAAGCCGAGGAAGAAGAAAGATTAGACATGCTTCCCCGGTTTATTCCGACTTGCATTTTGTTGGCCGTGTATAGATGCGGGTTCGGTCCCTGCTAGTAAGAATTTTTTGGAACAAACTTGTACACGAATTTCTTTCATGAATAGTAGAAATGAAACCTTTTCATTTTGAGCTTCTTATGTATTTGTTTAAGTGTTTCAATGTTTGAAACGCACTTGTAAAGTTTCAGCTTCCGAGTCAAGTTTGTCTTTTTGCACCAAGTCTGGAAACTGTGGACATGGTTTGCGACTGGGAAGCGAGTTGAATTTTGACGTTGCATCGCTTCAGTCAATGGTCGATGCTTAAGTCCTACCCCCTAGTCTCAGGGATGAGTTATGGAACAACAGTCAGCGATTGCTTCTCACTTATAACGTGTTGAGTCTAGTGCCACTGAATGGATGTCTGAGACAAGCGGAGATCGAGTGGTTTATTCACGCTTGTCTGATTGTCGACGATCATATCCGCACTCCGGGGATCCTCATTTGTTTATTGGAGGTTGGTCACACCGACTTAGGTTTAAGTCATACGACCGCGCTCTGGGGACTTGGAATCAACATTTGTACTCTGACTCGCACTCTGGGAGTTCAGAGTTGATATTTATACTTCAATTCACGCTCTGGGAACTCGAAGTTGACGTTTATACTCCGTTTCGCACTATGGGAATCCGGAGTTGATGTTTATACCCCGATTCACACTCTGGGAGTTCGAAGTTGATGTTTATACTCCGTTTCGCACTCTGGGAATCCAGAGTTGATGTTTATACTACGTTTCGCACTCTGGGAATCCGGAGTTGATGTTTATACCCCGACTCGCACTCTGGGAGTTTGGAGTTGATGTTTATACTCCGTTTCACACTCTGGGAATCCGGAGTTGATAAGCAGACGGTCAGTCACATCTGCTGTATGTTTTTGGATTTTGCTCGCACTCTGGGAACGAAAGGTGTATCAGGATCATGGATGGTCGGATCACATCCACCCTGAGTTAACAAGTGAGGTCGTTAGATGGACGGGTCCACCCTCCTCAAACTTGGTTCAAATACGGACGAAGTCGTTAGGCGGACGGATCCACCCTCCTCGTAGACGTATTTCAATACTCCAGTTCGCACCCTGGGAACCATGAGTTAAGTGAGGGATTGTCGTGTATCAATCCGTTTTTGACTTTGATGTGATGGCTTGTCCCCGAGCTCAGCTTTCACTTAGCGAGTGACCGGTTGCATCACAGTCACTCCCTATTTGAATAAATTCGACCGTATGGTGAAACTTAGCTCTCCGTGCATAGTGATGATCATATGAAGCATTTCAAGTAAATCACATCTCTGGCTCGAAGAGATTGCATTTTATTGCTGAAATAAGAAAATATGTCAAAGTCAGTTGCCTTATTACAAATTCTAATTTCGAAATGCAGAAACAAATTGCAAAAATGGAAAATAAACTAAACGAGATAACATAGCCTGTTATGTGTAGTAGCGACGAAGACTTTCGCTGTTCCAGGCTCTTAGCAGAGTAAGACCGTCAACGGTCGATAGTTTGAATGTGCCATCTACGAGCCTTCGTTCAATAACATACGGTCCCTCCCAATTCGGCTTCATATGCGAAGGAACCAGATAAATTCTTTTCAGGACGAGATTGCCTAGTTCAAAGGTTCGCGGGCGGACCTTGGCGTTGTACAATCGGGCGACTCGACTTCGATGTGCGGCTGCCCTCAAATCAGCCTCTTCACGCTTCTCATCTAGTAGATCGAGAGATTCAGCAAGCAATATAGCATTTGTCTTTAGATCATAGTATGTCACGCGATGAAGGTACTTCTAGCTCAACTGGAATAACGGCTTCTGAACCATAAGAGAGAGAGAATGGAGTGTGACCGGTCGCGGTCTTGTGGTTTGTTCGGTAGGCCCATAAAGCCATAGGAAGTTCATCGACCCACTTGCCCCCGACCTTTTCCAGTCGTTTTTTCAGAATGGACTTTATAACTTTATTAATTGCTTCGACCTGTCCGTTCGCCTGAGGGTGTACAACTGCAGAGAATTTCTTTTGGATGTGAAATCATTCGCAGAAATCTTTAAATTCAGCACTGTCGAATTGGGTTCCGTTGTCCGTAATAATGGTGCGTGGAAGACCGAATCGATAGATGATGTTGCGAACTACAAAGTTGATTACTTTCTTCATCGTTATGGTAGCAAGAGCTTCAGCTTCAGCCCACTTTGTAAAGTAATCAACTAAGACTATGGCGTATTTTGCACCACCTTTTGCCAAAGGTAGAGTACCAATGATGTCGATGCCCCACATTGCAAACGGCCATGGACTGACCATTTGTGTTATCTCGGTATGAGGGGCTCTAGGAATTCGAGCATGCTTCTGACACCTATCACATTTCTTTGCATAATCCGACGCGTCGCGATTCACGGTAGGCCAGTAATATTCGTATCAAAGTATTTTCTTGGCAAGTGCTTGCCCCCCGGTGTGATCGCCACATTCTCCCTCGTGTACATCGTGCAACACTCGTTTAACTTCATCGTGAGCGATACACTAGAGTAAAGGAACAGAGTACCCTCTTCTATACATGACTCCATTCTGAATGGTGAATCGTGAGGCCTTCCGAAGGACTTGTCTCTTTTCACTCCTGCGCTCCGGCAGGGTTCCGTGCTCAATGTAATTTTTGAGTGGAGTCATCCATGAATCCTTTTCGGGGACAGTTTCGCATACCCAGTCTATTTCTGCCCGGTCAATGCTTGGAGAAGATAATGTTTCTACGAGATTTGTTGAGCTTCACCTGTGCTGGCTAGCTTTGCCAATGAATCGGCCTTTTGGTTGCATTCTCGAGGTATACAATAGATGGCATAATAATCAAACTGATTTAGTACTTCCTGAACTCGAGCTAAGTAAGCAGCCAGCCTTCGATCTCTCGCCTGATACTCTCCCCGTACTTGACACACGACTAACTGTGAATCACAGTAAACTTCCACGGCGATAATTCTCAAATCTCTAGCAAGTTTCAAACCAGCTAAGAGGGCTTCATATCCAGCTTCATTACTGGTCGCATGAAGATTGAACTTTAAAGTATAACATATAGATCGGCCTTCGGGGGTTTCAAGTACAACACCAGCGCCCGAACACCGCTCGTTTGATGCACCGTCAGTATAAAGCTTCCAAACATATTCGGGAGATTCACTAGTTTCGGGCAAGTCCTCTGGAACGGTAAATTCAGCTATAAAATCGGCTAGGACTTGTCCTTGAATGGCTCGTCTTGGAGTGTAAGTGATATCAAACTGGCTCAGTTCGATGTTCCACTTGAGTAACCTACCAGACGTCTCAGGCCGCATAAGGACCTGTCGTAACGGCTGTTCGGTGTAAACAACAATGGGATGTGCCTGGAAATACGGTCGGAGTTTTATTGATGCAATAACACGGCAATAAGCCAACTTCTCTAATTTCGGATAATTCCTTTCAGCCCCAGTCAATCGCTTGCTGATGTAGTATACTGGCTTCTGTATCCTGTCTTCTTCTCGAACTAAGGCAGCGCAGATAGCGTTTTCTGATATCGCCAAGTATATGTACAACTTCTCATGATCAATAGGCTTTGACAGGATAGGTGGTGTGGATAGATGCTGAACTAGTGCTTGGAAAGCGCCCTCACACTCCGTGGTCCATTCAAAGTTTCGTTTTCCTTTTCGGATCAGATCGAAGAAGGGAATGCATTTGTCAGTGGACTTTGAAATGAACCTGCTCAATGCTGCTACTTTCCCATTGAGACTTTGGACTTGCTTTATAGTTTTCGAAGTTTCAAGATTTCTGATTGCCCAAATCTTTTCAGGATTAGCTTCGATTCCCCGGGCGTTGACGATAAACCCGAGGAATTTTCCGGATGCAACTCCAAAGTGACATTTCAGTGGGTTGAGCTTCATTCTGTATTCTCGAAGTATGTTGAACATAGTTTCCAAGTCTTTAACATGGTCAGTGGAAAATCGCGACTTCACAAGCATGTCGTCTACATTTACTTCCATTGTTTTCCCGATTTGATTGGCAAACATCCGATTAACCAATCGTTGATAAGTAGCCCCGGCATTCTTGAGTCCGAATGGCATAAGTTTGTAGCAATAAAGTCCCAGATTGGTTACGAAGCTGGTATGTTCTTAATAAGGTAAATGCATCGGTATCTGATTGTAGCTAGAATACATGTCCATGAAGGATAAGAGCTCATGCCCAGCTGTCGAATCTACGAGCTGATCAATTCTGGGAAGCGGGAAACTGTCTTTGGGACAAACTTTATTCAGATCGGAATAGTCGACACATGTTCTCCACTTTCCGTTTGGCTTTCGGACGAGCACGGGATTGGACACCCATTCAGGATATAGCGCATCTCGAATGAACCCGTTCGCTTTAAGCTTTTCTACATCTTCTTTAAGGGCGGCAGATCTCTCTGGATCCATACCACGCCTTTTCTGTTTGACCGGGACATGCCGCGGGTCAATATTCAGAGTGTGGCTCGCGATGTCCGGCGAGATCCCACACATGTCAGAATGCGTCCAGGCGAATACGTCAAGATTCGCCCGTAGAAATTCAACCAATTCCTCTTGAGTTTGTTGGCTTAGCTGAGACCCAATCTTTATCTTTTTTGAATCATCGTCATCGTCAATTGGGACATCAATTGTTAGTTCGGCCGGGGATGCTTGACTTTCTTTAGATTCTTCTTCATCTTTAGTTTATCTTGGGTCAAGATCCCTTTGGAATTGGCTGGGGTGCCCGGGCCTAGGCCCGGGCGTTAATTGTCAATTATCAGCAAAGCGGACGCAGAGAGATTCCTCTACGCCCTTTCCTTTCTCTTTTCGCTGCGCCTCCCGCAGCTCTGCGACATAACAGGCTCTTCCAGCAGCCTGATCTCCCTGAATGATTCCCACTCCATGATCGGTGGGAAACTTTAAAGTCAAACACCACGGGGCAATGGCTGCCTTGAATTCAGCGAGGGTCGGTCGGCCCAGGAAAGCATTATAAGGGGAGTCTATGTCCAAAACAACGAACTGTAACATCCGTACTCTCCGACGTTCTCCAACTCCCAACTCCACTGGCAGTTCCACCATTCCAGTGGGTATAGTAGCACTTCCATTGAAACCATGGATTCGGGATTAACAAGGTTTCAAGTCCGTGGCTTCCATTCTCATTTGATCATAAGCTCGCTTGAACAAAATATTCACAGAGCTTCCAATGTCGACTAAGATCCTCTTTATCCAAGCAGGACCTACTTGAGCTGAGATGACCAGTGGATCAATGGTGGGGGCTTCGACTTTATTAGCGTCTCTATTTCTGAACACGATGTTATCTGTCATCGTCTTCTGTGTTTCTTGGCCGGAGCCCCTTCATCAAAACTACTATAACATTCGAAGTCCGCATGCCTGATAGAGCTGGCATACGACTCCATTTCCTTCCAGCTTCGGTCTGCTGGATGAGGACCACCAATTATTGTATTAATAACCAACCTCCCGCCAGTACGAGCGGGTTCCTCTTGCCTTTCTGGATTTGGAGCACGATTCTGATTCGATGGGCCCGCACCAGTGCAGTTAAAGCGCTCTGCTGCTCCATAGCGTTTGAGGTGCGATAATTTATAGCGGAGATATATCGGGGATATAGCAGGATATAGCGGACGACTTTAAAAAGAGGCATGATGAACATTCTACATTAAAAAAAGGAACAAGTATTACTCATTATTTCCTACCAAGCAAAACAAGTTATAATAAAGTAAAGATAAACAAAGTTGACACTTAAAAAGTTAGAACTAGTTATAATAACCAAACGCCTATATCATTGTTACATCAAATTTGAAGTTACCATAAAACATAAAAGCAAGACATCAAGCAAAATGCTTATTTATAGGAAAGGGGAATATAGCGGGGCAACAAAATCGAGGATATAGCGGATTATTGCCGCAATATTGGGGATAATAGCGGATCCGCTATATTGGGCCGCTTTATAGGAATATCGTTACCCCAAAATTCCGCTACGGGATATATCGTGGATATATCAGGGCAATATCGGGGAATTGACTGCACAGGCCCGCACCACCTGACTGCGGCGCCCGCACATACAGATCCAACTTCCGTTCGCGTATCAGTTTCTCAATGAGATCTTGTAAATGATGATAGTCATTTGTGTTATGGCCATAACTCTCATGGAATATACAAAATTTTCCAGTCTGAACTTGTCTTTCTGTTGACGGCTTCGGGGCAGGTTTCTTATATTGCATGGTGTTACAAGTTTGCAAATACACATTTTCCAACGACATGTTCAATGGAGTATAGTTATCGTACATGGGAGCTCTACGTCGTGGACCACGATTCTGTTCTCGCTTCCTGCCCTGGTTTCCATTGCCCCTCTGCTGATTCTATTTATTTTGCACGTTCAACTGAACTTTTCCAGAACTCTCTCCGGATTGTTTAACGGCGATGTTACTCTGAATTCCTTCGATGTTGGGCCCTACGTCACCCTGCTTCCTTGACTATTTCGCATCCTCCCTTCTCAAGAATTGGGCTGCCTTGGAATAGAAACGGTCTAATGATGCGGGTGGCTTCCCAGCTAACCAATTTCCGAACTCGGAATCAACATCAATCCCCTTAGTCAATGCCATCAGGATAGAGTTGTCATTGGGATTGCTTATTTCTGCACACGCAGCATGGAATCGCTCCAAGTAACGTCTAAGTATTTCTCCGGGAGCTTGTGTAACACTAGACAGAGTGTTAACGTCTTTAGGCCTCGCCACGTGCATACATAATTGTTCAACAAACTTGGTGGCCATCTGGTCAAATTTAGAGATGGATCATGGTGGCAAACGAGTAAACCACATGGTAGCAATGCCCCCTAGGGAAATAGGGAAACTACGGCACTTTACTGCATCATCATCTCTCGCAGCATTCATTAGCCATTCATACTTTAGGATGTGTTGATTGGGATCAGAGCTTCCTTCATAAACTGGCAAAGTTGGCATCCTGAAGCGCTGAGGTGGTTCAGCATACAATATGTCATCGGTGAAAGGGGTATGACTCCGGGAGATTCCCCAGTCTTCATTAGAGAGACCCTGACTTTCACGGATCATTTGGCGGATCATCGTTGGTATATCCGGCATCCGGATACTTGGAGCATGCTGTGCCAAGGTGTGGTTGGGTTCCACAGCGCGAGTCTGGACCGGACGCGGTCGACGGTCCGTGCCTCGCCTCCTTGGTTCAACATTCTTAGGGACATAAGGCTCCGGAGTATGCTCTCGCTGGCTTCGATGGGGATCAGTTCGGTTTCCAGCATCAGCCCCTTATTCAGTAGTGGTGGTGGTAGCAATATTGCATGTGACATGATAAGGAGCAACACCTTCTCGGGATGAAGGTCCTGTATGATGACTAGTGGATGGTCCAGTTCTGGGTTGCCCAAGATTCGAAGCAGGTTGGTGTCCCGTAGCCTGGGTGTAGCTTACATCCAGCCGTGGACGTGTGGATCGGTGAGGACCATCAGATGAGGCTGAACTCTCTGTAGAAGAATAGGAACCTTGGTCTCTTCTGGATCTTCTACGCCTTTGGCGATTCAGCTGGTTGGTCAACTCTGTGTTGGTGCGTAGTTGTTCAGTTAGCTATTGTCGACTCTGGGTCAATTCTTGAAGCAGCATTTGAAACTCTTGTCTGGTAACCGGGCCTGTTGGATCTGAAGGTCCGGTGGTATCTTGGTTAGATGGAGGCAATTGCGCGGGATTCTGCCTGTCCCGTCCTCCCTGATTAGCAGCTGTAGAGGTAGTCCGTGTACTTACCATGGTGAATTGATGAAAGTCCTTTCCTAAATCTGATGCAGATCTGAATAGAATGGAAGGGCTTCAAAGTTCAAGATCTGGATCTTCTTCTTGGATTTATGCAATCCGGTATTGATAGGAGATCCAAGGAGCAGGACAAAAATTAGGTTTTTTCTCAGTGAAAGCACCAAAGTGTTTGTACCAAAATTGGGCACAACACCCTTCGAAAGTTTTTGAAGAGATAAAGTGAAGAAATTAAATGGAAAAAGAGGATTATCTAACAAAAACTCCAAACACAGATAATGAAAGTAATAAGAACGCACAGAAACACAAGAATTTAGAGTGGTTCGGTGTGTTGCCTACGTCCACTATGATGTTGATTGCTTTATTGATGTTTCTTTGATGAATACAATTGATTTCAGCGAGTTATAGCAGATAATAATGATTTACAGCAGTGAAATTCGTTATTGGCGGCAGCTATGGAGTTTAGATCTGGATCCGGCAGAGTCTGGGCGTTGGTGAATTCAAAGAAGAAGAAGATCCTTTTTCTATATGCCCTGGGGCTCTATTTGTAGGTGTAGGAGGCTGATATTTCGCTCAGATCTCGGGAGACCCCCTCTGGTATGTGACTAGGCCCGCGTGCCCAAGCCCGTGAAGTTTTGACCCGATCCGTGATCGATACGAATGGATTTCGTATCGATAAAGATTTCATCCAATGGAGTCGAAATTTGGCGTGGACATTCTTCAGCATGCACGTAAGCTTCTGTGAAAATTTCATAGCATTTGGACTTGCAGATTAGGAGATATGATCGATACGAATTAGGATCTTCGGTTGGCTGTTTCGTTCGACTCCCTCATTTCGACTCGATCCTATTCGACTCGATGACGTGGCGCTTGAATCTCTGGATCACTCCGCCTTTGATGCCGAGTTCATCGAGTCGTTATAGGACTTTCGCCCTATTCGTATCGATGGTATTGCCTTGTTCGTATCGATAAAAGATACGCAGTTCGCATCGATGGAGGCTCCTTAGTTCGCATCAATTGTTATGCTCTGTTCGCATCGATGGTGTGGCTTAGTTCGTATCGATAAAGGCATCCCACCTAGATGGATTCAAACAAAGGCTCTGTGATGGACACGAAGTGGCGCGTCCTGATGGATTCGAACAAAGGCTCTGTGATGGACACGAAGTGGTCATTGTACGATCGATTCGAACAGTGGCTTCGCCGATGGAGTCGAACTCGATCGATTCGAATTGAGGCTCTTGGAAGAATGCAAGGTCGCTGCCGTTCCGATCGATACAAAAGTGATGGATTCGAATAGAGGCTAAGCTATGGATACGAAAATTGAGTTATTCCCTTCATTTTGCATCGATCGTAACTTGAGCATACGAACTCGGATTGACTTGAAATTTGGAACGTTGGCTCTCATAGCTTCGCTTGTCGTGCCATATCAAATTTAGCTCGATCCGGACTCGGAAAAAATTCGTCGATATCCATAGGGAGCCTGTGTATAACCGATCTCTAAGACGAACCGTCATTGGTGACTAGTCAATTCCTTGTTGTCACGGCCTTGCCAAAAGGCGGGATAACATAAACTAAGAAAACTTTCCCATATAATTAGGTATATTCACAAAACACTACGTTTAAATGCTTAGAACATGGATACATATACTTATCTCAACGGTATAAATAAATTCACAATTTTATGAAAGATTTCATTTCCAAAGTCACCCTTAATTGGGTAAAATCAAATGTCATTTAAAAATATTGATTACAATAACCCAAAACACTTGTGGTGTAAGTAAAACATGTCGTATGGAAATTAAAACATATATACCAACCACAACTTCCCGATTTCAAATAGTATTATCTCTCGCTTAACAATGAAATCGGACAAGTTAGAAAACTATCCTTGCCTCAATTCACATTTTTAATTCTCAAGATAAAGACGAGTTTTCATAATTCAAAATTTGGTGTTAAGTATAAAAAGAACATTTTCCATACCACCATAAGTTGAAAATTGATCATTTATGGAAATCGGGTCTCGTTCTTTTTATAATCCCTTTTATAAAATTCCTTTAAAAACTCCTTTCTATTAACAAAACTCTTTTATATTTACCAACTCTTTTTATAAAATATTATCTGTACAACTCTTTTTATAAAATATTGTTTATAAATTCCTTCATAAATGTCTAAAACATTATTATAGCCTTCTTTTATAAATCTCCAAATTTATTTGATAAACTCCTTTATAAACATCCCTTACTTTTATAAAACTTATTTTATAAATTTCCAAATTTATTTGCAACTTTTTTTTATAAAATCTCCAAATTCACTTATAAAAACTCTTTTTATAAATTTCTCAATATAATTGCAAAACTCCTCCTTATAAATTTCTCAATATAATTGCAAAACTCCTTTTTATAAAACAGATCTTCAAATATAAAACTAAACTCCAAATACAACTATAAGACTAAAATACTTTCCATAATACGTTCATTCACTATATTACAATAAATTCACCACTGTGGCTTATTTCTTCAATTTATCAAATGATAATATTTTCCCCTCTTTTAAAATATTATCTATAAAACTATTCTTTTTATTATAAAAACACAATTTATAAAACTATTCTTATATGATAAAACATTTCTAAGTCCATCTTTTTTATACAATATTTCATATAAAGCGTTTCACAAATATTTATTCCAAATATTCCTACCTTTTTTAACATAAAATCACTATAAAATAAAAGATAATCCCTTTTTATTTCCTTTAAAAATAAACATTCATCATTATAATAATTTTCCTATAAAGATAAATAATTTCGAAAATAAATTTAAACATTTACATATATACATAATTTAGAAAAGGATAAATAAAGAAGTTGAAGTAAAATAGAGTAGTTCAAAAACTATATTTTTATTTTAAATGAAAATATCACATAAAATCCAAAAGGGCAGATAAAAATCATCTTTCAGATCGAAAACCATTTCCAGATCAAAACAACAATTAATAGTAGTTCCAAAACACTATATCGAGGCCAATAGCTACTATAGCACTTAACCGGTGCTATTACTACTCTTTTCCTCTAAAAAGGTACAACTTTTAACATAGTCGTTGTCATATCCAATATGGTCAAACTATCAAATTTTGACATTTAATAATCTAAATCACAAGTATATAACTGAAATAAAATCAACAGGAATATAGCTGAAAATTAAAAATCACAATATCGAGAAATCCGGATTTCTCTACTAAATCCATGCATTTTTTATTTAAATGTCAATCGCTTCTCAAAAGCGGATATTTAACCAAACCAGCCAATAATTCATCAAACACAAACGGTAAACTTTATCTACTACATATCATACTGATTATTCAAAAGGGTGAGTTTAACTCACTGAAATTCTAGCGGACGCTTAGGCGTTCCAGTCTGAACTAAAATCGAACGATGCTCGATTTTAATCCAAAATATCACTTGCTCCAAATTCAACGAAACTAGTTCCATCGCATAGCTATCACCATTACGAGCGCAAGGCAAAAGACGCGTCTTGATTGGACCTTGTATGAGAGAGTTACACATTTTATAAGTTTTCAATTTTAAATAATAAAATTATAAACATTAATTACATAATTAAACTAATTACCCTATTTAAACAGTAATACATCTCCCATAATATCTCTTTCCCGCCTAAATAAATTGATGCCCACCACCATGTCGCCCTCCTCTGCCTCTCTCTCTCTCTCTCTCTCCATACACGACGAAAACAAAATCCGCCTTCGCCATCGAACTCTACATCATGCAAGCTTCGCATCCATCGCCTCCTCTCCCAACATGGGCCCTTACCCAAATCATGACTCAAGCCCTAGCCATGCGACTTGATTACGTGGCACTCCCCCACCGTGGACCACACCTCACCAAAGTCGACTCGAAGATTCCATTTTCCACCACGAATCCAAATCTGCCCTCCAATTGAGTTAAACCCCCTCGATCACATAGAAGCTCAAACCTTAGTTCAACCCAACCTACGCCTAACTATTGCACTCCACCATGCCATGTCGAACCCCACATACTCAAACCAAAATGTAGCTCTCACCCCAAGGATTCCAAAGATCTAATATTTATAGATTTTAGTTGAGTAGATTTGTAAATTTAAATTTTTAAAGAGGAAGATAAATATTTTCCTTTACTATGTAACTAAAAATTCAAGAGAGACGATGAAAGTTGAAGTCGGAAGAATGAATTGATGGGAGATTTAAATTTGTGCTTATTTAGCAATTTTCGGCATATCGTTACACAACAAATTTATTCGTGTACAAGCCGCGAACGACAAAACAAAAATATGGTTGTACTTAAAACAACATCACGACCTCAAAACAATAATAATATAAACTAGTTATTCGATTCTGTAAAACCATAAAAATGCCATCGTTTTTCGAAAAATCATCAAACGGTAATTTAAATGTTTTCCAAATTAATAATTATGAAAAAATAAATTAAATTAAATTAAAAATACATCATTAAAAATCGAGTCATTATATTAATAATTTATTTTCTTATTATTTACTAAATTTTTAATCAAATTTGAATATTTAAATAAATTAAATATTCCCGTTTAAAACGTTTTAAAATTTTCGTTTGTTACATGAAGTAACTCAAGAAATGTTAGAGGTAGTGGAGCAAGTAGAACCACTTGGTTCTGAGCACAACCGCTCGATACCAACCACTTTTTTTGCACATAGGTCCTCCAAAACTCTTGTACATAGAGCTTTGGCCCAAGTGATTGCCATGGAGTGCTTTTCTCAAGGAATAGAAGAACAACACAGAGGATTTTCTAAACAAAAACAAACAAGTACAAGCAGTATCGGAACCTCTTAGAAACAACACAATCTCAAGGGAGAAGTGTTTGAAATACAACGGACTAGAGATAGAAGACAAATAGAAAAAACAAGGGGTGGTTTCCCCTTGAAAATCCAGGTTGGTACCGATCAAAACCTCTCGATATCAAATTGTTTTTATTGGTAATTAGGCCCAGTTACTTACTTCCGCATACTCGGATCTGGATTTGGTCTTGATATTTCATGGGCCTCTAGTTCTGCTAGGCGGTTTTCCCTATACATATAACACCTATAGCTTCAAGAAAAGGACTTTTTGGCACTCGATATCTCTTCTATCTTCTTCTTCCCTAAATATTCCAAATACTCCCGAATCCGAGATCTACTAGTTTGTGGTCGGATTTGAGTTATGATCATTGTATTCCGGAGATAATCAATCAAATAATAAGGTTAAAGTGGACGTAAGCCGGAGTATTTGCTGAACCACTATAAAAATTGTGTCTTTCCTACCGCTTTACGTTTATTTAACTGGATCTGTACATTTTTGGTGGTTTCATTTGGTATTGGGTTGTTGTGCCACTTTTTGGCTCAACATTTTTGGTGCTTTCACAAAGAAAGATCTTGAGTCTAAATTTAGATAAGATAAAGAGACCTACTACAAGCGCTATTTTTGGAGAAAGTCAATAAGGACATGGGGGCAGCCAGAAGGTGCCCTTAGATTCAGATCCATTAGTCTATATGACCAGAGGAGAGATGGAGAGGATAATAAAAGAGAAGCAAGAACAGAATAATGGCTCAACTATAGGAAATGCTAGATGGATTTTTCAGAAGGATGGATCAACAATGAATAGCAGGAGCAGCTGAAATTCAGAACCAATGACCAAAAACCAATGCAGGAGCATCTGGAGTTGGAGTGGAGAAAAATACAACTAGCCCCTACAACCAGAACAAGTTGGCACTGACATGAACCATGTCGGTACTGACATGATTTTACATGGAGGCATGATTGATTCATATTTAGGATGAGCTCTAACGATTGGAACGGGCGATGCTGAAGCCAAAAATGTAGATCATAATGCGAATGCATAACGGTAGGAGCTGGAACCAGAAGCTCACTGTAGGAATGGTGGAAGAATGAAGCTATGGGTCGGAGACTTCCATTGGATGGTATCCCCATAATCGAGATGGATTGGAGTAAGGTTCGATTCCCTAACTTTGCATTTTGTTTTAAATAAATAATGCAATATTACTAGAAGAACACTTACATGTATGGGATCATGATCGATCCCTAGGCATGCTCTGGGTGGGAAATCCGAAGGTGATCCTTGATAGGATCAAGTGTTTTGATGTTTGCTAGATGACTTCATTTAGGCTTCATGAGTGATGACTGACGTTGAATGATGATCCTATGAAATTGATTAGGATTTTACAAACCACTTGAATGTGATGGTTGATAATGATTAATCATGGTAGTCCCGATTGGAGAGACGGGGCGCTAACCATAAGGTGCAAGTCCCCTTGTCGAGGAGTGAGTGGATTGGACTTGTATGAATAATTAGCTCACTTACTGGAGAGTGAGCGGATGAGCTAGCTAGGAAAGTAAGTCCCTTCATCGGAGAGTAGCGGATGGACTTACTTGGATGTTGGGTCCCCTCGTCGAAGGGTGAGCAGATTAGACTCAACATGGATCCGAAGAGATCAAATCCTAGATGGGATGTTAAACAATCCAGATAGATCGAACCCTATATTGCATGTTAAACGATGTAGAGAGATCAAACCCTAAATTGGATGTTAAATGGTTAGGAGAGATTGAACCCTAGACTGGATGTTAAATGATCCAGAAATATCGAACCCAAGATTGGATGTTAAATGATCTGGAGAGGTCTAACCCTAAATTTGATGTTAAGCGATCCAGGGAGATCGAACCGTAGAATGGATGCTGACTTGAACTAAGGATATAAACACCATGAGAGTAGATTAGAATAAATAAATCAAGGATGAATATGGGACGATTTTGATATATGATATGATAACCCCAGATGAAAACAGTCTATTTTGATTTATGACTAACACTTAAGCAAGGATTAGAGTACTTAGCTATAATGGTCTAGAATAATCTTTGGTTTGTAGGTAAATCCAAAGGAACTGAATGATTCACCGCAACTTGGATCGATAGATAGCCGGAGAGCTCGACCATCAATGATTGATCTCTACTGCTGAAGCTTGTTCTTAAGCAAAGCACGCCTTACATTCATAGGACTTACTTTGAGGGGCAAGTGCTATAACTAAATTTTCCGCTGTCTTTAAATGGACTTAAATAAGCAAATTGGACGAACGAATGATGAAGAAATGACTCAAGGAATTTGAAACATTATAAAACGGCAAGAAAAAGAAATGTCAAAAAATGAGCGAAAAAAGATGACTTGAATTTTTTAACTTAGTGCTTTAGGTCAGACCCAAGTTGTACTTAAGCTGAACCTAGGAAAAATGATGGAATACCCAAGTCAAGATATAGCAAGGTAAGACAGTATGACTTGGAGTCAAACCTAAGTCAAACCCGAGTTAGACCCGGGTCAGACCCTAGTCAATTTGGTACCGAGTGGTAAGTCACAGCTCGGTACCGAGTGGTGATTATTCTCAGGTTAAACACACTAAACGCCCAGGTAAGACTCGAAGCACTTCAACCTTTGGACGACTCTAAGCAAGGCCTGAAGCAAACACACAAACCACTCGGGTCGGACATCAAGTCAGGTCAACCCTGACCTGAAGCTCATGATTTTCACCGACATGATTCACTCCAACATGATTAGAACTATCTATAATGATGATATGAAGTAACTCAAGAAATTTCAAAGGCATTGAAGCAAGGAGAACCACTTGGTACCGAGTACAACCATTCGGTACCGACCACTTTTTTCTGCACATGGGTCCTCCTAAACTCTTATACATGGAGCTCTAGCCCAAAGATTGTCATGGAGTACTTTTCTCAAGGAATAGAAGAACACCTTTGGGAATTTTCTATAGAAAAGCAGAAAAATACAAGCGGTATCAGAACCTCTTAGAAACAACCGAATCTCAAGGGAAAAGTGTTAGGAACACAATGGATCGAAGATAGAAGACCAATGGAAAAAAAGAGGTGTAGTTTCCCTTGGAAAAACCGGTTGGTACCGATAAAATTCACTCGGTACCGAGTGGTTTTTATTGGTAATTGGACCTGATTACTTACTCCCGCATACTCTGATCTGGATCTGGACTTGATATTTCATGGGCCTTTGGCTCTGCTAGGTAGTTTCCCATTAAATAGAACATCTTTAGTTTCAAAAAAAGGACTTTCTAGCACTTGATTTCTCTTCTATCTTCTTCTTCCCCAAATACTTCAAACACTCCCAAATCTGAGAACTACTAGTTTGTGGTCTAATTTGAGTTGTAATCATTGTATTCCAAAGAGAATCAATCAAATAATAAGATTAAAGTGGACGTAGGCTGGAGTATTTTCCAAAAGACTATAAAATTTGTGTATTTTTACCGCTTTTACATTTATTTCATTAGACCCATACATTTTTTGTGCTTTCATTTGGTACTTGGGTGTATTGCCACTTTTTGATGCAACACTCTCCATAAGTTAGGCATATTATTACTCTTGGCTATTGGAGACACTAAAATGTTACATACTTGTAGTTATTAGATAACTATGGAATGACTTATCTGAAAGTTTCCTGTTGGTTGAAAAGAACTAGGTCAAACAGGAAATCTCGATGTGACGATGTTACACTATTCCCTTGACTAGAGAATACCGTGGAACTTCAATGTGGATACTCTACTTGATTATAGTTAATCATGACATGACATCCATTGAATGACAATGGTTGGTTCCTACTTAAACCATCGGAAGTGAAGCACTAGTCAATAGAGAATTATCTTCATGACTGTATGAGGATAGTATCACGTCAACTATAGTCAACTTAAAGTCAAAATATCTAGCCAGAGTAAAAGGTTAATGATCAACGTTACTATTGAACCAAGGACTTTGATTACGTATTGATCAAGTTGAATGTAGACAATATTGGAATTTTGACCGATACAAAATTCTGTTCATCCTAAAATGATATAGTCTTGGCAAAGAGTACACTTGTAAATTTTTATCACAAATGTTACCGCTTAATGTAATGTAATTATGCTTTTGTCAAAAAGAGCTTTTGTGACGACCCGGAATTTTTGAGCATTTGAAATTGGAATACTTAATTAATTTTAAATATTCAGAGGTTAATTATAAACTTAAATTTCAAATATCGTTGTTTATTGAGTAATTTAATAATCAAATTAAATTTATTTGAAGTTGGATAAAATAGTAAATCTGGCATTCTAAGCTAATTAAAAATATTTTGAAAGCTCGTAAAATTCGTAATGATAATACTGAAGATAATAGAAGCTTCAGAATGTAATTTCAAACTGTTTTATTCAGTTTTGAAATTATATCGTTTGAATCGATATTTTAAAATAGCCGTCCGAGGCACAGTCTCGGAATTTGACGAAACCAGTTCTATTGGGTCCGTAATAGTTAGTTATTATCGGATTTCAATCCTCATAGCAATCGGAGTTGTCGTTTGACCCTGGCAGCTCAAAACGTTTCGAATTGTTTGAATCGATTTAATTCGAAATTGATCGTTTTCTTCAGTAACTCGCGTACGATCAAATTAGCCTCCGAAACGCGTTCCATCGTGTTCGGAATGCGGGTAAAACCCTGTAAACGTCTGTTGGAATGTCTGGTTTGGGGTTCGGGATTTCGCGTTATGCAACGAGACGGTTTGAAGTGTTATAATATAATTTAAAATTTATAGTACAATAGTCAGAGATATTTTTCCCAACGCGTACTCGTGAAGCTTCCCAGTCGAAGAAATATCATCCTCTTCCTTTAAGAAAATGAATCCCGTTCTTTTTTAAAAATAAAATAAAAATAAAATCCCTCTCGTTCTAAAGTTGAAACCCTCTTTTGAAGAAAATAACGATCACCTGAATCACTAACAAAATCTCGAACCCACCTCTTTTCGTTTCCTATTCAAACTCGAAGTCGAGACTTCCTCCTTACAGTCTCGTTCAATCGCTCCACCTCAACGAGAATCAACGCAACTTCTATCAAGCGAAATCGAAATTTATTCGAAAACCCTACAGCCTAACCAAATCGAATCCCTATCCTCCTTTAATTCAAATCGCTCGAGTGGAGACTGCAACCCTTCAATTTCGAGTTCGACAATTCCAGTTTTGAGAAGTAGTGGTCTGTTCGAGCTAGTGCACGCGACTGAAATCGCGACGTGATGATGAGGTTAAGGCAACCTGGAGAATCGAAGTGGCGGCAGGCGGTGGAAGCTGGGAAGGTGTCGCGTCGCTCGCAATAGGCGACTGTGATTGCGTGGGTAGGGCGACGTGTTCAGATGGAGGTCGATTGCGCTCTTTGGGGGTCGCTGGCATCGACAGAGGTGACGAGTGTGCTCGGCTTTGGACTGCAGTCAAGGGGCAGAACTCTGATAGGGTTCGAAGTCGTTGTTTGAAGTTTGTTAGAAGCTAGGGTTCGTGGTCTCCGACCTCTGATTGAGGTATTTTCGTTCTCTGAGGCTATTTGTAGATTGTTTTATTTTTATGATATACATTATATGTTTACAGGAAAAAATAAATAGACAATAAGAATATAATATATACATATATGCAGTTTTTAAATTTGTATATACAGGCAGTTTGAAATGATAATCTACCCGTTTATGTTAATAATCCATATTAGTGATTAATGAAGTTAATAAACTGGTTTAATTTATTTCAGTTATTAAAATTTTTTAGGAGAATTTGTTAAATTTAAATTTATTAAACGTTAATAGATTTTTGGTTAACCAAAGATATTAATAAATCGAATAAATATATTCAAGGTCATAAATCGAGAAGGAGGCAAGCTGGATTGGGATTGAAATGCTAAGGTGAGTTAATCTCACTCAGTTGAATTTAAATTTAAATGGTTAAATTTAAATAATTGATTGGATGATTGCATTGATTGATATGCTATACTATATATAGTAGTATATAGCAATATATACATATTGGCATATGTATATATTGGAGTTGATATTCCCGCATTATATAGCGGATGAGACCCTATGCGCCGCATAATAGCGGATGATTTTATATAAATCCCATATACCACGATATTCCATTTTGAATTGGAATTGGTATTGTGCTAACATCTGTGGATGCAGGGAAACAGGTTGGAGGGATCCAACTAGATTCCTCAAAATATTTAAATTTTTTTTTTAAATATTCTGTGATATGATTATTGATATCCTGTGATGATTTATATTGGATAATCTGGTTGGATTGAATTTCCCAGTATAATGAGTTATCAAAAGAAATTGAATTGGATTTTTGGAAAGAAATAAAAGAGTAAAATTTAAGTTAAATAATTCTAGTGAATTCAAATAAATTAAATAAGGAATTGTCAAAGAAATAAAGAAATTTCTTAAGTCGAACAAATATGGAAAAATGGGATTTTGAATTAACATGAGAATAATAAATTTTAAACTAAAGTGACATTATTGGGAAAAAATAAAGGAATTATTTTTAAAGTTTAAGGGTTAAATTTAATAAAAGAATAAGGAATTTTGGAAAGTTTAAAATTGATATTTTCAATTAAAAGGGTTTTAACTCATAATTAAGAAATAAAATCTGAAAGATAATGTGTTTTGAAATAAATGAAGTAAATAAGGAAATTTATTTCAAAGTGAAGAGAATTGGGAAATCAATGGTAAACTGATTTAAGTATTTGGAATTGGAATTTTGAAGAGAAATGAGATTTTGAAATTTATAAACTGGGTTTATAAAGTAAAATAAAATATCAGTGGATAATTGAGAATATAAATTCAAGGTGGGAATTTATAAAAGAATATGAATTGGTTTGAAAATAAATGTTGATAGTAAAAGATGGGAATGAGAAGTGTATTTCTTTGGATTGCCAAGTACGTTTTTCAAAGCAATTTTAAATATAAGTTAAAAGTTCTAATTTGTTTGAAAAGGGCATATTTTAGAAAATTGATTATTTCTAAATGTTAATTTCCTAAGTAAGTATTTTCAAAAAAATCTATTATTGTAGTAAGTATATAAAAGTGATTTGGTATTATGTTTTAAAGAGGAAGTTAGCTTATATTTATAAAGTAGTTTTAAAATTTCAATGTTATAAAGTATATTTAAAATAAGTGTTTTTAAATTATTTTTAAATTAAAAGTATTTTGTACTTGGTGATTCAGTGGAAATAATTATTTGGGAAATGTATTCCGTAAGCGGAAACTGTTTGAAATTGTTTTCAAATGAGCTTTGAAAATTTGGAAAATATCTTGGAAAGATATTTGGGCAAATAAATAATGTGGGAAATTATTTATTGTGTGATGGTTGCTTGTGGATGTTAATTGATAGTTAAATAACCGACTATCAATATTGGCCAAATGCGTTGATCGTTTCGAAGAGACCGGGATTGAGTTTCCGTATACCAGGATTCTAGGTCTGGAGACTCGAATACCACTTCGATCCGGTTTGTACGTTTCGTGTAACGATTTCGGAGTCGAAGATGGAGCAGTGAAGTGCAAGGGCTAGTCGCTACTAATCCTGAGGATATTTCCAAAATGGATGTAGTAGGAATAGTGCCTTCGGTTCCGTTTGAACCCGGGACGGACTTATATGGACGAATGCTTTCGTGACATCGTCAGGTGGACGATGGGCATTCTAAGGGATATGTGCTATAAAGGTATCGTTTAGCCTCGAACCTCATCAACCGGGAATGACTGAAAATCAGGGGTTATGCAGCAAGGCTTCGTGGGTAGCACCCACTTGAGAGTAAGGTCATCCCTGTCTAGATGTCCCTTTTATTTCGGCTTAGTGGTGCGGTTGCTGATCCCAACCGTGGGGTGATTTTATTTGGAATTATCCAGTAAGGGATGATTCCGGCCTTGTGTTGCAGGGGAGCGGGCGTACTCCTCGGTACTGTGATCTAGGCCACGTACTGTGACAGGTGGTACCCCAGTGCCTAGTCATTCGTTGGAAATCCATTCTCCCTACGTGCCTTGTACGGTATTTGTTTGTATACCTAGTATGCTGGAATTTAATCATGTAACAATTTAGGCTATTTTAATAAGTATTTGTGAATAGACACTATTATAATATCAGAGGATTTTGATAAAAAGTGTTTTAGCTATCGTAAGGTAAAAACCCGACATGTTTATTTGTGGCGTGGTCTTACGAGATGCTTTTGTTTTCAAAAGATTTTGAAACTTTAATAACCAAATTGAGTGTGATTTTCTCACGCTGGTATTCCAGACTGACTCGGGTATTGTTTTATATGATGCTCGGGTCAGACCGAGATAAACAGGTTCAGGATATGATGCTGTGGAGCTCAGGAGACGAGCTGGATGACAATACGTACTCTCGTACTTGCTATTATTTTTCCGCTGTGTATTCAGTTGTATGTTATGGATGTTGATGTACTCTGATGATGTATTCTGATGATATATTGTATAAACAGATATATTTTTCTGTTTGAGTAAAGATCTGTTTTGTATATATTATATTTTATTCCGCTGCGATGTGAGATTCTGTTGTTGATTTTCTATTTCTTCTTCTTCTACCTCTTCTTCTTTAACACAAATGGTTTGATTTTCCGGGACTGGAAAGTCGGGCCGTTACAGTGGTATCAGAGCTTAGGGTGGCGACAACCTTGGCTCTGGTGGGAATTTTGAGAGTATTAATAGATATGAGCGCGTATTTGTTAGTGAATATAAAATTGTTTTATATTGTGTTGATTGGTTTATTGAGTAGTTTATGGATTCTGGTCGATGTGTGGGACGCCACAACATTGATAGGGATCTCTAAACACTCGTATAGAACAATTCGACACAGTATTGTTTTAAAGTAGGGTAAATGAAATAATTTTACCCAAAAAGGAAGGTTTTGTAAACTATTCTAGTTAATATATATATGGTTGTTTGGATGTTAGAAGTGATAATATGGAATTATTATCATTATTATATGGAAACTTAACTAGAAATTGAAATTTATAACCAAAGCAAAGAATAAAATTTTATAATAAAATAAAATTTGAAATATAGATTATAAATGAAATTTATAAAATTGAAATAAACTTCATATGCAAATGAGATTTGTACTTTAAAATAGAATTCCAGAGAAATGTGGAAAATAAATCAGAAGGGATTTTAAGTTTTGAATTTTGGGGAAAGGTTTGAAATTTCTTGAGATTTGGAAATAGTTTTCAAAGAGTTTGAGGAAATAATAAGTGGTATTATTTCAGGAATATTTTGAGTTGAGTTTGGAATCTAGAAAGATTTGAAATTTAAAAATATTTGAAATGGTTTAAAGAAATAAAAGCATTTAATTCTCTTCCGGTCGCTGGGAAATAATTTCGGTGATGACTGCAGCATCATCGATGTTCATTTTCGAGTTTCCAAAGAGAAATTGCTACCAAACCGTGTTAAATTGGGATTGTTTGCAAAACTGGATTTGGTTTTGAAATTCAAAGGGATAGCTGAATATACAAAAGGAGTTTGGATGTGATTGATTTCAAAAGTGATTTTGAAATTTTGGGAAATTGTTAAAAACTCTGGAATCTTATTTTAATTGTTTATAGAAAAACAAATAAAAAGAAATAAATATACTTGACTAAATTTAATGTATAATCCGGAATAAAGAGTAAAATGTGAATGAGATTGCTTTAATGGATTGAAGTGATGAAATAAACCAAATATTAGGTATAAATTGGAATAAATTACTTAATGGAGTAATGGATTATGGAAATAGAACCTTAATTGGCTGAAAGAAAGTTGATTTTGTAATTTGGATATGAAATGGGAAATGAACTTGGATTAAGTAGAAATTATTAATTGCAATCCGAGATAAAATACTAACAAATCGAATGAGAATGATATAAATAAAGCTCGACACATATATTTTGGATGCTGTTAAGTGAAATAAATTGGAACAAAATTAACTTAAGTGTGAATGAACTCAAGTATAAATAAATGGAGTATGACCTTGAAATATTATCCAAATGAGTTTGGGTTATGGAATTTAAATTGGTTAAATAGAAATTGAATTGTGAATTAATAAAATTGGGTAGTGAATTAAAAATGAATAGTAGAATCAAAATTTGAGTTATTAATTAAAATTTGACTTGGAGTATCAACACATTAAATATAAGTGAAAATGTGTTAAACAAAAATGAAAATTTGAATTAAAATAGTGATGGCTTGTATTGCAAACGAAAATTCAAGTGGGTATGAATGAAAATGGCCTTGGATATTATTCAATGAACGGAATATTGAATTTAGAATTAAAAAGGGACAAATTGAATGAATTGGTGCAAACTGCAATGAAATGAACTTAAGTTGTTAACTTAAGTAAATGTTGGATGAAGATGGTACTCAAATCGAGGTTGTTGAAATCAATTGAAAATTTATTATTGAATGAAATAGCCTGGATTGTTTTCGAGCTAAATAAATGGATGTGAATAAATTAAATGGAATGGGTTGAGTATTGTTTGGAAAAAAAATGGGAATAAGGGTCGAAACATTTCATATGTGCTTATGGAAGTATATAACATGCATTGTTTGTAGAATCCATGTTTTAGCAATTTAAATTTTAGTGAAATGTAAATAAACTTTGTATATTTGGCACTTACATGTTGGAATTGAGTTAGTACAGGTTCAGGGAAGTCGGTTGGCTGAATCTGATGGCACAACATGCTAAAATAAATAACCGCTTTGCTTTAAAAATGCTAAAATAAGGTACGCTTACGCAAAAATTCAAAATAGGAGATATGAACTGCATATATTGATATATATTGTGATTTCCGGCCTGAGGCCGATGTATATATATATTTGTGCATCCTGCGATATCGCAGAAGTCCCTCCGTACAAGGGAGACTCTGCCAAAATTTTCCGTAAATTTTGGGAGTTAGAAAATTTTTGAAATTTTTGAAAATTTTCATTAACGATAAATAATCTAAATTTGCTAAGCAAATGGAATTGGAACCGAATAATTGAATCTAGTTTAAATATGAATGTAAAGTAAGTGAAATCGAAAGAACTAAGGAAAGTAAGCTTGCAAATAAACTTTTAATTGAGATTTAAATTAATTAGTAAGTGAAACTAATCCATATTCAAAATGGAAGCCAATTTGAGTTTAAATGAAATTGTAAGGGCTAAGTAAATAGTAATGAAAATAAACTTCAATGGGGAAGTGAAAATAAGTATAAACTTCAAAAATGAAGTAAAACAAATCCAAGAAGTATATAAGATGTTTATATTGGACTTAAGAAATGAATGGTTAATTCTTAAGTAAATTTGGTATGGAGGAAAATTATTCTAGGTGAATAATTGAATGACGATTAAAAATTTGAAGATGTGAATGGGATAAGTGTGATAAGTGAATAACAATCAAATGAATGTGAATAAAAAGGAAATTGATATAATTGATAATCAATTGGAATTTATACGTAGGATGTACGTATATTATTTTATTCGCATAACTATTTGATCCGGATTCGAGCACAGAATTTTGAGATAGTTTTATCGATCCGAATCAGGATTTTTCACTCGATTTTCGACGGCGAACCTGGATATGGATTGTTGATTGATTCTGGAAATTCTCTATCATAGTTGGTGGCTATGCAAGGAGAATGACGGTTTCTGATCGAGAAACCAGATCTGAGTCCGCTCTAGGAAGTCAGGTGGACAATACTAGTTCGGAAGTGAAATTGTGGGATCGATTGAGCGATCGAATGTGATATTGCGTACGGATGATATATGTGCATTGTACGGGCTTAAGTAAAACAAATATTGAAAATTTGTAAAGAAAAGTATAAAATGACTTTGGAATTGTGATTGAATATTATTGCTTAATAGGATATACAGGTGTATAAAAGCAATGGATAAATTGGGATTTTTGATTTTAGAAGATAAAATTTAATGGCCCGACAAAAGGTATGTATTTGAATTTCTATATGAAATTTGATTGGGTTTTTGGATCCAGCCACTTGGCTTTTTGTTTTCTTTTTGAGATTGGGAGGCCGTAGAGCCATTTTGTAGTTGTACCGAGCTAGCCGCGCAAAGGAGACGCTAGCGAAATTTTTCGGAAATTTAGGGAGTTAGAAAAATTTTGAGAAAATTTTGATAATTTAAAATTTGAATTCAAATTTTGATTTGAATTGATAAGTAAGTGATTTGGGTTGAACTTATGAATAAGTTTGGAAAGTTAAAGGATGATTAGTGTATCATTAATAAAAGATTGTTTGGGTATTGTTGAAACTATTTGGATTTGAGGAAATAGTAAACGGGGATTGAATCATTCTTCCTAACTGGTAATTTCGAGGACGAAATTCTTTTAAGGGGGGAAGAATGTGACGACCCGGAATTTTTGAGCATTTGAAATTGGAATACTTAATTAATTTTAAATATTCAGAGGTTAATTATAAACTTAAATTTCAAATATCGTTGTTTATTGAGTAATTTAATAATCAAATTAAATTTATTTGAAGTTGGATAAAATAGTAAATCTGGCATTCTAAGCTAATTAAAAATATTTTGAAAGCTCGTAAAATTCGTAATGATAATACTGAAGATAATAGAAGCTTCAGAATGTAATTTCAAACTGTTTTATTCAGTTTTGAAATTATATCGTTTGAATCGATATTTTAAAATAGCCGTCCGAGGCACAGTCTCGGAATTTGACGAAACCAGTTCTATTGGGTCCGTAATAGTTAGTTATTATCGGATTTCAATCCTCATAGCAATCGGAGTTGTCGTTTGACCCTGGCAGCTCAAAACGTTTCGAATTGTTTGAATCGATTTAATTCGAAATTGATCGTTTTCTTCAGTAACTCGCGTACGATCAAATTAGCCTCCGAAACGCGTTCCATCGTGTTCGGAATGCGGGTAAAACCCTGTAAACGTCTGTTGGAATGTCTGGTTTGGGGTTCGGGATTTCGCGTTATGCAACGAGACGGTTTGAAGTGTTATAATATAATTTAAAATTTATAGTACAATAGTCAGAGATATTTTTCCCAACGCGTACTCGTGAAGCTTCCCAGTCGAAGAAATATCATCCTCTTCCTTTAAGAAAATGAATCCCGTTCTTTTTTAAAAATAAAATAAAAATAAAATCCCTCTCGTTCTAAAGTTGAAACCCTCTTTTGAAGAAAATAACGATCACCTGAATCACTAACAAAATCTCGAACCCACCTCTTTTCGTTTCCTATTCAAACTCGAAGTCGAGACTTCCTCCTTACAGTCTCGTTCAATCGCTCCACCTCAACGAGAATCAACGCAACTTCTATCAAGCGAAATCGAAATTTATTCGAAAACCCTACAGCCTAACCAAATCGAATCCCTATCCTCCTTTAATTCAAATCGCTCGAGTGGAGACTGCAACCCTTCAATTTCGAGTTCGACAATTCCAGTTTTGAGAAGTAGGGGTCTGTTCGAGCTAGTGCACGCGACTGAAATCGCGACGTGATGATGAGGTTAAGGCAACCTGGAGAATCAAAGTGGCGGCAGGCGGTGGAAGCTGGGAAGGTGTCGCGTCGCTCGCAATAGGCGACTGTGATTGCGTGGGTAGGGCGACGTGTTCAGATGGAGGTCGATTGCGCTCTTTGGGGGTCGCTGGCATCGACAGAGGTGACGAGTGTGCTCGGCTTTGGACTGCAGTCAAGGGGCAGAACTCTGATAGGGTTCGAAGTCGTTGTTTGAAGTTTGTTAGAAGCTAGGGTTCGTGGTCTCCGACCTCTGATTGAGGTATTTTCGTTCTCTGAGGCTATTTGTAGATTGTTTTATTTTTATGATATACATTATATGTTTACAGGAAAAAATAAATAGACAATAAGAATATAATATATACATATATGCAGTTTTTAAATTTGTATATACAGGCAGTTTTAAATGATAATCTACCCGTTTATGTAAATAATCTATATTAGTGATTAATGAAGTTAATAAACTGGTTTAATTTATTTCAGTTATTAAAATTTTTTAGGAGAATTTGTTAAATTTAAATTTATTAAACGTTAATAGATTTTTGGTTAACCAAAGATATTAATAAATCGAATAAATATATTCAAGGTCATAAATCGAGAAGGAGGCAAGCTGGATTGGGATTGAAATGCTAAGGTGAGTTAATCTCACTCAGTTGAATTTAAATTTAAATGGTTAAATTTAAATAATTGATTGGATGATTGCATTGATTGATATGCTATACTATATATAGTAGTATATAGCAATATATACATATTGGCATATGTATATATTGGAGTTGATATTCCCGCATTATATAGCGGATGAGACCCTATGCGCCGCATAATAGCGGATGATTTTATATAAATCCCATATACCGCGATATTCCATTTTGAATTGGAATTGGTATTGTGCTAACATCTGTGGATGCAGGGAAACAGGTTGGAGGGATCCAACTGGATTCCTCAAAATATTTAAAAAAAAAATTTTAAATATTCTGTGATATGATTGTTGATATCCTGTGATGATTTATATTGGATAATCTGGTTGGATTGAATTTCCCAGTATAATGAGTTATCAAAAGAAATTGAATTGGATTTTTGGAAAGAAATAAAAGAGTAAAATTTAAGTTAAATAATTCTAGTGAATTCGAATAAATTAAATAAGGAATTGTCAAAGAAATAAAGAAATTTCTTAAGTCGAACAAATATGGAAAAATGGGATTTTGAATTAACATGAGAATAATAAATTTTAAACTAAAGTGACATTATTGGGAAAAAATAAAGGAATTATTTTTAAAGTTTAAGGGTTAAATTTAATAAAAGAATAAGGAATTTTGGAAAGTTTAAAATTGATATTTTCAATTAAAAGGGTTTTAACTCATAATTAAGAAATAAAATCTGAAAGATAATGTGTTTTGAAATAAATGAAGTAAATAAGGAAATTTATTTCAAAGTGAAGAGAATTGGGAAATCAATGGTAAACTGATTTAAGTATTTGGAATTGGAATTTTGAAGAGAAATGAGATTTTGAAATTTATAAACTGGGTTTATAAAGTAAAATAAAATATCAGTGGATAATTGAGAATATAAATTCAAGGTGGGAATTTATAAAAGAATATGAATTGGTTTGAAAATAAATGTTGATAGTAAAAGATGGGAATGAGAAGTGTATTTCTTTGGATTGCCAAGTACGTTTTTCAAAGCAATTTTAAATATAAGTTAAAAGTTCTAATTTGTTTGAAAAGGGCATATTTTAGAAAATTGATTATTTCTAAATGTTAATTTCCTAAGTAAGTATTTTCAAAAAAATCTATTATTGTAGTAAGTATATAAAAGTGATTTGGTATTATGTTTTAAAGAGGAAGTTAGCTTATATTTATAAAGTAGTTTTAAAATTTCAATGTTATAAAGTATATTTAAAATAAGTGTTTTTAAATTATTTTTAAATTAAAAGTATTTTGTACTTGGTGATTCAGTGGAAATAATTATTTGGGAAATGTATTCCGTAAGCGGAAACTGTTTGAAATTGTTTTCAAATGAGCTTTGAAAATTTGGAAAATATCTTGGAAAGGTATTTGGGCAAATAAATAATGTGGGAAATTATTTATTGTGTGATGGTTGCTTGTGGATGTTAATTGATAGTTAAATAACCGACTATCAATATTGGCCAAATGCGTTGATCGTTTCGAAGAGACCGGGATCGAGTTTCCGTATACCAGGATTCTAGGTCTGGAGACTCGAATACCACTTCGATCCGGTTTGTACGTTTCGTGTAACGATTTCGGAGTCGAAGATGGAGCAGTGAAGTGCAAGGGCTAGTCGCTACTAATCCTGAGGATATTTCCAAAATGGATGTAGTAGGAATAGTGCCTTCGGTTCCGTTTGAACCCGGGACGGACTTATATGGACGAATGCTTTCGTGACATCGTCAGGTGGACGATGGGCATTCTAAGGGATATGTGCTATAAAGGTATCGTTTAGCCTCGAACCTCATCAACCGGGAATGACTGAAAATCAGGGGTTATGCAGCAAGGCTTCGTGGGTAGCACCCACTTGAGAGTAAGGTCATCCCTGTCTAGATGTCCCTTTTATTTCGGCTTAGTGGTGCGGTTGCTGATCCCAACCGTGGGGTGATTTTATTTGGAATTATCCAGTAAGGGATGATTCCGGCCTTGTGTTGCAGGGGAGCGGGCGTACTCCTCGGTACTGTGATCTAGGCCACGTACTGTGACAGGTGGTACCCCAGTGCCTAGTCATTCGTTGGAAATCCATTCTCCCTACGTGCCTTGTACGGTATTTGTTTGTATACCTAGTATGCTGGAATTTAATCATGTAACAATTTCGGCTATTTTAATAAGTATTTGTGAATAGACACTATTATAATATCAGAGGATTTTGATAAAAAGTGTTTTAGCTATCGTAAGGTAAAAACCCGACATGTTTATTTGTGGCGTGGTCTTACGAGATGCTTTTGTTTTCAAAAGATTTTGAAACTTTAATAACCAAATTGAGTGTGATTTTCTCACGCTGGTATTCCAGACTGACTCGGGTATTGTTTTATATGATGCTCGGGTCAGACCGAGATAAACAGGTTCAGGATATGATGCTGTGGAGCTCAGGAGACGAGCTGGATGACAATACGTACTCTCGTACTTGCTATTATTTTTCCGCTGTGTATTCAGTTGTATGTTATGGATGTTGATGTACTCTGATGATGTATTCTGATGATATATTGTATAAACAGATATATTTTTCTGTTTGAGTAAAGATCTGTTTTGTATATATTATATTTTATTCCGCTGCGATGTGAGATTCTGTTGTTGATTTTCTGTTTCTTCTTCTTCTACCTCTTCTTCTTTAACACAAATGGTTCGATTTTCCGGGACTGGAAAGTCGGGCCGTTACAGCTTTAAGCAATGAATTCAGCCAAATCGTCATACAACTAACAAAGGTAATATATAAACATTAATATTTGAATTGGTCAATATTAAACATTGACTAAATTCAATCGTTTGAGTCTCATAACACTGACTAAAGTTATTCTTTTTTTAGAAGGAAGAAGAAAATTAAAAAGAAACATGAATTTAAAAACTCAGCCCAACAGAAAAAACAAGCCCAATTGCACTACTATAAACCCGTCTCCCCTTCAAAGTTAAAAGGAAACAAATCAGAATGCAAAACAAAAGAAAACATGAATTAAAAAAAGGCAGTGACTTTGTGGATCGATCGTGATGATGTCACGATTGCGATTGAGGGTTTGCGTTTGGGTTTCTAGTCGTGGAAAAGAGTTGCGGTGGTTTGCATAGAAAGTTGCGGTGATGTGGTTGGGATTTGGGTTGCCTAAGGTGAAATTAGTGCGGGTTGTTGGATAATCAGGTCGCGGTCGCAATTTTGGGGGTGCTTCTGGTTGGTCGATTTCTAATTGGAAGTGCTTCGGGTGATTCGAAGTCGTTATTGTTGGTGATTTTGTGTATGGTAGAGGGAGGTTTCAGAGATGGTCGACGGTAGTTTTGCTTGGTGCTGTGATTGTAGTTGATTGGTAGTGGTTTGGCAGCGGATGGTGGTGGAATAGTTTTGGCAGAAGTAATGAAGGCAGTGGTTGTAATGGTGAATTAGGCGATGATTTGGCAGAAGTGAGTACTGGGAAGATGGGGCTGTTGTACAAACTATCTAGGCTGTAGTGGGATGTTATAGATGTTGGAGTACAAGGCAAGGGAAGTTTGATTCAGGTTGGTGAAGTTCTGGTGCTAATGGCAAAAAGGTTGTTATGCCGTGGCAGTTTAGGTTAGTTGTAGAGTGGAGGTTGTAGGCAATGATGGTTGAAAATGCACTATGATCTTCATGCTAACGGGATGGAGTTTGATGTGATTTCAGTAGGAGTTGTGAAAAGGAGTAGCGGTGAGGTTATATACTGATTGTGAGGCTGAAGTGATGGTTTTTTGAAGATGGTCAGAGGGGCAGTTGATGGTTGGTGGAGAAGTTGGAGTTGTAGCCATAGCAGAGATGCAGGGATGTTAAAGCTGATTTCTGGTGGTTGAAGAGGAGTGGTGGTTGAAGTGTATGTAGCAAAGCAGATGATGATGAAGTATTTGTTTATTGGAGGATGTAGAGAAGTGTTGTTGTATGCAGTTGAAGTATGGTGAGGGAAGGGGAGGCAGTGCAAAGGGGTGAATGATAGCAGTTTGTGGTAGAGGCAAGTTAGTTGAGTTGACAGTGGAAGGAAGTTGTAAGAGGTTCATGTGGTTTGGTTTGCACTGAAAGCAGTGGGTTGTTGGTGTGGAGGAAATGATTTGGAAGATGGTGGAGGAGGAGATTCAGAGGGAGGTGATGCAGGGTAGTGTTGGAAATGTGTTATGGTGGATGTTGCAATGTGTGGAAGTTTGTCAGAGTAATGCAAGTGTAATGCATGGGATGATGAACTGAGATGGTCACGGTTGCAGTATGCAGGAGTAGAAGACGAAGTCAAGGCTTTGGTGAAGGTTGTTCTGGTGGGAAATAGTTTAGTAGTGGCTGTCAGTTTGTAAACTTGTGTAAACATAGCATGTTTTGTAGCTGAAATAGAAAATAACAAATGAGGTGTAGTGATTTGGAAGAGAAAAATATATTGTAGCCAAATTTTGTAAGCAATGTAATGTAGTTTTTTTTATAAACTGAAGAAGAGAATACAAGATACTTAAAGAAAATTTAAATTGACACAGAGCAGAGAATAGAGAATGCCAAATAAGCTAAAGAAGAGATTGTAAGATAAGCATGTAAATGAGACAGAGAACCAAGAGCAACTAGTAGCACAAACTTGTAACCAAGAACAAATTGTATTCAAATGCACAACTGAAACAAACTTTTATTTCTTTTTTTAATATTTTTTTAAATGACAACTACACAATAAAAAAATAATAGTTCGAAGAGTAAAATTAAAACCAAATTTATTCCCCGGTAATGGCGCCAAAATCTTGTTAGACGGTAAATTTTCTATCGGTTGGAAAATCGCCGAAAAATTATATCGTTATAAACTGCATGTGCATGGCGTACAATTGCAGTATGTATGCGAGTACAGGTCGATCCGCAAAGAATGAATTAAATTCTAATAATACTCAATCAAAATAGTCCAAAGTTTTGAAGTGGTTTTAAACTAAGAAAAATTGCAAGAATTAAACTAAAGCACAAGTGAATAAAATATGGTAATAAGAACAATTTAGAGGCAAATCCACTTCCAATCATTCACATAAATTAACACAAAATTTACTTGTAACCTCTCTTTAAAAATATTAAGTAGAAATGGTTAATGTGCTTATTATAAGTATGGTTTATTTGAGCTATTAATTAGCACAATTTAAACCATCAAACTCTAACACATCATTCAAACCCACTTATCAACTCTCATGATCATGACATGAAATTAAAAATAAAATCTATTTTAAGTTTGATCTATTTACTATTAATTAGTAACATAGACTATCAAATTTTGATTCTAGCTTAACTTTCACAACAAAACCACTTAGGCAAATGAACAAATAGCTTATGTTTTAAATGGAGTTAAGCATAGCCTATTTGAGATGTCAACATAGGCTATCAAATTCAATAAAAAGAAACATAAACCATCATCATTCATATTTTCCATCAAGCACATAAGAGAGATTACAAATGAAATCATTATGTTAATTTAATATGTTTCATGAGAGCTTCATTACCCCTGAATTGAAGGGGTTTAGCAACTCATATTTGAAAGCATGATAACATAGAATGATTTCAACATGAAAAGAAAAGGAAAATGAGAGCAATTAAAATAAAAGAGAGCTAACTACTAACATGAAATAAAAGGAGCATAAGAGAATTAAAAGAGCATAAAAGAAAGCATAAATTTAAATTGCATGAAAGTAAAAGACAAGGCTAAGAAGCCATGAAAGAAACTTTTGTTTATCTTTGATTTTGTGGCTACAACTTGCATGAAAGGTAAGAAGATAATTACTTAAGATATAAGGGGTATTTATACATGCTTAAAACCCTAATTCATATTTTAGGGGGCTACCTAAAATACCCTTTAGGAAGTGTAACCTCCAAGTAATCATTAGGGAATTAATTAATCCCCACCAGCATGCCTTTAAACCTCCATTAATATGTGCATGTGCTTTTAATTGTGGACCATATGGTAGTGGGTTAGTGGGCTCCTCCATGTTGCACGAATTAATTTATTTCCATTCTTCATTTGTCTTCAACATATGTGCATGTATTCATCCATGAACCCTCTTCATATTTGCAATTCATTTCCTACAAATAAAAATAGAAATGTGGAAATAAATTTTCAAATTAAATCATACACAAAATTACCATTTTACCCCTTCAAATGAAGATGAATAATGATGATTTGAAAACAATTTAAATTTTGGTTTAAACATGTAAAATACCCTAATATGCTCATTTATTTAATTAAAAGAAGATTAAATATAGAAGTAAAACTATGCACTTTTACGTGCACATCATTCATAATTCGCCAAGGTATTGAACTCATGGATGTCCTCTTCCACAAAAGGATCTACTTGCTAAAGATCGATGAACTCTCTCCACGTAGCACTTCATTGGGACTTTGAAATGAATGAAGCCTCGAATCTTCCCCGGTACTGCTCCCAAGAGATCTCCTCTGTAGGATTCTCTATATTTGTCATCTCCCTCCAATCCAAAGAATCTTCATGCAACTATCTTGAAGCTACCCTTATATTCTGCACATCATTCAACCCCAAATCTCTAAAGATATGCTCACTCGCCTTTAGCCAATTCAATGCTTCTACAGCCAACCCTTTTCCGATAACCATCTTGTCTCCTAGGTTTGGTGGGTTTGACTCTACTTTGGAAAATCCACTTCTGCAACTGGCCTTGGCTTTGCTACTGGCATATTCTCTCTCATCATTTGCAGCATGAACTTTCGCAATATACATTTACATCCATTCCCCCAACAAGTGAGAGTGCCTCATTCTCGACTGCCAAAGGCACTTACCTTCCATTAACTTCAGTGATCAGTGTGTTATCATTCTATCTCGGAGCATAAGTTCCTCCTACTGTAATTCTTCCACTCCTCATTTCCATTTTCTGCAAAGAAGGTCTTCATCGAGGACAGAAGGAAGAAAGTGATTTAGCAATAAAAAAATCTCTACTAAACTTATCTATATCTCTATATAGCAAAGTACAAATATATTACATAGTAGTGTATACCTTCCCCAAGGTGTTTGCTTTCTAATATTTAACTTTAGCTAAATTTTTACTTAGCTTCCTTTTACTTAAGTGTCCCTAACCTAAGCAATGACACAAACTTTAACATCCCTCGTTTTGAATCCTAAAGAAAGAACTTTAGTGTTCTGCGGTCACCTTGGAATTATCTTTTGGTTATATAGATGAAATCAGTTATATAAAATAGTATTAAGTAAACAGTGCAGATACTAACTAAAATTTAGAAACACATTATAATAATTCATGATTAAAAATTTAGTTCCCAAATTTGACCCTACGCGAGGGTCAAAAATATAATTAAACTTTGATAATTGTGTTATGCCCAATTTATGAAGATGATGACACAACCACTTGATACAAAGGAATCGAAATGAAAATAATAATCCCAAGCCTTTTACTTTATCTTTGGCTCTTTTATTCGTCACCTTAAAATTATCCTGTTTAAACCCATAAAATCCAGCCTACTCGGACAAGTACCCATGAGTTTATTGAGAAAACCATGAAAAAATAAGGGTCGGACGAAAAGTCTAGTATGAGTAATATATTGCCCTAAACATAAAAGATAGTGAGACCACGTCGCTAAAGCATAGAATTGTTAGTCTGCGGAAGATGAATGTAACGACCCGTAAATTTCAACTGTTTTAATAACGTAATTAGTTGAAATTTTGTGAAATTTTAAACGATAAATTTTTTAAATAAAAATTTAATATTTGCAATACGTCTAGTTAAACATAGCGACTGGTAAATTTTCGTCCGAAAATATGAAAGTTTATTTCGCGCGTAAATTCACTTCAATTTAATCAGGTAAAAAGCAATGAAAATAAAATGTTTTCGAAACCTAAATATTTTTACATAGAAAAATTCTAAACCATCTTCTGAGCAAGATGTCAGTTTGTCGTTTTTCCAAATTCGGACATCTTTGGCTCCGTCGATCTTATTTTTCAGCGTTTTTCTTGCATTTTCCGCTATTAGAAATTTCGAATTTTTATAATTCAATCGTAGCACTGATACACGTATACCGTTTTGATCGTCTCGTCGCGCTGATCTTTACGATATATTTTTTTGTGTATTTCGGAATCCGAAAGTCGGCGAGTCTACGGAACGTTTACCGTATCGGTACCGGTTTCGTGCCTTTGTGGTTCTTCGTGGCTATTCAAATTTCCACCGCGAAAATTCCAATAGTCTTTGCATTTATTTTTCTTGAATTCAGATACTTGCTTTTATTATTCCATCCGTTCAAAATATATTATGCTGGGAAAGTAAATATACGAATGACTGGCTACAGTAACTACACGTCTTCTTCCCTTTTCTATGTTGTTCATCTTTCTCTTCATAATTTCGTTTTCCATCAACAAAGAAAAAAAAATTTAAACACAAATGATGAAGGCCGCCTCCAACCTTCTGCGAACAGCCATCCTTCCACTTTGCTTTGCATTACAAGCACCCAAGCCTCTTTCTTCTCCACTGTCTTCTCCCTTGCATCCAAACTTCCTTTCCAGATCAACACATGCAAACCATCTCATGCCTTCCCCTTCCTCAAGCCTCCCATTCCATTCAAGCAACCACCACCGCTTCCTCCACCACGAACACCTCTTCTTCCTGCATCCGCCTACTGCAACCCCTCGCCGAACGCTGCAACCAACGTGCCTTCACCCAGCTGTTTTCCAACCCATGCACACAACCGAGATGCACAGCCTCCGCCCCTCTTTGCCAACCAACGTGCTCGGCAGGTCGTCCACCACTCATCCGCCTCCGCCTCGTTCCCTCTCTCCTTCTCCCTCCCTCTGGTCCAGAGCTCTCCGCCTTCGCGTCGATCCGCTGGCACATACGCTCGCCCACTCACTATCGTCTACCTCCTCTCAGCCCATCTCTTCTCCTCTTTCTTCGCTTCAGCCGCATGTTATGTAAGGTATTATACATATTTTATATTATTATATTAGTTTCTTTCATATATATGGGCTGTTTTAGTTAGTATACATATTTTACTATAAAGGAGAATTGTATGTGTACGCTAGTTATATATCTTTGGGTTTAGACATATATTGATCGCATATGAATGGTAGTTTATGATAGTTAAGTATGTATATTTATACAACAGTTTGTTTACGTTATTTGTATATTTAGTTGTATACACAAATGTTTCTATTGCGGTTATATAGTATATATGTTGTATACTTATATTTTTTTTAAGACTTGTTCTATACGTATATATGTTTATATATCAACTGGTTCGTTTCGTGTGTACGTACGTATATATTATATCGGCTATATACGTGTTATATATTTACTGTTGAGTCAAGGTGTACTGGTATATAATTGTTGATATTATTTTAAGTGTATGTTATATGCTGTATGTAGATTTTATATATGTAAGTTGTATTCATTCAGTAGTTACTATGATTCAAAATGCTGTTATAGAGAGTGAGGTTCATGCTGGTACACGTTTGTATAGGTGAAATTTTTAATAGCCCACCTTACTGTTTCCAATCTATATATATATATAGATATTGTAATTTTAAAATATAGCACGCATAGATTTTAACTTTTTTAATTATCGCGTAGTCATATTTTATATGTTGGTTGTACGTAACTTGTTTCTAAAAAAAAAAAAAACTTTTCCAGAAGCTTTTAAAAGTTGATTATACACATAATATTGTGTTAGTTAGCAGCATGTATATGTTGCACATATGCTCGTGTATAAGTGCGGTTGCTACTATTAGCCTTATGTTATATTAAAGTTAGTTTATATATCAATATAATATACATAAGTTAAATTACCTATGTCCTAATGACGGCTGACGGGTCAATATATAAGTCATATAGATTAAGTTCAGATATATATATATATATAGTTATAGATGTCGGTTATTTATGTTATTTCGAAAGTTGTAAGTTTATATATATCGTTTTTATATGTATTTGTATTAGTGGTATGCATACAAAGTTACGACAGTTTTGAAAATTATATATTGGTTTAAGGAAAAAATAAATATAATATACTTTTGTTTTGATTTTATCTGCATCGAACCAGTTTTGAATTGATTTCGTCTATTTCTTATCGATCAGCTTGTCCGTCGAATTCGTTCCCATCTCACAGTGCTTTGGATGTATAGCTCACCTCATTTTCGTTCTTCTCTAACCTCGAAAGGTGAGCACTCACTCACGACTAACGTTCTTTTATTTATTAAATTTGATTTCAATTGAAACGACAATTGAAATATGCTGCCGTTAGTTATTTACATTGTTATTACCTGTATTAGTTCACCTGTGACATCTGACACCACTATCTGTTATTTATACAATGATAATTCAGTTTGGCTGATAATTGATTGATTGTTGATGTTTATAATGGACGTTAAATTGTAGTGTTAAATGATAAATAGTATGCAAAATTGAAATGGATATAGGATAGTTAACAATTATAAAACTGATTTATATGTTAAACTTGATTAGCGAATATGACCCCTTTATTTGTTAAATTAATTGACATGTAAAATAGTGATAATTACACTTTGAACCATCGACGTATATTGGATAAATTGTTGTAGTATTAAATTGAAATTGAATGACAAGTGAAAAACTGTATAAATAATTAGTGGAATAATCTTTAATCTACATGAAATGATAGTGTAGATTCTAGAAATAATTATATTAATTCGTACAAATAACAATGCGAATTAATACGGTTATTTCGGGATTATTTGAATTGATTATTGGATTGTTATTGTTTGTGGTTATTGCTTGTTTATTTACTTTTACACCATCCCAGTTATCACACTGCAAGTTCCCTTTGTTATGTTTTGATTTTGAATTGAATTGGAATCGGGTTGAAATGATAAATACCCAAATTGAACTTTGACCTAGGATAGAAATTTAAATAAAACCCGATTGGTCAATAATTTGATTTAAAAATAAAATGAAGATTTTATTTGAATAAATAATATGGTTTTGAAATGAAGTTGAAATTTGAATTTTAATGAAAGGAAAATGTTAATATTTAATAATCTGAAACAAAATGTTAACAATGCAATTGATGAAAGAATGTTGTTTAATTTGAGAAATGATTTAATAATTAAGTTCGAAATTATTAAACTTTGAAATGATTTAATAATTAAGTTTGAAATTATAATTAAGTTTGAAATTATTAAACTTTGAAATTATTTAATAATTAAGTTTTGAATTATTTAATAATTAAATAAGATTGAATTATTTAATGATTAAATTGAATTGGATTCTTTAATAAGAGAAATTGAACTTTTGAATAAGTGAATTTTACTTCGTAAATAATTGAAATTGAGTTCTTTATTAATTAAGTTTTGGAAATTATTTAAGTGAGTAAAAAAGTGAAATTGAATTTCTTTAACAAGAAATAAAATGTGATTTATTGAAATTAATGTAAGACTTGAAATTTAAAGAATTTGGTTTGATGAATTTAATTTAATCAAATTTGTAAGTTTTGATATAATGAAGTTGAATTTAAATAATGGGCTTAATGAATTGGAAATTTAATAGAAATTGTTTTGAATGGAAAATTTACTTAATGAATATTGAATGAAATCGATAAATGAATTTAAATTTGATTTGAATGTTAAATTAAATTAATTTAAATGTTTTCGAAATGAAACTTATATACGAACTTGAATCAATATTTGAATGGTTTTAAATAAAGATTGAAATTGAATTATAAGATTTTGAAATGATAATTTGGAAGTTTTGAAACGTAAATTATTGGAAATTGGTTTTGAAAGACAAATGAAATGTTGATTTACGAATCCTATTTGAAATTGAAATTGATTTGGTTTTGAAATAAACAAACGACCAATCGGTGTAATAATTACGAAAGTTATTAAAGAGACCGGAATCGGTTATGGATATACTCTCTATCTAAACCGAAAACCACTTTAATAACTATACGCGGAGTGATGATCCAGAATGAAGTGGTTGGAATGATGTACGTGTTGACTGAAGAAAGAGAACGATGATGGATAGCCTTGACACTTGTGTCAAATTGGAAATGACTAAAACAGGAGCCGTGCCGGGCCAATGGAGGATTAGCTACCTCAAGTGGACACACTTCTTCGAACTACTTATTACTTGTTGTCGATTGGTGCACCCTTGATTTTGGGAGTGTTGTTTCACGGTGTTGCGGGCGCTGCGGCGTTGCGTTCTCACCAGTCCGGATCAGGCGAACGGTAGTATCACTACCTTGGGTATTGCCTCATGTGCCTTGTCATACTTGTATCCCTTTATTCGCGACCACTACGATTTTGGTTAGTACCTTTAGTATATGGATTGCCCTCTGGTGACTTCCGGTTTTGGGGAAACTACGGTCTTGTATATGCTTTTGGGAATAAAAATGTGTTAAGGGTGGAATGGGCCATGACTTAACACTATTTTGATATCTTATTATTACTAATAGACATTATCTACTTATCGTACACTACTACATAGTAGATAGTTTAACGGATCCTTAAAGGATGGTTATTCCAAACATCCTTTGAGTTACTTGTATTTCAATTGCTATTTCACTTGAGTTGGATTTATTAATATAAGAATGTTAATCCTGACTCAAGCGTCTTGTGTTTTTGCTTTACGCTCGGGTCAGACTGAGTGTACCAGTATTCGAGACTCACCTTTGGAGTTGGAGCTTTGCTTGAAGATCCAGCCATCTATTCTGCTTTCAGTATTCGATGATTCCAGTGATGTATTCTGATTTGTATCTGATGTATCGTATTACTCTTCCGTTGTATCTGGTTTAACTCTGATGTAACTTATACATTTATATAGTAGCTTCATGAATTACTATCTCTTTTATTTCCGCTGCAATTATTACTCTGTGTCTGTGATCTGTGATTAGTTTATTTACTGTATATGTTCAGTTTTGCTAAATTTAAATTAACAACGCGGTATTTTGAGCAATTCAACTCCGGCATGAGTGTCTACCTATACACTTATAATGGATGCGAATGGTCCAAAATAGCGGGTCGTTACAAGTGGTATCAGAGCTTTGGTAGCTCTAGGCAAAACTTAACATATAGGGTAAATGTATTTACAGAATCACTCTCATTCGAGTTTCAATCTCTTCCTTTGACTCAATTCCTTTGAATTTTGGAACGTTCCCTCGGTTTCGAAATTCATTCGTGCCCTTCACTATTCGTCTTCTTTCAATCATGGAGCACCCCGTAACTCCATTCTGAATGATATCTATAATAGATCGGCGGTCTCGCCAATCTTAGAATGATTCGTAAAGGAGTAAACTCATTTACAATAGGCATCGATTTACCGGAGATTTCTGTATCCTCGGTTTACGATGCTATCTATTACCTGCTATACCTGAATTCCATCTCTTGAGATCGAGTGTTGATTTACCTTGGAATTCAATGTCGATCTTATTCTTGAAGTTACGGATGACCCGGTTAAGGTTGCCCGTGAATTAAATAAACTCATCTATATCCCGATTGTGGTAATTGAATTATCTTATCTTCTGTTTCAAACTTATTTTTCGAATCAAAATTCTCTTTGATTTGATTCCCATCAAATTTGAATCTCTATCCTTATTTTGAAAATTCATTCTTGTATCGTCGAGCAAAGAAATGTATTTGTAAACTAATATATATAAATGCTTTAAAATATATGCTGTATTGTTTGAGTGGTTGAGGTTGATTTGGGTTTCTGATCGATTCGTCTGATCAACGCTATCGATAGGATTTCCAAAACACTTGAGCAGAGCAAGCTGACACAATGTTGTTTTCAAATTTGGAAAATAAAATAAAGTTTGTATGATTTTACTATATATATATAAGTATGAAATTTTCTTTAACCAAACTGTAATAAATTAATTGTTGGAGTGATAATATTTGATTATCATTTATTGTTTTGTAAACAATTGACTATTGCAATATAAATAATTGAAGTTATAAACTTGGCTATAATGCAAATTTGAAATCTGAAATGTATTTAAATCAAGAATTTGAGAATTTAAATTTTTGGGTGATTTCAATTTGGTTTTTAGTTTTAAGTGTATAGTATTTAAAATATTTTCAAATAAAAATCGTTTTCAAAGAATTTTTAAAATGTTGAAATCAGTACTCTTCTCTTTGTCGCTGGAAAATAATTTCGGTGATGGCGGCCGCATCATCGACGTTCATTTTCGAGTTTCGAAGTGGAGAAACCATTCTGTAGCCTTGCTACGGTTTTGTTGGGAAAAATATTTAATTTAAATTTCTAAAATATGACTTGATTTATATATATATATATGGGTATATTATTTTAAATTTAATTTGATTCAATATATATAGTATATACAAAATTATTTCTAATGGGTTTGAAATTAAATGGAATATCAATTCTTAAAAATCATGTTAAATGATGTTTTCAATTATAAATAAAGCTAAATTTTGAATAAGTATTTTAACTTGAAATAATTGAATTTTAAAATTTTATTTGTATAGTACTAAATTGCATTTCAAAATAACTTACCTAAATCATTCAGAAGTTGAATATGTAATTGGATAACATACAATATAAATTGAATTTATAAATAAAATTTGAGGGTCTATAATAAATGTTATACACTAAATTTTGATTATAAAGATGTTAATAGAGTTAGATAGGATAATAAGTAAACAGTTAATAATGAAATAAATTTGTTTTGAAAGAATTAATAAATTTGTCTTGAAAAATTAATAAATTGAAATTTGATCAGCTTAATGAAATACCTTGAATTTAAAAGCAATTAGTAAATATAAATTAATTTAAATCGAAACTTTTATGGTTTAAATTAATCTATATGGATTAAATATATGTGGTAAGATATATTAAGAAGAATAAATTTAACAGTAATTTGGAATAAAGAAGAATTTAAAATTGTTGAAGAAAATAGAATTATAATAAAAGACTATTCAAATTTATGGTTTAGAAATTGTAAATTGAAGATAATTGGATAATAAGAAATGAATTTAGAAATAGTTGAGATTGATTTTAGTGCAATCAAATGGATTAAATCAATTATTGAATATCAATTAATTTGAATTTGAATTTATATGGTTTAAATTAATTGTTATTTGTATTTCAGATCTGTTTTCTTTCTGGTTGTTTCTATTCTCCTACCTTGTTCCTTTTCGGGGACGAAAAGTTTTGAGTGGGGGAGAGTGTAACGACCCGTAAATTTCAACTGTTTTAATAACGTAATTAGTTGAAATTTTGTGAAATTTTAAACGATAAATTTTTTAAATAAAAATTTAATATTTGCAATACGTCTAGTTAAACATAGCGACTGGTAAATTTTCGTCCGAAAATATGAAAGTTTATTTCGCGCGTAAATTCACTTCAATTTAATCAGTTAAAAGGCAATGAAAATAAAATGTTTTCGAAACCTAAATATTTTTACATAGAAAAATTCTAAACCATCTTCTGAGCAAGATGTCAGTTTGTCGTTTTTCCAAATTCGGACATCTTTGGCTCCGTCGATCTTATTTTTAGCGTTTTTCTTGCATTTTCCGCTATTAGAAATTTCGAATTTTTATAATTCAATCGTAGCACTGATACACGTATACCGTTTTGATCGTCTCGTCGCGCTGATCTTTACGATATATTTGTTTGTGTATTTCGAAATCCGAAAGTCGGCGAGTCTACGGAACGTTTACCGTATCGGTACCGGTTTCGTGCCTTTGTGGTTCTTCGTGGCTATTCAAATTTCCACCGCGAAAATTCCAATAGTCTTTGCATTTATTTTTCTTGAATTCAGATACTTGCTTTTATTATTCCATCCGTTCAAAATATATTATGCTGGGAAAGTAAATATACGAATGGTTGGCTACAGTAACTACACGTCTTCTTCCCTTTTCTATGTTGTTCATCTTTCTCTTCATAATTTCGTTTTCCATCAACAAAGAAAAAAAAAATTTAAACACAAATGATGAAGGCCGCCTCCAACCTTCTGCGAACAGCCATCCTTCCACTTTGCTTTGCATTACAAGCACCCAAGCCTCTTTTCTTCTCCACTGTCTTCTCCCCTACATCCAAACTTCCTTTCCAGATCAACACATGCAAACCATCTCATGCCTTCCCCTTCCTCAAGCCTCCCATCCCATTCAAGCAACCACCACCGCTTCCTCCACCACGAACACCTCTTCTTCCTGCATCCGCCTACTGCAACCCCTCGCCGAACGCTGCAACCAACGTGCCTTCACCTAGCTGTTTTCCAACCCATGCACACAACCGAGATGCACAACATCCGCCCCTCTTTGCCAACCAATGTGCTCGGCAGGTCGTCCACCACTCATCCGCCTCCGCCTCGTTCCCTCTCTCCTTCTCCCTCCCTCTGGTCCAGAGCTCTCCGCCTTCGCGTCGATCCGCTGGCACATACGCTCGCCCACTCACTATCGTCTACCTCCTCTCAGCCCGTCTCTTCTCCTCTTTCTTCGCTTCAGCCGCATGTTATGTAAGGTATTATACATATTTTATATTATTATATTAGTTTCTTTCATATATATGGGCTGTTTTAGTTAGTATACATATTTTTACTATAAAAGAGAATTGTATGTGTACGCTGGTTATATATCTTTGGGTTTAGACATATATTGATCGCATATGAATGGTAGTTTATGATAGTTAAGTATGTATATTTATACAACAGTTTGTTTACGTTATTTGTATATTTAGTTGTATACACAAATGTTTCTATTGCGGTTATATAGTATATATGTTGTATACTTATATTTTTTTTAAGACTTGTTCTATACGTATATATGTTTATATATCAGCTGGTTCGTTTCGTGTGTACGTACGTATATATTATATCGGCTATATACGTGTTATATATTTACTGTTGAGTCAAGGTGTACTGGTATATAATTGTTGATAATATTTTAAGTGTATGTTATATGCTGTATGTAGATTTTATATATGTAAGTTATATTCATTCAGTAGTTACTATGATTCAAAATGCTGTTATAGAGAGTGAGGTTCATGCTGGTACACGTTTGTATAGGTGAAATTTTTAATAGCCCACCTTACTGTTTCCAATCTATATATATATAGATATTGTAATTTTTTTTTTTGCAAGGCAAGCGGGGTTGGATGGTCCCCTACCACTTTATTGGAGCACCTTAGACACACATAGATACAAGAGTACATAGAAAACAAAGGCACACCAATGAAGAGAAAAACAAAAAAAAACAAGAATACAAATAAGAACTCAAGAGATTGCATCAAGAGCTCTTTTAATTCCAGGATCGAAAATGAACCCAAGACATGATATGTCTGATCTGATAGCAGCATAAACTCTGGACCTTAGCTGCGTAGGGGTCAACCTGCTATCCTGTCTGAACACATTATTATTTCTTACTTCCCATATAACTCTGACCACTTTTTTAAGCATGTATAGGAATGATCTTTTTCTGTCTCCATTTTCTCCTGTCAGTCTAAAGATTTGATCCCATAGGTCTGAGTTTGTACCAGCCACGAGAAGCTCTCCTGATACAAGCATAAGATCAGTCCATAGAGAACAGATGATAGGACAGGAGAAGAACAAGTGGTCCCTTGTTTCCTCATTAGCGTTGCAAAAGGTACAAGACGTGTCTGTGAGCATCCCTCTATCACTTAGCTTGTCCTTTGTAAATAAAGCTTTATTTAAAATCTTCCATAGATTGATATTTTCTTTAGCAGTATTGTCCTTTTTCCAAACCCTTTTGTACCATTTCCATGTTATGAGATTATCAAAACCTGCCAGAGAACTGTATAACAAAGAAATAGAGAAAGTATTGCTTCCAGAACCCCACATGATTTTGTTATCCATACCGTTGTGAACTTTTATACTACGGGCTTGAACACCGTAATGCATGTTTCCATTACACAGCAAAGGTGGCAAACAAATAGTATTAAAACTGATATAATCTCTTACCTCAGCACTTTGACCTATACCACTCAACAATTTTTCAAGATAAGAACATGATTTTTCAAGAGTTACTCCCTTATTGATCCAAGGGTCAGACCAAACTTTAGTGTCATAACCAACTCCGACTTTGTATTGCACATGAGGCATAATTATTTCCCTATACTTGAAAAGAGCTCGCCAGGTCCAACTTATATTCTGAGGAGGTTTCATTTGCCAGAAATCTCTACCTCTTAAAACATTTTTACTGGACCAGACAACCCAGACATTATCCTTTTCATTTAATAAGTTATCTAGATGTTTCATCATGGCAGCTTTGTTCCAAAGTGCCATGTTAAGCACACCTAAGCCTCCAAGTCTGATTGGCCTTTCAATAACTTTAAAGGCAATCGGTGCAGAGTAATTTCCTTCAGTCTTTCCATTCCATATAAATCTCATCATCGCTGTTCTGATCATCTTTGTTAGCTTTGAGGGAAGTAGAAAGGTTCTTGACCAATACACTTGCATGGAGAACACAACTGCCTTAACCCAAGTAATTCTACCAGCTTGACTTAACAATCTATTTGTCCATGAATTCAGCTTATTAGTAATTCTATAGTATAGAGGCATGCATTGAGTTACTGTGATTTTGGTTGTTGCAAGAGGAAGCCCTAAGTAAGAGCTGGTATCATTGTGGTTTCTCAGACCAGTGTACTCCTGCAGAATATCTATGGTGTGCTGTGGCACTCCAGCAAGAAGCATCTCAGACTTAGATATGTTAACCTTAAGACCAGTCATGTTGTGAAACTCAGATAGGGTGTCAAGAATTGCTTTAATAGTGGGAAGATTAGGGTTACAGAATATAACCAAATCGTCAGCAAACATTAAGGCAGTTACCCTAGGGTCTTTACACTTTGGGTGAAGGCTAAACAAATTATTTTCAACCAACTTATTAATCATCTTTGTTAGGAGTTCCATGACCATGATAAAAATGTATGCAGAAATAGGGTCCCCCTGCCTTACACCTTGTTTACTATTAAAGAAACCCACAGGAGCCCCATTTATAATTATAGAGAACTTGGCACCTTTAATACATTCATAAATCCATGTTATAAAATGATGGGGGAAGTTCATATAGCCCATAATTCTGACTATACTATCCCACTGCAACATATCAAAAGCTTTCATAATATCAAGCTTTAACATACCCCTAGCAGATATATTTTCCCTAGCATAGCCATTCAAGAGCTCATGAGATAAGAGCACATTGTCTAGAATACTCCTACCTGTCAGAAAAGCAGCTTGATTGGGGGAGATAATGGAGGGTAGGACAGTTTTAAGTCTTGATGCTATGATTTTGGTGATACACTTATAGATAGTATTACAACAAGATATTGGTCTGAACTCAGCAACCTTACTAGGGCATTTGACTTTGGGAACAAGGGTAATATTAGTGTTATTGAAAAATTGCACTAACTTTGCAGTTTTGAAGAAATGTTGAATGGCACAGATAACATCATCAGAGACTATATCCCAGCAAGAGTAGTAAAACATAGCATTAAAACCATCAGGGCCTCCACTAGAACTTCTTTTTAAAGAGAACATAGCCTTTCTTATTTCAGAAGGGAGAACTTCCATGCCAAGGGATTTTTTCTCCTGCTCACTAATTTGAGGTATAATTTGCGGGTCAATTGTGTCAATGGCAGGGGAGAAGTTGGTCGAGTTACCAAACAATGTTCTAAAATGACTAATGAATGCATTTTCAATATCAGCCTTGAAGCTGTGCGTATTACCCATATTATCTTCAATCATCTTGATATTCTCTCTATTCTGCTTGGCCCTTAGTGTAGCATGAAAGAAGGCAGAATTCCTATCACCATCTCCAAACCATTTGTTTCTGGCTTTTTGTTTCAACATTGAATCCTCCTTGATCAATGCTTGTTGGAATTGTTCGGAAATATAATGCTCTAAACTTGCTAGAGTGGGGTTATGAATATCATTCATCAGTTGAGTTTGAGTTTCTTCAAGCTTGGTTCTCCAGTAATTGCTTTGCCTTGCACCTTTGCCATATTTAGCTCCAGCCCACTGTTTAAGATGAGCTTTTAAGGCACCTAGTTTCCTCTGCAAAATAATAAGAGGATTACCAAAGAAAGGTGTGAGCCAGATTTTCCTTACCTCATCTTGGAAATCAGGCTCACTAATCCAAGCATTAAAAAATTTAAAACTTTTATTATTTATCATAGCAACTGAACTCAGGCTTAGGATTATAGGGGAGTGGTCAAATAAAAGAGGGGGAGGAGAGTGAACAGAAATGGCTGGCCAGAAATCAAGTGCATTTTGATTGCAAAATGCATGGTCAATGGAAGAGTAAGTTCTAGGGCTAGAGATTCTTTTATTATTCCATGTATGCTGCATCCCAGTTTTTTTAAAAGTAATTAGCTCAGAATTGATAAGGCAGGATTTTAGTGGTTTTATTTCATTGTTAGATAGGGCATTCCTTCCTAATCTTTGATTGAGCTCAAAACAACAGTTGAAATCCCCTAAGATCAGCCATGGATGGGAGTTTTGTCTAAAGAAGGGTATAGAGTGCATAAGAGACTTTCTAGCATTCACAGAGTTGAATGCATAAACAAATGTCAGATAAGAAGAAAAGTTAGTTGAGGTGGAAACTGCATGGCAATGGATGAATTGAGGAGATGAGGTTATGATAGAGAGGGTAATCAAGCAGGGGTCATACAGAATAAGAATCCTACCGTATAGAGCTTGGTCTAAGTTATGGAGGAAACTCCATGAAGGATTGATAAGCCTAGCTGCTCTAGCTGTAGCTTGTTGATCAAGTTTAGTTTCCAAAATTGCCATGACTTTCAATTTATATTCAGCAATAATCATCTTGCATTGGGAGAGCTTAATGTCATTGTGGGCTCCCCTAATGTTCCATGCTCCTATTGCTTCAAACATTGATTAAACTGGAAGTTTTACGGCCTTTCTTTTCTTTTCTCCTTGTAGGATAAACATGAGCATTGGTGCTTGGTGGATTCTTTGTCTTGGCTTGGGGGGAGACAGCGGCTGCTAGGTTGGGGACTGGAGGCTTAAATGCATGTGGAGGAGGAATATGGTTATAAGGATAATTAGGTTCAAAAGGGACAGGGACATGAGGTTGAGGATCAGATTCAGCCTGGTTGAATCGGGTTTGAGGAGAGATGCCATGGCTTCCAGAGGGAGAAAGAGTAGTGTTCAATTGATGATCATTCCCTTGGTCAGTAGGAACTACTAAGGTATGTTGATGTGGAGTTGGTTGAATAGAGGGATTATTGCAGGTAGTTGAAAGGGAAAGGTTAGATGTCACAGAAGCATGAGCAATTATAGGGTAATTGGTCTCACCAGCAATTAAATTTTGTGTCTGCATATTACTTGTATCTTCCATGAAGGCTTCAACTGAATTTAGGATGTCAAACCTATTTTCTGTTATAATTTCATTTTCCATCACCTGTTCATTAATGATTTGGTTGTCTGGTTTACTGTTGTATGGTGCATCATCATCAATATTTTCTTCTTGCATGGGAATGTTCACTTCTGCTTGTTCATGCAGATTACTCGTACTATTTTGGTTTACATCACCTTTATTACTAGTTTCCTTCATAGGGTTTTCTTCTACTACATTCTCTCTAATTTCTCCCTCCTCAATCTCAACATCATTATTATTATTAGAAACTTTTTGCACAAAACTCCTTTCATTGCTAACATTAATCCCAACAGCTTGCTTCTCTCCACTATTTCTCTTGTCTGTCACTATATTTTCTTTCTTTTTACTAATTCTATTCACCTTTTGCCATCTTTTATTTACTAACAGTTTCTTTTTTCTTGTCATTCGGCTTCCTTTCTCATTCTTCTTTGCTTGTTTGGACTTCACAGTTACTTCTTCAGCCTCCACTACTTCTTCAATATCACATTCCATCGTTTTGTGACCAAAAGTTTTACATTTAGTACAAATGTCAGGTCGCCAGAGGTAGTCTACGTATACTCTTTGCACTCCACCATCAACCAGTTGCACTAAGAAGTCATCAACTAGCTCCTGATTTGGATTTACTTCTACTAAACATCTAGCAAAATCAAGTCTTTGTTTATTTTCAGTTCTCTCATCAAGGCAAAGAAGTTTTCCTAACCTGCTGCATACCCAATTTGACCCAAAATTAGATTTTGCAAATAGTGGTATGTTATATAATCTGACCCAGATTGGTACTGCCTTCACTGCTCCACAAACATTGCTTATTGAAGAGTTGTATTCAGTGATGATGAATAGTTTGTTGCTCATAATTATTGGATCAGCTCTAAGAATCTTCTCTCTGTCATCAGAGCAGGTGAAAGACAAGAGAAAAATGTTACCATCTGATTGAATAGTGAAAGTACCCTTAAGCTTCCACATACTTTCTAGCTTCTTTTTGACAGCAGTGAATGAGAGAGGTTTGTCCAGGAAAAACCCCACAAGAAAGTCACACCAAACTTCCTCTCCTGCTTGCACAACACCTTCACAGAGTTGGAGCACGTCATTGTTGAGGGAAGGAGGAAGGTCAACAGGTGTGTACTTCCCCGCATGTATTGGTTTGCGTTTGAATAAGGAAGTCCAGGCTTGTTGACAGGCTGAGGAGTCAGGCAAGGTAGGAGAAGGAGGAAAAGGAGTAGAGAGAGGAGTGGTCGTCGAAGGTGGAGGAGGGTCAGGAAGGGGTGGAGGGGCAGAATGAGGCGGGTCAGAGATGATGGAAGGAACGGTAGGGGAGGGTAAGGGAGATAGAAGGGGAGGGAAGGACTGAGAAGATAAAGGAGGGAGAGGGGATGAGAGAACAGGCGCCATGATTCTTAGATTGAATTTATGAATTGTAATTTTAAAATATAGCACGCATAGATTTTAACTTTTTTAATTACCGCGTAGTCATATTTTATATGTTGGTTGTACGTAACTTGTTTCTAAAAAAAAACTTTTCCAGAAGCTTTTAAAAGTTGATTATACACATAATATTGTGTTAGTTAGCAGCATGTATATGTTGCACATATGCTCGTGTATAAGTGCGGTTGCTACTATTAGCCTTATGTTATATTAAAGTTAGTTTATATATCAATATAATATACATAAGTTAAATTACCTATGTCCCAATGACGGCTGACGGGTCAATATATAAGTCATATAGATTAAGTTCAGATATATATATATATAGTTATTGATGTCAGTTATTTATGTTATTTTGAAAGTTGTAAGTTTATATATATCGTTTTTATATGTATTTGTATTAGTGGTATGCATACAAAGTTACGACAGTTTTGAAAATTATATATTGGTTTAAGGAAAGAATAAATATAATACACTTTTGTTTTGATTTTATCTGCATCGATCCAGTTTTGAATTGATTTCGTCTATTTCTTATCGATCAGCTTATCCGTCGAATTCGTTCCCATCTCACAGTGCTTTGGATGTATAGCTCACCTCATTCTCGTTCTTCTCTAACCTCGAAAGGTGAGCACTCACTCACGATTAACGTTCTTTTATTTATTAAATTTGATTTCAATTGAAACGACAATTGAAATATGCTGCTGTTAGTTATTTACACTGTTATTACCTGTATCAGTTCACCTGTGACATCTGACACCACTATCTGTTATTTATACAATGATAATTCAGTTTGGCTGATAATTGATTGATTGTTGATGTTTATAATGGACGTTAAATTGTAGTGTTAAATGATAAATAGTATGCAAAATTGAAATGGATATAGGATAGTTAACAATTATAAAACTGATTTATATGTTAAACTTGATTAGTGAATATGACCCCTTTATTTGTTAAATTAATTGACATGTAAAATAGTGATAATTACACTTTGAACCATCGACGTATATTGGATAAATTGTTGTAGTATTAAATTGAAATTGAATGACAAGTGAAAAACCGTATAAATAATTAGTGGAATAATCTTTAATCTACATGAAATGATAGTGTAGATTCTAGAAATAATTATATTAATTCGTACACATAACAATGCGAATTAATACGGTTATTTCAGGATTATTTGAATTGATTATTGGATTGTTATTGTTTGTGGTTATTGCTTGTTTATTTACTTTGACACCATCCCAGTTATCACACTGCAAGTTCCCTTTGTTATGTTTTGATTTTGAATTGAATTAGAATCGGGTTGAAATGATAAATACCCAAATTGAACTTTGACCTAGGATAGAAATTTAAATAAAACCCGATTGGTCAATAATTTGATTTAAAAATAAAATGAAGATTTTATTTGAATAAATAATATGGTTTTGAAATGAAGTTGAAATTTGAATTTTAATGAAAGGAAAATGTTAATATTTACTAATCTGAAACAAAATGTTAACAATGCAATTGATGAAAGAATGTTGTTTAATTTGAGAAATGATTTAATAATTAAGTTCAAAATTATTAAACTTTGAAATGATTTAATAATTAAGTTTGAAATTATAATTAAGTTTGAAATTATTAAACTTTGAAATTATTTAATAATTAAGTTTTGAATTATTTAATAATTAAATAAGATTGAATTATTTAATGATTAAATTGAATTGGATTCTTTAATAAGAGAAATTGAACTTTTGAATAAGTGAATTTTACTTCGTAAATAATTGAAATTGAGTTCTTTATTAATTAAGTTTTGGAAATTATTTAAGTGAATAAATAAGTGAAATTGAATTTCTTTAACAAGAAATAAAATGTGATTTATTGAAATTAATGTAAGACTTGAAATTTAAAGAATTTGGTTTGATGAATTTAATTTAATCAAATTTGTAAGTTTTGATATAATGAAGTTGAATTTAAATAATGGGCTTAATGAATTGGAAATTTAATAGAAATTGTTTTGAATGGAAAATTTACTTAATGAATATTGAATGAAATCGATAAATGAATTTAAATTTGATTTGAATGTTAAATTAAATTAATTTAAATGTTTTCGAAATGAAACTTATATACGAACTTGAATCAATATTTGAATGGTTTTAAATAAAGATTGAAATTGAATTATAAGATTTTGAAATGATAATTTGGAAGTTTTGAAACGTAAATTATTGGAAATTGGTTTTGAAAGACAAATGAAATGTTGATTTACGAATCCTATTTGAAATTGAAATTGATTTGGTTTTGAAATAAACAAACGACCAATCGGTGTAATAATTACGAAAGTTATTAAAGAGACCGGAATCGGTTATGGATATACTCTCTATCTAAACCGAAAACCACTTTAATAACTATACGCGGAGTGATGATCCAGAATGAAGTGGTTGGAATGATGTACGTGTTGACTGAAGAAAGAGAACGATGATGGATAGCCTTGACACTTGTGTCAAATTGGAAATGACTAAAACAGGAGCCGTGCCGGGCCAATGGAGGATTAGCTACCTCAAGTGGACACACTTCTTCGAACTACTTATTACTTGTTGTCGATTGGTGCACCCTTGATTTTGGGAGTGTTGTTTCACGGTGTTGCGGGCGCTGCAGCGTTGCGTTCTCACCAGTCCGGATCAGGCGAACGGTAGTATCACTACCTTGGGTATTGCCTCATGTGCCTTGTCATACTTGTATCCCTTTATTCGCGACCACTACGATTTTGTTTTGTACCTTTAGTATATGGATTACCCTCTGGTGACTTCCGGTTTTGGGGAAACTACGGTCTTGTATATGCTTTTGGGAATAAAAATGTGTTAAGGGTGGAATGGGCCATGACTTAACACTATTTTGATATCTTATTATTACTGATAGACATTATCTACTTATCGTACACTACTACATAGTAGATAGTTTAACGGATCCTTAAAGGATGGTTATTCCAAACATCCTTTGAGTTACTTGTATTTCAATTGCTATTTAACTTGAGTTGGATTTATTAATATAAGAATGTTAATCCTGACTCGAGCGTCTTGTGTTTTTGCTTTACGCTCGGGTCAGACTGAGTGTACCAGTATTCGAGACTCACCTTTGGAGTTGGAGCTTTGCTTGAAGATCCAGCCATCTATTCTGCTTTCAGTATTCGATGATTCCAGTGATGTATTCTGATTTGTATCTGATGTATCGTATTACTCTTCCGTTGTATCAGGTTTAACTCTGATGTAACTTATACATTTATATAGTAGCTTCACGAACTACTATCTCTTTTATTTCCGCTGCAATTATTACTCTATGTCTGTGATCTGTGATTAGTTTATTTACTGTATATGTTCAGTTTTGCCAAATTTAAATTAACAACGCGGTATTTTGAGCAATTCAACTCCGACATGAGTGTCTACCTATACACTTATAATGGATGCGAATGGTCCAAAATAGCGGGTCGTTATAATGAATCTTAAGGCTTATTTAACACTAGAGGGGGGTGAATAGTGTTTACTAATTTTTGTGAATCCTTTTAAATTCTTTTAAGATTATAACTAAACAATGCAGAATCAACAATCACAGATGCAAATACAAAGAGACATAAATGTAGTAAAAGTAAAAAAGTAAAGTGTTGGAGAGATCATTACGAGGAATTTTCATACTGGTTCGGAGCTACCCTAGATCCAGTCCTATACAATTTCTTATATAGATTTCTTTTCAAATCAAAGTCAATACAATCTCTATTTCAAGGCTATGAGACACACCCTTCAGATTTTCAAATCTCTGGGTACACTCACTGGAATCAGACGGGACACCGGCACATCCACTTGGATTCAAATGGGACACCAAGCACACCACTTGATTTGTATGGAACACATGCACACCCACTTGGATTTCAAGGATACCAAGCACACCAAAGTGTATAGGAGTATGATTTGTTAGAGTTTATAGACTCAATTTCTTGATCTTGAATACAAATGTTCCTATAACCTCTTGAATAACACTTTGATCTTGATTTGAGTGAGAGAGATGAGAGAGATCAAAGAGGAAATAATAGAGAATCGAATGACAGAGTTTGAGTTTGATCCTGGTTGAATTTGAGAAGATTTTGAGTAGAATTTCTTTTAGTGAAAGAGGAGAGAAAATATGCAAAAGTAGTTTTAAAAATTTCGTTGGTAAAACCTCCTGTTTATAGAGAAACAACGGTCATGTCCATTCGTGAAGCGATGAAAAGACAATTCCTTTCAAATTTGAATTTTGAAATTCACGGCCTATATGTCGAAATATGCTATAGGAGTATGTCGATATACCCTTTGTAGTTTTGAAAAACGCTTTATAAAAATTGTTTTGAAAATATTAAGCTTTCTAAAATATTTTGAAACTTTGTACAATCGTCTAAATATAGTTTATATATATTTTAATCATATCAAAACCTAAGAAAACTTTATAAAATAATTTTGAAATATTTTTAAATATATAGGATTTAAATATGAATTTCTTTTGAAAATAATATATATAAAGTATAAGTGAATATATATTTAAAATCAAAGTTATAATAAATGTTATAATACATTTATAAACATTTGGAAATCATAAAACTAAAACTATAACATAGTATAATAGATTTAAAAATATATTTACAATATAAAATACTTAAAAACTTAATTACTCAAAATATAATAATCTTGTAAATAAAATCAAAAGTTAGAAAAAATTTGAAGGCCATTTTGAATGATCATTTTGAAAATAGGGATTCTTTAAAACCATTTTTAAAATTCAGAATATTTGAAAGCCATCTAACATCAGAGAATAGATTTTGAAAAATTAAGAGAGAGATCAAAGAAGTGCTATCAAGGTTTTAACAATGATCTATAACTCTATAACTTATCGGGCTATCATGAATCTTCAATACTCATGAGTCTTCAATCTCTAACTCTTGAATCTCTATATCAGCCTCTTGAATCTACACTTGATACTGTACAGTCTTCTTAATCAACGCCTGTTTAATATCCTGCACTATGTACTATATATAACTTGATAAGAATATTAGTATCTATATTTTGTATGATGTCATATGGGTGTTGTCATTAAAACTAATGCCTAAGGTACTAACAATATCCCCTTTATTGATGATGATAACCATGTTTATAAAATATGATATAACTACCCCTGAGTTACAAAACTCCCCCTTAATCTATACTTCGTTATTTTATATATTTGTCCCCTTTTGTCATTAACAAAAATTATTACCCAAACTCTCCTTAACTAAGGAATCAGATAATATATAAAAGTGGTAAGAATGATAATAGTAAATAAGTGATATGTTGTTTAAAGAAGAAAAGCCAATTTTATTAATCAATCCAATCCAATACGTATATTCAATTCAAATCAAACTAAATTCAAACTAAACCAAAGTCAAATAAATTCTAACCCTAATATAAGTTTATTCACACCAATCCTAATGTCAATGCAAACCAAATCAATCATACATATCAAACAATCCAAGAAACAACAATTCAAACAAATCAAACATCCTTATCCTAAACTAACATGATTTCCTAATAATTGAGGATTTATGAATAGGTCGGAAAGAATAATGGAGGCAGAAATTCCCTTTTTGCTCGACCAAATTTCCATTCATGTCAAAGCATTCTTCTCCAACACACTTGTCATCGACTTCCACTTCTTCCTCTTCTTCCTTCTCTTCTTCTTCTTCCTCTTCTTCCTCTTCCTCTTCATTGTTATTCACAGGATCATGAATGGCCAAGTTTGCAGCATCATCCTCAATGACTATTGGATTTGTGGTTCTATCCAATAGGTATTTTTGAAGATCTCTCAGAATTCTGCCATGTTTCTCTTGTTCCTTCTTCATTCTCAGTTGAATGACTTCCATTTCAAAAAGCATATTGAGAGTTTGCTTTATATCACTCTCAATCTTAGTCACCTTTGCTAATATGGAGTTTTAAAGAGAGCTCGGAGTGGAAGAATCAAAAGAAGATGATGTAGATTCATGCCTTGGACGTTTGGGATGGTTAGGATGCATTAATTTTATTTTATTTGAGGTTTTCAAAATGGGTTTGATTTCAAAATAAAGTGGTTATGTATAGCAGTTTTATGTTTAAATAAAGGAGGGAAATTTGAAATCTCAAAATAACTGCATATGTCAACATACATAGTTTGGATATGTCAAAATATCTAGTGTAATTTTTTTGTTTTTATTTTCTTTTTAATGTTTAATTTAAATGCTATTATTTTTATATTTCTGAGAAAGAACATATTCCTAACTCTCTTCTTAGTTTAATAAATGATGTCTGATTTAATGGTTTTGTTAATATATCAGCTATATGATTTTCAGTATTTATAAATTCGAGTGAGATTGTTTCTTTATTTATATTATCCCTTAGAAAGTGATGTCGTATATTTATATCTAGTTCTTGCATGATGAGTTCACACTAGTATTATCGCATTATATTAGTGACTTGGTAAAATTTAGGCTAAAATCTTTTAATGTCTGTTACATATAAATAACCAAAGAACAAGTTAATGCTGTTGAAAAATATTATGCTTATATTATGGACAAAGATACAGAATTTTTCTTTTTTCTAAACCAAGAAACTAGAGTGTGTCCTAAAAAGTGACAAGCTCCACTTGTACTTTTTTCAATCTGATTTGCAGCCAGCATAATTAGCATCACTATATGAAATTAAATCAAAGGAATCTTCTTTTGGATAAAAGAGTCCATAGTCTAATGTGTTATTTACATATCTTAATATTCGGATGAGTTTCCTTAGGTTGAGATTGATATCTTGCACAGAGACATACGCTATGCATTATATCATGTCTACTAGCAGTTATATAAAGCAGTGATCCAATCATACCTCTATACAATTTTTTATCTATATCTTTTGATTTTTATTCCTTATTTAATTTTTCATTTGTTGCCATGGGAGTTGGCTTACTACTGGTATTTGACATACCAAATTTCTTAAGTAAATTTTTAGCGTATTTTTTTTGACTTATGAAAATACCATTACTTAATTGTTTTATTTGTATTCCTAAAAAATAATATAGTTCTCCCATATGACTCATTTCAAATTCCTTAGTCTGTTGGTTGAACCAAAATAATATCGTTTGCATATATTTGTATTAGTTGAATATCATTGTTATTTCTTTTAATAAATAAAGTAGTATCTACTTTACCTATTTCAAAATTAGATTGTAGAAAATAAGATTTAAGTCTATCATACCATGCTCTAGGAGCCTGTTTTAGACCATATAGAGCTTTCTTTAATTTATAGACATGATTTAGAAATTTTTTGTCTTCAAATAGAGGGGGTTGTTCTACATAAACATCTTCTTTAATAAAACCATTTAAAAAGCACTTTTAACACTCATTTGAAATAATTTTAAATTATTATATTTGCAAAAGCGAGTAAGGATCTTATTACTTCTAATCTGGCTATGGATGCTTTATTTCTTACAACTTCTCCTTGTTCATTCATTTTATTCATATATACCCATTTAGTTCCTATTATAGATTTGTCTTCAGGTCTTAGGATTAATTCCCAAACATCATCTGTTGTAAACTGATTCAGTTCCTCTTGCATAGCAAGGATGCATAAATCATCTGATGACGCTTCCTTCGGATTTTTAGGTTCAATAGTTGAAATAAAAGTGACATTGCTCGTTTTATTTAATTCATTCCTTTATTTTACAACAGATTCTATATTTCCTAGAATATTTCTTATAGGATGATCTTTCAAATATTTTGTTATCTAATTTGGATGCAAATTTTCGGAATTATTATTATTTTCATCATTAGTTATTTCATCATTAGTAATTTCATTTGTTTTATCAACATTTTCTTATTCATCAATATTAGTATTATTATTTTAAAATTTTCATCAAATGAAACATGTGATGTCTCTTCAATAGTATTAGTTCTAGTATTGAAAACTCTATAAGCTTTACACCTGTTTGAATATCCAAATAAAATACCTTTATCTAATTTAGCATCAAAATTGTCTAAATTTTCTTTAGTATTCAGTATAAAACATCTACCACCAATAATCTAAAGTATTTTACTTTAGACTTTTTGTTATAAAATAATTTGTATGGTGTTTTCTTATTCGAAGGTCGTATTAAAATTTTATTTAATATATAGCATGCTGTAGCAACTGCTTCAGTCCAAAAGTTCTTAGGTAAATTGCTATCATTTAGCAAAATTCTAACGCACTCTTGGATCGTTCTATCTTTTCGTTTGACTACTCCATTTTGCTAAGGTGTTTCTGGAATGAAAAATTATGGGTAATATCTTTCTTATTACAAAAAATTTCAAAATTTTCATTTTTGAATTCTCCACCGTGATCTATTCAAATTATTTTGATTTTAATAGACATTTGATTTTGAATTCTTTTAACAAGATTTTAAACATTTCAAAAACATCACTTTTAAGTTTTAGAAAAATCATCCACGTAAACCTAGAAAAATCATCTACGATTATAAAGGCATATCTACTATGACTTAAAGATTGTATTTGTGAAGGACCGAAAAGATCTCAATGAAGAAGTCAAGGGGTTGAGATGTAGAAATCATATTTTTGAATTTAAGGAACTTTTTCTAAGATTCCCTAATTGACATGCATTACATAGATTATTAACATCAAAATTCATTTTATGAAGAACCCTAACTAGATCGTATTTGGAAATTTTAGATAGGTGTTTGAAATTCAAATGACCAACTCTTTTGTGCCAAATCCAAAGTCACTTGATTTAGCCAAAAGGCATAAATTATCATTTGATGTTTTCATACTTAATATATAGATATTTCTTTTTCTAATGCCTTTGAAGATAATGTTTGACTCGTTATCTTCAATATGCCACTATCTTTTTCAAATTTAATTTTAAAGCCCTTATCACATAATTGACTAATACTCAATATGTTATGTTTTAAATTCCTAACTAATAAAACGTTAGAAATAATAGGAGTTTTAGAATTACCGACACTGTCGATGCCAATCGCATATCCTTTAAAATTGTCTCCAAAGTTGACTGACCCACCATCTTTGTAAATGTTATCCTTCAAGATCTCTGGATTTCTAGTCATGTGTCTTGTAACGACCCGTAATTTTCGATAATTAAAAATAGTTAATTTAATAAGTTTAGTGAATTAATGTTGGAAGAAATAAAAATTTGTGATTTAATAATAAGAATATAACTGAAGTAAAGAGAAATAGTATTAATTTAAGGTAATTTATAATTGCTCTAAATGTAATTCCAATTAATTAAAAGGATTAAAGAGTTATAATTAGTATAGGTTGTAAATAAATTATAGTAACGTATGTGTTAATTGATAATTGGATTTAAAGAGTAATTGATAATTCTAATGTTGATTAATTAATGAAATAAGGAGTAATTAATTGTAATTGATAATAGTAGTGGGGTAGTAATAGTTATAACAATTATTTGTAAATAATAAACATACAAATGTTATAAAATGTAGTAATGGTGACGATTGTTGTTTGTTACCAATATATTTAATCAATTGAAATTAAATGCAGTTAAATGTTACATTAATGTGAGTTAAAACAATAACTGGAATTTGTGAACGTAATAAAATGAATAGAAATGTTAATTTTATTCATAAGGTAATAATTGATTTAATAAAAGAATGAAATCAAGATAAATAAATTAATTGGGATTTTAAATTGTAATTAATGTGTAAAATTGACAAAAAATCATATAATTGAAATATAGTAGTTAATACAAATAAAAGATGGAAATTGTAGAATATTAGTGAAATAAGACATCAACAAATATTAACTATGTTATTAGAGTAATAATTGATTGAATATAATGATTGAATATGAAGCTTTGAAATCAAGTTGACCAAATTATTGGAATTTAAATTATAATAATTAGGATTTATTGCAATTAAATGTAATAAAATATTACGTTAATGTAAATAAAGATGAAATTGGAGAATATTAGTGTAATAAGATATAAACCATGATAATTATATTCGTAAGACAACCATTGATTGTATAATAAGATGGAAAGTCAAATAAATGGATTTATTGGAATTACTACATTGTAGTTACTGAATTGATTGAAATTGAAATTAAATACTATAAATTGTGCAATATTCAATAAAATTGATATAGAATTTGTTGTAAAGGGTTATAAATGTCTAATTAATCAAAAATGATAAAATTGGTTAGTTTATAAATATTGAATAAAAAAGTGATTAATTAATTTAATATTAATTTATTTCATTAATGTAAAAATAGCCATTTTGGCCACTGTCTCGGATTTCGACGAAACTAGTTTCATCGGATCCGTAACGGTAAATTATTGTAAGGTTTCAGGGTTCGTAGCGATCGGACTTGTCATTTGATCGTACGGACTCGAAACGCCTAGAAAATCAATTTAATCGAAATCAATTTGAAATAAGCTGATTTTAAGCCAACTTCTTCATACGATGGAATAAGGATTTGAAACCTGTTTCATTGGATTTAAAAATATTGAAAACATCTATGTTAATATATGGGATGACCCATTTCCGTTTCGGGAACGAAACGGGCTTTTCGGGTCATTTATCGTTCAACTATCAGATCAATCCAGTCCATTCATTTCGGATATACCTATAAATAACCTGTTATAAACCCTAACTATTTCTTATTCCATTTGTCTGTACATACATTTCATCTGTCTACTTCTCCTTCTCAATTGCAAACAAACCAAAACCAATACCAAATTCCATTGTAAATCAAAATCAAATCAAAAATCAAACTCCTCCAAACCCTATCAAATTATATATCATTTTGAAGCTCTCGACGAGCGTAACCCAGATCTGCAATTCATTTTTGTCATCGAATCACCGTTTGTCCAGGAATCAATGGATTATTTTCGGCCGTTCATATAGGGTTATCGTTTTAACGGTTGATCCACCCTGGCGACGATCAGGAGGCACGGGGTGGTAGAGCTCGTCGAGAAGCGATGATCTATGGTCTTCGTTTATCTGATTGGTGCTCAGAATCGCCAATTTTGGCCGCGATTTACTAGCGGCGGCAGTGGCGTTAGGCAACGCCGGAGATGGCCACGCTCGGCCTAGGGGGCGGCGAAGGTAGGGGAAGGCGGCGGTAGGCTCTGGTCGAGGTATAAAGGGTCGTGGCGGCGGCGTTTCTCAAGCAAAGGTGGCGGCTGCATATGTGGTAGGTCGCGAACGAACGCTCGGCCTAGGGTTTCGACGTGTAAGGGTATGGTGACATGGATAATTTATATTATTATTTTATTTGTCTAAATTTAAATCGTGAATCGTTCTAACTCTTATAACTTTTACATACGAGGTCCGATTCACGCACGGTTTGTTCCGCTGGGACGTATCGAAATTTCAGACATTTTTACATGATAATTTATTGATCGATGTTTGGTATATTTAAATTGTCATTCTAGTTAAATTTGACTTTTATTGCATTTAATCATCATTTAATTTAATATTGAATTTAATTTTGTTAGTTTAATATCTGTTATTAATGATCAGCTATCTATTGATGTTATTGATTGATTTGGATGATGATTGTGATGGATGTTTGATTGTTGATATTGGATGATTGGATGTTGTATTATTTATATTGTATAACACTGCAAGTTCCTTATGGGTTGAAATGATACATACCCGAACGATCTATAGATTAGGGAAAAATCGTTATGGGTTGAAATGAAAGACTCGAGCGATTTTATTTAATTCAGGATTGCAGTTTGAAATGATATATAACCATAAAATTGTAAATTATGGATTGAAATGATAAATATCCGTATTACTTGACCCTAGGGTAGAAAATTATATACGGACACCGAACTGGTTAAATTAAATGATTTTTGAATCTTTGAAATTTTGAATTCAGTTAACTAGTATTTTGAAAAAGAAATTGATTTATATAAACTGAAGTATTTTCGATAATCAAAGTGTTAATGCTGAAAAGGGAATTGATTTTATGAATTATTCAAGAACTTAAATTAGAATTTCAAGGTTGAAGTGTCGAATATAAATGGATTTATCGGAATTGAGTTATTGGAAATGTTTGGATATAGCTTTGAAATCTATTTAAACTAATAAAAACTATTTTATCAATTTAAACTATTTTAATTTATTTTAATCTATTATAACCTATTTAATACAATTTAATCTATTTTACCTATTTTAAACTAATTAAACATATTTAATCTATTTTAAATCCATTTAATATAATTTAAATCTATTTAATCTATATTTAATCTATTTAAATCATTTTAAAACTAATTAAATCAAATTTAAATCTATTTAAACTATTTTTACTATCTAACTATTTTAAATCTATTTAAACTATTTTAAACAATATAAACTATTTATAATTACCTAAACTATTTTCTAAAATTTTAGACTGTGTAAAGTTGAAGTATTTATATTTAAATCCTTGATGATGATACAACCTAAGTTGGAAATTGGAATTGATACCTTTTGTGAATTGACATATTTGAGTGAATAAGATGATTTTGAAATGAAAAATTAATTAACATAACTTACCAATAATTTCCAAGTGAATATGATTTCAAAACTGAATATGATTTTGAAAGTGAATATAGTTTGAAAGTGAATATGATTTTGAAGAGATATGATTTGAAACTGAATATGATTTTCAAGAGATATGATTTGAAACTGAATATGATATTTTGATATAAATTGTGATTCGACCTTTTTGAAATGTAAAAGAACCATTCGGTGTGAAATAAGCGTTTGGTTGTTAAAGAGACCGGGATCGGATATTGTCATACTCTCTGCCAATACCGAAAACCGCTTTAACAACTGTGTACGTGGTGGAGATTCCTGAAATGAAGTAGGATGGTTTGGCGAAAGATTTCTGTATGAGGTATGACGTGACCCTGACTCCCGTAAGTCAGCTTAGATGTGACTAAAACATAAGCCATGCCGGGCCAAGTGAGGTCATTCCTCCGATCGGACACATTTCTCCGATACCATATTATGACTTTGTGATGATTTGGTGGCCACCCCTTGATTTTGATTATGGGAGTGTGTTCCGAGGTGGACGGTAGTAGCTGCTATGCGTTACCACCAGTCCGGATCCGCAATTGGTATATCTACCCTGGCATTGCCTCGAGTGTCATGTTCACATGCCCTAAGGCGCCTTCTACGAGTTTGTTTTGTACCATACCTATGGATCGCCCTCTGATAGCCTCCAGTTTACGGAGGAGTTACGGTACTGTATAGACTATGGGAATATATAAAAATGTGTTAATGGGGATATGGGTAACGCCTTAACGCTATTTTAATACTTTACTGTAGACATATTATAATAGCGTATTGTACTACATAGTAGATAGTTTAACGGATCCTTAAGTGATGTGAATCCCGAACATCTCTTAAGTTATTGCACTCACGTTAGACACTGGATAAGAGATGTAAAACCCCGTAAACATCCCTGACGCCGTTACACTCATATTTACCATTGATTTAACTTACATAAGATCTTTTAGTTCTGACTCGAATGTTTTGTCTTTTCGATTCGCTCGGGTCAGCCTGAGCATTTCAGGGTTGAAGACCTTATTTCTGGAGGACGAAGACGAAGATTTGTACTATTATTATTTAGGATATGTATTCCACTGCATCATGTTGTTTTGCTGCATTTATTTATTTCTTTATTCCTGTTTTATGTAACTCTGATTTTTGATTGTAAAAGAATAATCAAATGTATTTATAAAACAGCTTCATGAACTGTTATTTGAATATTATATTTTGTCATTCCGCTGCGAGATTCTGTATTTGTTTTATTCTTTCTCTTTTCCTTATTTACCCCATAACAATCTGCCCTTTTGAATAGTTTGAGTTTGACATGTGTGTTTGCTTAAAACGTCCAAAAAGTTGTCCCGTTACATGTCTTGAGCATTGACTATCCAATATCCATTTATCATTTTTTATTTGTAAAGTTTGATCATCAGGTGTCTATTCTTCAAAAGCCATGAAACAAATCTGTTCCTATAATTTATACCTTTTCAAAAGATCAAGTGGCTTTTCATAATGAATGGATGCAAATTTATGAAATAATGTTATGTTGATTTGCAAAATAACATTTCAAAAATAGTGTTAAAAATATTATCAATAAGTTTTGCCATTAAAAACTTTTCAAAAATCAAATTACGAATACTTTGAAAACAAATGCTCTGATACCAAATGTTAGTTCATGGAGGATGGATCTTAAGGCTAATTTAACACTAGAGTTGGGATGAATAGTATTTACTGATTTTTGTGAATCCTTTTAAATTCTTTTAAAATTATAATTAAATAATGCAGAATCAATAACCACAAATGCAAATACAGACAAATATAAATGTAGTAAAGTAAAAAGTAAAGAGTTGGAGAGATCGCACCAGGAATTTTTATACTGGTTTGGAGTTACCCTACACCTAGTCCTGGACAATTTCTTATACGTATTTCTTTTCAAATATCAAAGTCAACACAATCTCAATTTCAAGGTTACAAGACACACCCTCCAGATTTTTCGAGTCTAGGTAGACTCACTGGATTTGAATGGGACACTAGCATATCCACTTGTATTCAAATGGGACACCAAGCACACCCACTTGGATTTCAAGGACACCAAGCACACTCAAGAGTATAAGAGTATGATTTGGTAGAGTTTACAGACTCAATATCATGATCTTGAATACAAATGTTCCTATAACCTCTTGAATAACACTTTGTTCTTGATTTGAGTGAGAGATGAGATAGATTAGAGAGGAAATAGTAGAGAATCAAACCAATAGAGTTTGAATTTTATTTTGGTTGAATTTAAGAAGATTTTGAGTATATTTCTTTTAGAAATGAAAAGCATGAAAGAGGAGAGAAAATATGAAAAAGTAGTTTTAAAAATTTTCATTGGTAAAACCTCCATTCGTGAAGAGATACGATGAAAACACACTCCCTTTCAAATTTGAATATTGAAATTCATGGCTTATATGTCGACATATGTTATAGCAGTATGCGACACACCCTTTGTATTTTTGAAAAACACTTTATAAAAATTGTTTTGAAAATATTAAGCTTTGTAAAATATTTTGAAACTTTGTACAATCATCTAAACATAGTTTATACATATTTTAATCATATAACTTAAGAAAACTTCATAAAATTATTTTGAATTTTTTTAAAATATATGAAGGATATAAATATGAATTTCTTTTGAAAATAATATATATAAAGTATAAGTAAATATATATTTAAAATCAAAGTTATAATAAATGTTATAATATACTTATAAACGTTTAGAAAGCATAAAACTAAAACTATAACAAAGTATAATATATTTAAAAGTATATTTAACATATAAAATACTTAAAAACTTAATTACTCAAAACATAATAATCTTGTAAATAAATCAAAAGTTAGAAAAAATTTGAAGGCCATTATGAAAGATCATCTTGAAAACAGGGATTCTTTAAAATCATTTTTGAAATTCAGCATATTTGAAAACCATTTAAAATCAGAGAATAGATTTTAAAACCTTTTTGAAAAATGAAGAGAGAGATCAAAGAAGTGCTTTCAGGGTCTTAACAATAATCTATGACACTACAATTTATCTGACTATCTTGACCTTCAATACTCATGGGTCTTTAATCTCTAGCTCTTGAATCTCTATATCAACCTCCGAATCTACTTTTGATACTATACAGTCTTCTTAATCAACATCGGTCTAATATCTTGCGCTATATACTATATATAACTTGATAAAAAAATTAGTATCTATATTTTTGCTATATCAAACATCCAATATAATAATTTTTGCATAAGTCAATAGTTTTCACTTATAGGTCCTATTCAAACAAATTTTCCATAACCAAGATCAATAGCCATTTTCTTGGGCATGCCATCCAGTGATCATGTTTATCTGACCAAACCCCGAAACACTCTATCCTAGGTTGCCACCAAGGCCATAATTATGTAAAATATATAAAAAAACATTATTAATTAGACTATGATTTAAGTTTTTCTAATCTTACTTACATAAAAAAAGAAAAAAAAGAAATATCATTCGTACTCATAACTAAAGTTGGGTAATTCTAAAAAAGTCCGAAGGTAAATCCAGTGAAGAGGGTTGCAAACCAGTTCAAGTCGAGGTGCTAGGTTCCGTCAGGCTGCTTGTTCTTGGCCGTAGTCGTTTTCTTTTTTGAATCGGTATTAGGTCAGTTGTCAGTAGTAGTCAGTAAGGAAGGCCCACTTAGGCCGGTTAGCTCATTATAGTGTATCATTGGATCCAAGTATCTTAAGGGTGGGTATACGGCAGCTTTGTTTCCAGATTCATTCGAGCAAAGATATTGAGAGGAGTTTAAAAGCCCCGCTTATTGTTTTCATTTCTCCCGGAGAGTAAGTAATATTGGCATATAGAAAAGTCGATAATGGATAATCCATATGCATTCGGCTGCCACTAAGGCCTTATGTAACAACCATTTTTCTACACTGTACAAATAAATAAATTTAAATAAAATAAAATCGTTCGAATTCGATATTTGATAATCAATATTTTTAAAATAAATTTTTTGATGATTAAATTTTATTTAATAAAAGAGTTTGTTTAGATAAATTGAATTAAATTAATCAATTCTTTTTGGATACTTTATTGAAATTGAATAAAATGCCTTAATTGAGTATAAAATATTTTTAAAGTGTAAATAATTTTTATGTGATTGAAATAGTTGAATAATAAATAGGTATTGAAATGAATGAAATTGGGTAGTTATCAAAATATAACTTGTAGAATGTGGTGAACTGGTCGTCCCATACCTTCTGCTTATCTCATGTGTGTGGAACCAGGTCTTTTTCGGTTCCAGCTTAACTTTCAGTAGGTAGGGTTGGGTGAGAAACGCCAACCTCCCATGTTGCCTATTAGTAAGCGGGCCTTCGATTCCCAGTATAAACATTTGGTCTGACAGTCTCTGAGAACTACCTAACTAAAGATGAATATTGCTTTTTCTATGATTATTCAGCTAGTAGGCATGAAGAGCTTTTTGCGGGGAAACTTGCAAGTCAAGTTTGGGGGGAGGTAGGCGTCGACCCAACCTTATGAGTATTCAGACTATAACAGTTCCGATGACCAGTCACTCACTTTTGACAGTTATACGATTCCAGAGGATGATCCAGAATTGGGTCAATCACGTTTATTAGAAGTGGACAATAGAGTGGTTGTACCATCCAAAACTCATCTACGTATGATTGTAACACCCACTGATGTACCTCATAGTTTGGATGTACCTTCTTCAGGTGTCAAATGTGATGTTGTACCTAGTCGTTTAAATCAGACCTCCATTTTGGTACAACGAGAAGGAGTTTACTATGGTCAGTGCAGTGAGATTCATGGAACTAATCATGGCATTACGCCTATCGTCGTAGAAGCTGTTTCTTTGAAAGATTATGGTTCTTGGGTATCCAATCAATTCATCCTCCAAACCAACTAAACCGAGGAAGCATAAATGAAATTGTAGGGTGAGAGGGAAGCTCAAGGCGCTCGCTCAATTTGGCTCGGACTTTGATGCAGCGGCTCAGGCTCAAATTAGTATCCTTTTTAGTTCAACTCGGCCCGTGATTTTCACTTACTAGATACCAACGGAGATGGAAAATCAACAACAACAAGTAGTACTTTATGTTTATGGAAATCCTACTGCTAGTGATTTACAATTTATGGAGAGTACGAGTTCGTTCCCCTCAGAAACAACCCTTTCAGTTACGAATGCCCTTTTTGGAACTAATGAAGCAACAAGCGCCCCCCAAGAGGTGGACCTATTATTAAATGAGATAATCGCAAAATGTGGGGAATTGGCTCGACTCGCCAATAAAGAAATTCCCACAGAGTGGAGCATGCCCGAGCTTCTGTTTTCTCTAGTGGGATACGAAGCTGTGAAAATCCCAAGGTATCTCCAAGATACCTATTATGATATTTATATATGGGGGACCACTAGTTGGCTTTTCGAGGATCTTAGTAATTTTATCGATTTAATCAACTACAGCTACAGCCCACTTGAGCAATTTTCCATTCACCCATTCATTCCCATGAATCTGGGGAAGTTTTATTTTTCATTCACAAATCCATCATTGTCTATGCTGCTCACTCTCGGTTTGGTCCCACTGATGATTTTTTTGTTATGAAAAAGGGAGGGGGAAAGTCAGTGCCAAATGCTTGGAAATCCTTAGTAGAGCTTATTCATTATTTCGTGCCGAACCCGGTAAATGAACAAATAAGTGGTCTAGATGTGAAACAGAAGTTTTCCCCTCGCCTCTTGGTCACTTTTAATTTTTCGTTATTTTGTAATGCCCAGGGTATGATACCATTTAGCTCAGTGACAAGTCATTTTCTCATTACTTTGGCTCTCTCGTTTTCCATTTTGATAGGCATTACAATCGTTGGATTACAAAGACATGGGCTTCATTTTTTTAGCTTCTCACTACCCGCAGGAGTCCCACTGCCATTAGCACCTTTTTAGTACTCCTTGAGCTAATCCCTCATTGTTTTCATGCATTAAGCTCAGGAATACGTTTATTTGCTAATATGATGGCTGGTCATAGTTCAGTAAAGATTTTAAGTGGGTTTGCTTGGACTATGCTATTGTTGAATAATCTTCTTTTTTTCATAAGAGATCTGTTAGTCCATGAGTTGATGGTTTTGATGACAACAACCTTAGAATAAGATTATAAAATATAAATACTAACATTATAGTTTAGATATATATGTATATGCAGGATTTAACCATGCATGTACCAAGAATGAAGACAGTACAGTATAGAGATTCAAAATATCAAGATTGAAGACTCATGAGTATCAAGAATATCAAGATTATCAAGAGTTCAAGATTTCAAGATAAGTATTGAGTCTAGAATTATGTTAAAACTTCATAATAGCACTGAAATCTTCACTCCATTTTTCTTTTGTGATGGAGCCCATTTCTACCTTTTTAGTGGCTTACAAACCCACGACAAGTAGCTTACAAACCTACGACAAGTGGCTTACAAACCCACGAACATCCTGGTTTTGTACAAGTTCTCGAGTCCTGATGTGATGAGATATTCTACAGGAAGAAGCTTGCAAAACTACTTCAAAATGATTTTCAAAACTACTTCAGAATGATTTTCAAAACTGCTTTTCAAAATGTTTTAGCCTTAAAAATTATCTTTTCAAATGATTTTCAAAAAGAAGTTTTAGCCTTAAAATATTCTTTGTTTTTGTTTTAAATAAACTCTTGTTTTAAACTTCGTTTGTTTTAAACTATCTTTTAATTATAATATATTTATACTTAGATTTAAATATAAAATTATAGTAAAATTTTATATATATTATTCTCTATATTTATCTATGTATTTTATCTATAGTCAAGTATATTTATAAAGTTTAAATAGTTTTTAATATAAGAAAAAGGTTATTTTCAAAGAAAATCAAATCTTCAATAAATGCTTTGGGATGTCGACATGCCCTAGTACCCCATGTCGACATAGTGACAGTTAGATTCAAAAATCTGAATTTCAAAAGAAGTGTCTATTCGCCATAACCTTTCACGAATGGACATGGCTGTTGTTCTTCTATAAATAGGGGTTAGTTTCAATGAATTTTAATATAGATTTTCTAGTTTTTCACTTCTCTTCTTCTTCCACATTTCTTTATACATATTCTTACCATTACTCTACCGAAATCAACATTGAATCTAACTAGATAATCTCTGGTTTGATTCTCTGTCACTATCTCATCAAGATCCTCAGTGCTATTTAGAGTTATAGGCTTTCTTTGTAATCAATAGAGTAAAAGGTGTGATTGTAGCCTTGGAAATCAATCAAGTGAGAAAAGGTGTGATTGTAGCTTGAGAAATCAATTGGGTGAACTTGTTGCCCGGAAATCAAGTATCTCTACCCAGATGATTGTGATTCTGGAGGGTGTACCTCGTGGCCTTGAAATCGAGGGTTGTAATTGTTGAATTGCTTTTGAAAGGAATCCGTACTTAGTTGTGCGGGACTGAATGTAAGGTAACTCCGAATCAGTATAAAATCCGGTGTGTTCTTTCCTTTACTGCATTTACTTTATTTCTGTATCTGTGTTTGTTTCTGTGATTATATCTGTGTCTGAATATTGCATACATTTGTGTTCAAATTAACATAAACTCAAAAAGATTTAGTAATTTCTTTTAAACACTATTCACCCCTCCTCTAGTGTTATTCCTAGCCTTAAGATCTGTAATCCGCATTCCTCACATTTGGTATCAGAGCAAGGTTTTCAAAAGTTTCATAATCTGATTTTTGAATTTTTTTTTTTTAAAATGGCTATTGTTATCCCGCCTTTTGGCAAGGCCGTGACACCAAGGACTTGGCTAGATACCGGTGACAGATCGTCTCGGAAGTCGGTTACGCGTAAGGATCGCTACGGATATCGATGAAATTTGTTCAAGTCCGGATCGGGCTACAATTGATAAGACACGTCAAGCAAAGCCGTGGGAACCAACGATCCAAGTTTCAAGTCAATCCGAGTTCGTATGCTCGAGATATTGTCGACAAAAGGTGGAGTAGAACATCCTTAGTTCGGATCAGTAGGCGAAGCCTATGTTCGAATCCATCAGGTAGATATTGCCTCGAATCCATGAGGAAAAGGCTGAATCGATCAAGGCAGGATCCATTCGAATCCATCAAGGTCGACTCCGTCAACTTCGTATTCATCAGAACAAGTCCCGTTCGAATCCAACGCGTCAGGTTCACGTGATCTACTTCGAATCGATGGGTTCTCAGTCGATTCGAAGCCATCGAATTCCCCCAGCTTCGAATCGATCGAAATAGGCTACGTTCGAGTGCAACGCTTCAGACCCTTCAGGCTTTCATCTGCTTCGACTCCGTGCAATCAGTGCACTTCGACTCCATCACACAAGTCACCTCGAGACTACACTCCGCAGTCAGCTTCGAATCGATCACTATGTTATACCTAGATCGATTCGAACGAATACGCCTTCGAATCCACTGCCTCGAATCCAAACCGTGGATTCGACCCAGTCAAACCAGAGCAAAACACGGATCGATGCGAGAAGCGCGCGCCAAGTCACTATGAACATCGAGTCAACCAAATCGATTCGAACCAAGATCGATTCGAAGTATCCATGTTCTCCGGAAATGCAACATTGAATCGATCATAACTCGAGTTCTACAAGTCCAAATCTCATGAAATTTTCACAGAAGCTCAAACACATGATGAAGAATGTACACACCAAATTTCAGCTTGATTGGATGATTTCTTGATCGATTCGAACCAAGGGTCGAATCGATCCCAAAGTGGGCCCGGATCTCCAGATTTCGGCCATGTGGGCCCCCTGACGTACCAGAACTGGTCTCCCCTCCTTTTAGGCGAAATATCAGCCTCCTACACCTATAAATAGAGCCCCTGGTCATTCAGAAAAGGGGTCGGAGAATTCTAAGTACTGAAGAGCGCCCAGATTCTGCCAGATCTACTCCAGAACACCGCCGCTGCTTTAGATTGACACTTAGCATTGAAATTCAGTTGTATTACATTGTTAACTACTGTAATCTTCAAGTAATCGAGCAATAAAATCATCAAACTTCATAGTGGACGTAGGCAAAACGCCGAACCACTCTAAATCGCTTGTCTTTGCAATTTACTTTCTGTTATTTGGAGTTTTTGTTAGATAATCCACAGTTTTAATTTTCATTCTGCGTGTTTATCTCTTCAAAGACTTCCGAAGAGTGTTGTGCCCATTTTTGGTACAAACACTTTGGTGCTTTCACTGAGAAAAAACCAGCTTTTTTCTCCTGCTCCTTGGATCTACCATCGATACCGGATTGCACAAATCCAAGAGGAAGATCCAGATCTTCGATTCACAGTCCTTCCATTCTACTCAGATTTGCATAAAATCTAGGAAAAGGATTCATCATTCGAAATGGTTAGCACGAGAACCACTTCTACAGCTCCAGGACAAGAAGGTAGGGATGGACAGAATCCTGCTCAACAGCAGCCATCCAACCAAGACAACACTGCCCACTCAGATCCGTCTGGGGCAGTCACTAGACAAGAATTCCAAGTATTGCTACAAGAACTGACTCAGAGTCGGCAGCAATTAGCTGAACAGTTGCGTGCCAATATCGAATTGACAAACCAACTGAACCGCCAGGGCCGTAGGAGGTCCAAAAGGGATGATGTTTCCCGCTCATCCACTGAAAGTTCTGCTTCATCAGACTACTATCACAGATCTACCCGTCCTCGATTAGACGGAAATCATGCACAAACGACCGGATATCAACCCGCTTTAACTGTTGGACAGTTGAGGGCAGGATCGTCGACCAGCTTTCAGGCCGGGCCCTCCACACAAGGAGGCCCTACTACACAGCATACCGCGGACAATCATGCCGCAGCTGCCACAATAGAAACAAGGGTTGATACCCGAAATCTTTCAGAGCCAAATAATCGGCAACGTGGGCGTACTCCTGAACCGTACGTCTCAGAGGACGCTGAGCCAAGGAGGCAAAATTTGGACCGTCGACAGCGCCCGGTCCGAACTCGCACTGTGGAACCCGACCACACCTTAGCTCAGCAGGCTCAAAATGTAGCAATGCCGGACATCTCGACTATGATACGTCAGATGATCCGCGAAAGCCAAGGCCTTGCCAACGATGACTGGGGACTTTCCTGTAGTCATACTCCCTTCACAGACGAGATACTGAATGCTGAACCTCCCCGGCGATTCAGAATGCCAACCCTTCCTATATACGAAGGAAATTCTGATCCCAATCAACACATCTTAAAATATGAGTGGTCAATGAGCGCCGCAAGGGCTGATGACGCAGTAAAATGTCGAAGTTTCCCCATCTCTCTAGGTGGAATTGCAACGATGTGGTTCACAAGATTGCCACCTAGGTCCATCTCTTCATTTGATCAACTGGCCAAGAAATTTGTGGAACAATTTCGCATGCATGTCGCTAGACCCAAAGATGTCAACACCTTATCCAGTGTTACCCAAGCTCGAGGGGAAACGCTAAGGCATTACTTAGAGAGATTCCACGCGGCGTGTGTAGAGATTAGTAACCCCAACGATAACTCAATCTTAATGGCATTGACAAAGGGGATTGACCCTGATTCTGAATTTGGAAACTGGTTAGCTGGAAAGCCGCCCGCATCGTTGGACCGTTTCTACTCCAAAGCCGCGCAATTCTTACGACAAGAGGACGCGAAACAGTCTAGGAAGCAAGACGATGCGGGACCCAAGAGTGAAGGAATACAGAGCAATGTAGCAATAAAACAGTCCGGTGACAATTCCGGAGAAGTTCAGTTGAACATACAGAACAAGCAAACGCAGCCAAGAGGTAGCAATGATCAGAATAAGAAAAGAGATCCAAATCGAGGTCCACGGCGTGAAGCTCCGATATTCGATAATTACACACCATTGAATACATCGTTGGAAAATGTGTACCTACAGACTTGCAATACTATGCAATACAAGAAGCCGGCTCCGAAGCGATCGTCGGAGAGGCAGATTCAAACGGGGAAGTTCTGTAGATTCCACGAAAGTTATGGCCACAACACCAATGAATGTCGGCACTTGCAGGACCTCATTGAGAAGTTGATCAGTGAGAGGAAGTTAGATCAGTTTGTGCGGGCACCGCAGTCTGAAGGGGCGGGCCCCTCAAATCAAAATCATGTACAGAATCCAGAAAGGCAGGAAGAACCAGGTCGTGTCGGAGGAAGACTGGTAATTAATGTTGTAAGTGATAGTCCTCGTACAGCGAAGCGAAGCTGGGGAGAAATGAAGTCATATAACAACTTGGCTAGACGAACAGACTTCGAGTACGATGATAACTTGGACAATAAACCTTCAACCAAACGAAAAAGAGTGACAATTAACGACATCACTTTCCGAGACAACGATACTGATTATGTCGGAAGCCCGACTACTGACCCACTCGTGATATCGGCACAAGTAGGTCCAGCTTGGATGAAGAGGATACTAATCGATTGCGGGAGCTCTGTGAATATCCTTTTTATACACGCTTATAATCAAATGAGGATGAATCCCAGGGATTTGGAACCTTGCCAAACTCACCTCCATGGATTCAACGGTAGCTCTACCGTACCTATTGGGGTGGTGAAGTTACCAGTTAGGTTGGGATCTAAGGAACATAGGAGAGTTCGAACATTACAGTTCACGGTGTTGAACATAGTTTCGCCGTACAACGCTTTCTTAGGACGACCTGCCCTTACTGAATTCAGAGCCGTAATTGCCCCATGGTGCTTGACCTTAAAGTTTCCCACCGTCAACGGAGTTGGAGTCGTCCAGGGCGATCAGGTTGACTTGAGAACAGTCATACACTGAAAACGAGTCGCCCGATTACGCAATGCCGAGGACCGACTTAAAACTTTTGAACGCAATGAGATTGTCATTAAAAAAGAATACCCAACACTACTGCCCATGAAACCAACATGGAAGGGATCACATGAGATTAAGCAAGAGCTCGGGGATGATGTATGTGAGATGACGACCGCTGATGGTCTAGCTTCACCAAAGGCCTTGGATAGCGAAAGACTTCGTCGCTATCGCACATAACAGGCTATGTTTATCTATTTAGTTTCAATTCTGTTTTAGAATTTGTTTCTGCATTTCGAAATTAGAATCTGTAATAAGGCAACAGACTTTGCCATGTTTTCTTATTTCAGCAATAAAATGCCATCTCTTTGAGCCAGAGCTGTGATTCATTAAATACAATGTACAACATCACGAGGCACGAAGAGCTAAATTCCATCACGCAATGGAATTTATTCAAATAGGGAGTGGCTATGAAGCAACCAACCACTCACCAAATGAAACCCGAGCTCGGGGGCAAGCCATCACATCAGGCCAGAAATGGGTTGATACACGACAACCTTTTTCCGTAACTCCAGCTTCCGAGAGCGCGAACTGGAGTATAAACATTAACTAACTCCGTACCCCCAGAGTGCGAGGCGGAGTATAAACATTTTTCTAAATCCCAGAGTACTCCGAGAGCGCGAGCTGGGTACAAAACTTTTTAACTAACTCCGTACTCCCAGAGTGCGAGGCGGAGTATAAACATCTTCCAAAATCCCAGAGAACTCCGAGAGCGCGAGCTGGGTATAAATACCAACGAACTCCAGCTTCCGAGAGCGCGAACTGGAGTATAAACATTAACTAACTCCGTACTCCCAGAGTGCGAGGCGGAGTATAAACATTTTTCCTAAACCCCAGAGTACTCCGAGAGCGCGAGCTGGGCACAAGCTTTTTATTTAACTCCGTACTCCCAGAGTGCGAGGCGGAGTATAAACATTCCCTAACTCCGTACTCCCAGAGTGCGAGGCGGAGTATAAACATTCATCTAACTCCGTACTCCCAGAGTGCGAGGCGGAGTATAAACATCCATTCTACTCCGTACTCCGGAGCGCGAGACGGGGTATAAACATACGTCAACTCCACGCTAATCCCCAATACTGGGGGCAGAACCATAACACACAACAAGTTGGAGACAAAAGGGAATACATTCTCATTTCCACTATCAACAAAAAGAATATGATTACAAAATGGTTCAAGAAATGGCTACTAGTGGGAGCCGAATCCACATCTATACACGGCTATAGAAGAATCAACAAAATGCTACCCTACACAACAGAGATTTAAAGAAAGAGTTCAATCTTTCTTCTTCCTTATCTTCTTCTTCGGGGTAGCTCCACCCGATCCGCTGCCCGATTTCTTCCTCAATCGCTTGCTCTTTTCAGGCTTGTCCTCCGGCAGCGATATAATGTCGACATCTTCCTCAGAGCTGGAGGCGACGGAAGTCCTTCTAGGAGGACGAACTGGAGGCATAGGAGTAGCAGCAGGAGGAGGGGCAGGAGCGGTCTCAATCATTACAGTACCGCCCGGTGAAATCACCATTAACGGGGCAGGCCCGGGCGGATTCACACCAACATTCCATGCTGCCATCTCGGCAGCAATCTCAGCAATAACGTCGTCCTCACGAGATACTTGGGCCGCATCAGATGTGCCAATAGATGGCATAGATGAACTAATAGCCGGAGCAGCCTCACTCACAATATCGGACGGGTTGGCAGAGGGGTCGATGGGTTCATTGAGAAGCTCCTCAATCATTTGAGCGCTGAAATAAAACATATTCGCATCTCCCTCCTCGCCAATCAAAGTGGAAGTCGTGACGGCTTCAGAAAAAACAACCCCTTGTGTTTGATGAGGAACTGATAGAGCAAGGGGCGCAGACACAATAGCTTCAGTCACTGAAATGCGACAAAACGAAGATTGTTAGCCAAGAGTGTTGCTTAAGGTTTTTCACGACTAAACTACGAGAAGCGTTCAAATACCTTCCTTGGTCTGGACCGAAACATGGGTGGAATCATCGGCAGAAGATAATGACGGCTGGTCAGGATTATATGCAGGAACAGATTGGGGGTCTACCGCACCAGTGGTTTCGGGCAATGTTGCGAGTACAGCTCCAACACTTGCCTCGTGATGCGCGGTCCCCGAACCTTCGCCTGTCTCTAGAGATTGAACGCCAAGCTTTTCCTTCGCCATGGAGATCACCACCTCATGAAGAGTCTTCCTCTCATCGTCGGTGAGCAAACGCATCTCCAGCTCAAAGTCGTCAAATGTTTCATCTGGATGCACTGCCTTCTTCTCATTCACCAGCCGGGTCCAGGCATTGTACAAGATCATGGAGTCATCTCCCAGCCACGATAAATTTCTATGCTCCAGCACATTAGCGTTGTACGTGACAAGGAGATCGTCGAACTCAGCGTCCAGCCTGGACCTCTCCTCCAAAATCTTTTCCTGGATTTCTGCTTCCACAGACTTAGCCTTGACCGCCGCCGCAGCAAGTTCGGCCCTGAGGGATACTGCTTGGTCGCAAGCCTCTTGAGCAGTAGCGTTCGCATCGTCCTTCTCCTTCACCATTTCAGCGAATTTGGCCTTAAGCTCATTCAGCTCTTTAACGGCTAAGTCTCGCTCAGCTGCAACGGTGGTATTGCGATGGCCCATCTCTTCTACTGTGGCGCAATGTTCTTGCTGCATCCTCGCTAGTTTGGCCACGACACCCTCGTGTTTCTTAAGAGTTTCAAGCTCTGACTTTCGGGACGTCTCCACTTCGGATTGAAGAACTTGAATAATGCGTTTCTGCTTCGCAATGTCAACATCACGTTCGGCAATGACCTTCGCCCTGTCGAAAGCTACCCTAGAAGCCTTCACGGCCGCCTTATACCACTCCTTGTACTGAGCATAAAAGTCGTGGATGTAATTATGAGCAGTGGTCTCAGCTTCTGGAGGGATTCTCTTAAAGTTAGGAGGAAAGATATAACCGTCCATGCAAATTTCCGGGTAGTCATTTTTCATTTGGGCGAGTTTAGCAGCTCCCTCGCTTGTCAACTCAGCCGGAGCTTGTTCAATTATAGCGGCTGCCGTTGATTCCACTCTTGGCCGTTGAGCATCAGGCCGGGAAGATTGAGGAGGCAACTGTTGCTGATGAGATGGCCTTGGGAGGTCTACTGGAGCCCTGGGAGGCGGAGGAGAACGAGATCGGGGTCGGTGCTGGTATCCCCGGTCCCTGTCGGAGTAATCATAGCCAGAACGGTTACGAGAGTAATCTCTGTCTCTATCATAACGTTCTTGACTCGAGTAGCCTTGGCCATGATCCCTGTCTGTCTCTCTCCTACGGGAATCATAAAATGGAGAAGATTGACGCACATTCCGAAGCCTATCTAGAGTGGAGCCACGTCCTGACATCTCACCTGCGATAAGAAAGAATCACGGATCAAAATCCCATAAAGCAATGCTTACTATGCAGAAGTCATGAAGTGCCGTGGAAGTGTGTGTAAATGTGTAAACCCCCAAACCGACCGGAAGTGTGGACCGCACTTAAAGGAAAGGGCTCGTTCATATTTAGGACATCTTGTAATTCCTCCAACCCAGGATTATGAGAGATCGATATATAATCTGGGATAGGAATATCGTCAAGCCCTTTGAGAGAATCTCTCGAATGAGAAGGGGCGGCCTCAGAAAACATAACTCCGGAAGCGGGAAGAAACACATCTACAGATTTTCCCCCCTTTGACTTAAGTTTTTTGGAAACGGCGGCCTTGCCTTTCTGTTTTTCTCCCGATTCCTCCAAGTTTCCTGAAAGGTCAGCCATTGGCTCTGAATCCGTCTGGGTTCTTTCTTCGTCACTCGCCTCGATTATTCTGATCCCGAGTGACCTCTTCGCTTTTCTCTTCTTGGGTTTCTTCTTATTTTCCTTCTTGGAGACGGACTTTGAAAATCCCTCAACAACTATGCTTTGATTAATGTCGATCAAACCCAGAACTCTTAAGTTGTAGTCGTTCAGCACCGAGTCAATATGCCTCAGCTCGCTTGGGACTTCTTGAAGGCTCCGGACGGTACCCTTGAAACGCCCTCCATCGGGCCTAGAGATAATAGCTGTAAAAGGAATGAAATGTCAATTTTAATACCGAAGAGATATTGGTCAAAGAAACAGGTTAAGGCGCTTACGTCTAGACAACCATCGCCTAGCGAAACCCGGAGGGCATCGAACGTAGAACCATTCGTTCTTGAAGTAGCTCAGTCGCGTCCAAGCTCCAACTACAACTTGGCAATTTCTAACTGCCTCCAAAAATGTAAACGATGGGTTATCACCCCTGCTCTTGAAGTTAAATATGTGTCTGATTTCAGAGGGCCTCGGCGGGCGAAAAAGACAGTCCATAAATATTACGACGACACTATTCAGCAACGCGTGCCCGTTGGGATGAAGTTGTGAAGGAGCGATCCCTAAATATGATAGCATCCTTCGGATATATTGATTGAAGGGAGGAAGAGTTCCAGCCGCACAAGCATGACGGTAGAATGCTGTATATCCTTCAGGCGGATTGTGCGGTCTATCGGTGGTGCTGGGCAATAGAACGTCACCAAGAGATATGTTATGCTTTAAGCATATTCGTCCCAATAAGGACTCAGAAATGTTGGACTGAACCGAGTCGACAGGGTCCTCAATAAATATCGCCTCCGGCAATTCATCTGGAGCTGGATCAATTATATCGGCAGGGATATCGGGAATCTCCAGCACTGGAGGAGTCGAGCTCTGTACCTCTTGTTGTTGAGAGCTCGAAGATTCCATAATTAGCTAACTCATTAGAAAGCAACATTAAGTTTATGAACAAGCCCGTGCATGCCCCAGTGTAGTGTGTGTGAACGTGTCGTGCAGTGCAAGTATTATACATCACTCGAGCAAATTCAACAGAATGAAGCGAGATGTTCGTACAACATAACTTGGGAATTTAAGAAAGAAAATGACCGTCATCACTGACCGTCATTTCCGCACCGTCCAAACGCTACGGACCAACTTCAAGTATAAATCAGTTGTATTATTGGTTAAGTCATGGTTCCATCGATGAGCTTCAAAGGAAATTCAGGTTCAAGTCTGTTGGTCAAGTTCGATTATGCAAGGCCGAAGCTCGTCGGAGTCAAGTATGCCAAAGTTCATTAAGTTCATCAGAGAATAACTTGAAACTGGTCGTAGTTCATATGATGGAGCAAGTCAAAAAGTAATGGTCTCCTAAGACGAAGATGTTCGAATCCATCGGTGCGAATCGATGCAGGACGAATCGATGAAGTTTGGTTCCAATTGCTTCGAATCCATATGGATCGATTCGATGCAACATTGGGATAGAGGAACCTTCGAATCCATGGTCTATGCCTGACTTCGAATCCATCGAGATTGATGTCCTTCGAATCGATCAGAGTATTGCTACTTCGAATCGATTGCCACGAACTTTCTTTCCTTTTTCTTAAAACCATCGATTCGAAGCTATGCATTCAAGGTCGATTCGAATGGCTCGTGCCTGGATCGATGCGAAGCAACAGGAAACGACACTCTAATTGCTGGAACCCAAAAAACATCATTCCTCGACTCCTTCGAGTCGACCCACTTCATTCAGATCTTGTCACTCCTTAGAGAATTTCTAAGGCGAGAATAGTTTATTCCTCTCATCTCGAATCGATCCATTGAATACCTGTTTTGATTTCGAGTGAAGGCGTGGAAAGGATCGATCGTTTTGAGGAAAACACAGTTGTCCTGGCCTAGGAGAAATCGATTCGAAGAAGAAGCTCTCGTAACAGTAAAAAGTGAAAAGTGAGAAGTGAATAGGAGCCCGGTATATATAGGGGAGATGTGGCGATTCGCCTCCCGGTATATCTGACCGGCTTCTATAGGTGAGATAATCGACTCGAATCGATTCGTTGCGGCATGTTCGAATCCATTGCAACCTTTAGTTCGAATCCATCACGACGCAGCGTCGTTCCACCAGTTCGAATCCCTCCTTTAGTTCGAATCCATCCGATTTCGAATCCTTTGCCACATCGAATCCATTCCAGCAGCATCGAAACAAAGCAACATTGATTCGAGCGCTCACAACTTCGACTCCATCAACTCAGAGAACATCGAATCCACGCAATATCGATTCGAAGAGGCACAGCTTCGGATCCATCGCCAACCACTGATGAAAATGGACGAATAGTCTCAATGTTTAAAATTGCTTGTCTACTCTTGTACCGATTCAGGAGAGGATCAGTACGAGAGGATGATCATAGATAATCATAAAAGCAGTGTTTTAACTCAAATCTCAAATCGGTCCAGGAGAGGACCGATGCAGATTTCGATAACAAACCGAACTGACAACAACTTGCGATCACGCAACGTTAACCAAGGTCAAGATAATACACGTATGCACGTATTTTTGACTACTGTTTTGGTCTTTATCATCAGCAGAAATCAAATGTTCATCTCGTCATGACTCAAAAGCCTAACAGTCAATCATGATCATACGACGATTGATTACGACAGCAAAGAAGACAATTTTCGACAAAGCATGTGATCATTGCTCAATAAGGGACTGTAGCTTTCCAAAGCACGTCATGTTTACACAAGACGTACTTTGGGGGGCAAATGTTATCCCGCCTTTTGGCAAGGCCGTGACACCAAGGACTTGGCTAGATACCGGTGACAGATCGTCTCGGAAGTCGGTTACGCGTAAGGATCGCTACGGATATCGATGAAATTTGTTCAAGTCCGGATCGGGCTACAATTGATAAGACACGTCAAGCAAAGCCGTGGGAACCAACGATCCAAGTTTCAAGTCAATCCGAGTTCGTATGCTCGAGATATTGTCGACAAAAGGTGGAGTAGAACATCCTTAGTTCGGATCAGTAGGCGAAGCCTATGTTCGAATCCATCAGGTAGATATTGCCTCGAATCCATGAGGAAAAGGCTGAATCGATCAAGGCAGGATCCATTCGAATCCATCAAGGTCGACTCCGTCATCTTCGTATCCATCAGAACAAGTCCCGTTCGAATCCACTGCCTCGAATCCAAACCGTGGATTCGACCCAGTCAAACCAGAGCAAAACACGGATCGATGCGAGAAGCGCGCGCCAAGTCACTATGAACATCGAGTCGACCAAATCGATTCGAACCAAGATCGATTCGAAGTATCCATGTTCTCCGGAAATGCAACATTGAATCGATCATAACTCGAGTTCTACAAGTCCAAATCTCATGAAATTTTCACAGAAGCTCAAACACATGATGAAGAATGTACACACCAAATTTCAGCTCGATTGGATGATTTCTTGATCGATTCGAACCAAGGGTCGAATCGATCCCAAAGTGGGCCCAGATCTCCAGATTTCGGCCATGTGGGCCCCCTGACGTACCAGAACTGGTCTCCCCTCCTTTTAGGCGAAATATCAGCCTCCTACACCTATAAATAGAGCCCCTGGTCATTCAGAAAAGGGGTCGGAGAATTCTAAGTACTGAAGAGCGCCCAGATTCTGCCAGATGTACTCCAGAACACCGCCGCTGCTTTAGATTGACACTTAGCATTGAAATTCAGTTGTATTACATTGTTAACTACTGTAATCTTCAAGTAATCGAGCAATAAAATCATCAAACTTCATAGTGGACGTAGGCAAAACGCCGAACCACTCTAAATCGCTTGTCTTTGCAATTTACTTTCTGTTATTTGGAGTTTTTGTTAGATAATCCACAGTTTTAATTTTCATTCTGCGTGTTTATCTCTTCAAAGACTTCCGAAGAGTGTTGTGCCCATTTTTGGTACAAACAGCTATGTTTAAGAAATTTGTTAATGCATGTTTAGAAATATTCAGATCATCATTATCTCTTGAGTCTGCATATAATCAATATTCAAATACAAGTTGTCTACTACGATTGTTTGATGTGCATGAATCATACTTTATGGGAGTTGAGGAATCAATCCAGAACAAACAAACTGTGCAGATCAAAAAGAACAAATGGATACTCGATAGTGGATGTTCTAGACACATGACTGGGAATCCATATATGCTGAATGATATAATATACAAAGACGGAGGACTGGTTAACTTTGGAGATAATTCAAAAGGTTATGTGATCGGCATCGGCAAAGTCGGTAACTCTGAAACTCCTATTATTACTAATGTTTTGCTAGTTAAGAATCTGAAACACAATCTACTAAGTATAAGTCAACTATGCGATAAAGGATATAAAATTAAATTTGAAAAAGATAAGTGTCACATTGAAGATAATAATTCAACCATAATATTTGAGGGAATTAGGAAAAAGAATATTTATATTCTTAGTATGAAAATTTCAAATGATAACTTGTGTCTTTTGGCAAATGCAAGTGACCCTTGGATTTGGCATAAGAGATTTGGGCATTTGAATTTCAAACTCTTATCTAGACTGTCAAAACATGATCTAGTAAGAGGCCTCCCTAAAATGAATTTTAAAGTAGATAGTCTATGTGATGCATGTCAACTAGGAAAACTTAGAAAAAGTTCCTTTGAGTTAAAAGATTTGATTTCAACTTCAAAACCTCTTGAATTACTTCATCTTGATTTATTTGGTCCATCTCAAATTCAGTCATTAAATCACAGTAAATATGTTTTTGTAATTGTAGATGATTATTCTAGATTTACATGGACAATATTTTTGAAACATAAAAGTGATACTTTTGAATATTTTAAGAATTTTTCAAAAAGGGTTCAAAATCAACTTTCTCAAAAAATTATAACCATCCGTAGTGATCACGGTGGTGAATTTGAAAATGAAAAGTTTGAAGAATTCTGCAATAAAAAGGGAATAATTCACAATTTTTCATTTCCAAGAACTCCATAACAAAACGGAGTAGTAGAACGTAAAAATAGGACAATTCAAGAGTGTGCGAGAACTATGCTTTCTGATAGTAATTTACCAAAGTACTTTTGGGCAGAAGCAGTTGCTACCGCCTGTTATATTTTAAATAGAATTTTAATTAGACCTTTAACTGATAAGACATCTTATGAACTTATTTACTCAAAGAAACCTAAGGTATCTTATTTTAGAATTTTTGGAAGTAAATGTTTTATTTTAAATACAAAAGATAACTTAGATAAATTTGATCCTAAATCCGACAAAGGTATCTTTATTAGATACTCTAATAAAAGTAAAGCATACAAAGTATTTAATTTAAGAACTAATACCATCGAAGAAACAATGCATGTTTCATTTGATGAAAATTTCAAAAAATTTGAAGAAATAAACGATGAAGAGGATTTAATCACTCAAAACCAAGAGTCAACTGAAACTAATAATGAATTAAATCATCCTAATAAAAGGATTAAACTTTTAAAAGATCACCATATAGAAAATATACTTGGAGATATGCAATCTGTTGTAAAAACTAGAAACTAACTAAGTCAAATGAGTAATATAGCTTTTATATCAATTATTGAACCCAAAAATCCAGAAGAAGCATCAATTGATGATTCATGGATTTTGGCTATGCAAGAAGAATTAAATCAATTCACTAGAAATGATGTTAGGGAACTTGTTCCTAGACCTGAAAATAAAACAATAATTGGAACTAAATGGGTTTATAAAAATAAAATGAATGAACAAGGAGAGGTTGTTAGAAATAAAGCCCGGTTAGTCGCTCAAGGTTATTGTCAAGAAGAAGGAATAGATTTTGATGAAACCTTTGCCCCCGTAGCAAGATTAGAAGCCATTAGGATTCTACTTGCTTTCGCAAATCATAATAATTTCAAATTATTTCAAATGGATGTTAAAAGTGCATTTGTAAATGGTTTTGTAAAAAAAGAAGTATTTGTTGAACAACCACCACTCTTTGAAAATAATAAATTTCCAAATCATGTTTACAAACTTAAAAAAGCTCTATATGGCCTAAAGCAAGCTCCTAGAGCCTGGTATGATAGACTAAGATCTTACTTGTTACAATCAAATTTTGAAATAGGTAAAGTAGATAATACTCTTTTTATTAAAAGAAATAAAAATGATATTCAACTAGTACAAGTCTATGTAGATGATATCATTTTTGGATCAACTAATTTTGAAATGAATAAAGAATTTTCTGAAATAATGACAAAAGAGTTTGAGATTAGTCATATGGGTGAATTAAACTTCTTCTTAGGTCTACAAATAAAACAATTAGATAATGGTATCTTTATTAGTCAAGAAAAATATGCTAAAGACCCAGTTAGTAAATTTGGTTTGACTACTGCGAGTGGAAAACCAGCTCCCATGGCAACTAATGAGTACCTTAGTAAAGAAGATCTCTCTAAAGATGTAGATCAAAAATTATATAGAGGAATGATTGGATCACCACTCTATATCACTGCGAGTAGACCTGATATCATGCATAGTATCTGTCTCTATGCAAGGTATCAATCCCAACCTAAAGAGACCCACTTAAAAGCTATAAAACGTATCATAAGATATATTAAACACACCTTTGATTATGGCTTATTTTATCCTAAAAATTATTCGTTTGACTTAATATCTTACTGTGATGCTGATTATGCTGGTTGTAAATCAGACCGAAAAAGTACAAGTGGAACTTGTCACTTTTTAGGGCATTCTCTGATTTCCTGGTTTAGTAAAAAGCAAAACATAGTTTCTCTATCAACAACTGAAGTAGAGTATATTTCTGCTGCTTTGGCTTGTTCTCAAGTAATATATATGCAACAAACTTTAAAAGATTTTGGTTTAAATATCTCAAAATCACCAATTTATTGTGATAATACTAGTGCAATAAATTTATCCAAAAATACTGCTCAACATGCTCGAACTAAACATATTGATATCAGACACCATTTTCTCAGAGATAATATAGGTAGAGAAGTAATTACTCTCGACTATATCAATTCTGAAAATCAAATTGCTGATATCTTAACAAAACCCTTAAATGAATCTACATTTACTAAATTAAGAAGAGAATTAGGTATTTGTTCATTAACTGAAATATAAAATATAAATAACAAAGTATAATTAAAAATTAAATCAAAATAAATCAAAATAAATCAAATAGTAAAAATATTGAGAACCATGTCGACATCCCTCCTATACCCATGTCGACATATAACGTTTTTTTTTTAATTTAAAAATTTTTCCCACCAAAATTCAAATAATTGGTTATATATTCTTTTTATTTTCGAAATTTTCTTCATTCTCTCTGTTCTCTTTCTGTTCTATCTTCTGAAATCAATTTATCAATGGCCTCCTCTTCCAAATCAAACATAAAATCAACCTTTTCGTTCCCTTCTCCTACCTCTGGTCCGTTCCAACGTACTACGCTCGCCCGAGTGACAAAAATGGAGGATTCTCTGAAGGATGCAATTCAGTTAACGACTGAAATTCAAATAGTGCAACTCCAAATGGAAAAAGAACAGGAAAGGCAAGGGGAAATCCTTAGAAATTTGCAAAAATTTCTAATGGACAATCATGCTAATCCAATCTTGATTGACGAGGACTCTTCAGGAGATCATGAACAAGAGGAAAGTAAAGAAGAAGAAGAAGAACCAATGGAAGAAGAGCATGCGGAAGACAACGACAAAGTCATTTACGTTGGCGAAGTATGTTTTGACAAGGATGGAAACTTGGTTGAACAACGTGGAAATTTCTGTTTCCATTATCCAAATTGTTCGATCCATAGATCTCCAATTGTCAAAGATACTCGGTAGTTTCTTCTTTTTGGTTTTTCATCGTTATGTGTATATTTTTCACGTTGTACGAAAATGTAAATATAAACATATATATATAAAAATAAATATTGTGTGTTCTTATATATGATTCCTATATATGTTATATATAAGTATTATATAGGTACTGGGTTAGGAATGTTAGTAGTTTAGGACTAAGTTTTAGGTTTTCAAGTAAGTATTGATTATGTATGATAACACTATCATCATATAGGATATTAGACTAAGAGTTATATAGTTTAGAGTTAGTTTGTTTTTGTTGATGACAAAGGGGGAGAAATATAAAATAGAAGAGTTAGGCATAGATTAAGGGGGAGTTATTAGATTTAGGGGGAGTTATTAGGATAGAAGTAATATTTTATAAACAACAGTTGTCATCATCAAAAAGGGGGAGATTGTTAGTCCATGAGTTGATGGTTTTGATGACAACAACCTTAGAATAAGATTATAAAATATAAATACTAACATTATAGTTTAGATATATATGTATATGCAGGATTTAACCATGCAGGTACCATGAATGAACACTGTACAGTATAGAGATTCAAGATATCAAGATTGATTGAAGACTCATGAGTATCAAGAATATCAAGATTATCAAGAGTTCAAGATTTCAAGATAAGTATTGAGTCTAGAATTATGTTAAAACTTCATAATAGCACTGAAATCTTCACTCCATTTTTCTTTTGGGATGGAGCCCATTTCTACCTTTTTAGTGGCTTACAAATCCATGACACGTAGCTTACAAACCTACGACAAGTGGCTTACAAACCCATGAACATCCTGGTTTTGTACAAGTTCTCGAGTCCTGATGTGATGAGATATTCTACAGGAAGAAGCTTGCAAAACTACTTCAAAATGATTTTCAAAACTACTTCAGAATGATTTTCAAAACTGCTTTTCAAAATGTTTTAGCCTTAAAAATTATCTTTTCAAATGATTTTCAAAAAGATATTTTAGCCTTAAAATATTCTTTGTTTTTGTTTTTAAATAAACTCTTGTTTTAAACTTCGTTTGTTTTAAACTATCTTTTAATTATAATATATTTATACTTAGATTTAAATATAAAATTATAGTAAAATTATATATATATTATTCTCTATATTTATCTATGTATTTTATCTATAGTCAAGTATATTTATAAAGTTTAAACAGTTTTTAATATAAGAAAAAGGTTATTTTCAAAGAAAATCAAATCTTCAATAAATGCTTTGGGATGTCGACATGCCCTAGTACCCCATGTCGACATAGTGACAGTTAGATTCAAAATTTTGAATTTCAAAAGAAGTGTCTATTCGCCATAACCTTTCACGAATGGACATGGCTGTTGTTCTTCTATAAATAGGGGTTAGTTTCAATGAATTTTAATATAGATTTTCTGGTTTTTCACTTCTCTTCTTCTTCCACATTTCTTTATACATATTCTTACCATTACTCTGCCGAAATCAACATTGAATCTAACTAGATAATCTCTTGTTTGATTCTCTGTCACTATCTCATCAAGATCCTCAGTGCTATTCAGAGTTATAGGCTTTCTTTGTAATCAATAGAGTAAAAGGTGTGATTGTAGCCTTGGAAATCAATCAAGTGAGAAAAGGTGTGATTGTAGCCTTGAGAAATCAATTGGGTGAACTTGTTGCCCGAAAATCAAGTATCTCTAACAAAGGATTGTGATTCTGGAGGGTGTACCTCGTGGCCTTGAAATCGAGGGTTGTAATTGTTGAATTGCTTTTGAAAGGAAAACCGTACTTAGTTGTGTGGGACTGGATGTAGGGTAACTCCGAACCAGTATAAAATCCGGTGTGTTCTTTCCTTTACTGCATTTACTTTATTTCTGTATCTTTGTTTGTTTCTGTGATTATATATGTGTCTGAATATTGCATACATTTGTGTTCAAATTAACATAAACTCAAAAAGATTTAGTAATTTCTTATAAACACTATTCACCCCCCCTCTAGTGTTATTCCTAGCCTTAAGATCCGTAATCCGCATTCCACACAAGATCTTGGTCCTTTATTTATAGTTCTAGCATTAACCGGTCTGGAATTAGGTGTAGCTATATCACAAGCTCATGTTTCTACGTTCTCAATCTGTATTTACTTGAATGATGCTACAAATCTCCATCAAAATGAGTCATATCAACATTGAATAAAAATGAGGAGCATTAATATAGGGCGTTGACTTCACGTTGTTTTCGGGAAGCTGAAGGAACTCTATTTGCTCCTTTCACTTAGGTGTCTCCTATGGCTGGACTGGAGTCAGTTTGATTCCTGTTCGCCTACGAAAAAAAACCAGCGAAGTGTGACGAGCAAATTCTCAAATGGATCGTTGAAAGCATAATAAGTGGCTATATTAATTGGGACTTGTAGGGGAAATAAGTATGGAAGTCGCTCCAGATAATGAGCAATAGGAGGAAAGTATTGGAGCAAGAGGACTCGCATGTTTGTGCCCATAGCAAGATGCCCTTAACACTTAAGCATTCAAAAAATGGAATTCATGCACTAATCCTCAATTCTTTGATCGCACATTTCTTAGAGAACTGTACACGAAGCCCTGATTGGAAGCATATAGCAGACATTCCTTATTGTTCATCTCCACAGAAGTTCAATAGCAGGATTTTTCTCATTGGATAGTGGTACTACATTAGGAAAAATACGATCTGGAAGAACGCCAACCCTAGACTGATAGAAGATCTTAAGAAGACAGGATTGGCACTTGACCTAAGAAGCTTTGAGACCCATTATATTAATTATTCGATAAGAGTGAATTACTCCGCTCACTCAATCTATAACCAACTACATCTCTCTCATTCAACGACTTCTATATTATATGTGATGGAATAATTGAAGCAAGGCCTATTTCTTTGACTGTCCAGACTCTAAGGATGCCCAGGTTGAATGACTTGATTCCGATCCAGTTCACTCATGCTATATATATAATCGAAGTTTGACTCTGCAGAAAGTCATTCATGGTAGGTTATTTCAATCTTTTGAAATAGACATAGCGAGTCCACGATAAGATAGTCCTGACCCACGAGAGAGGTAGCCAAAGAAAGGAGGAGAGGTGACCTCTTCTAGAGGTCCACACCTCGTCCGACCCATTATCTTAATTAGAGGTCTAGTACACCCAGTATATTAATTCCGGAGTTAGGGAGGGTTGATGAGTTTTGGATAGATTGTTAAGATCCTCATTCTATAGACCCAGATTCTCAATGAAAGGGCTTGTCAACCGAGTTTTACTTGAGGCGCCCGCCAGTATATTAATTGGAGTAGGCAGTGAGCATAGCTGATGTAGATTAGCGAGAGGTATAGATATGATGGAAACCATCACGACGTGGACGTACCCAGGGTGAGATGGCATTATTCTGGTCAAAGCTAGTTGTAGGGTGGCATCAGTATGTGACAACGGATTATTCAGTAGCCAGGCTGGGTGATAAGTAGCTGACTCAGTCGCGATACTGCTCCTCAGGCGACCCAGTATCTTAATTAGAGGTCCAGTATGAACTCCAACCGCCAGTAGAAACATTGGGAATAGCTTTTCGTGTAATGAGAGTTACTCAACATAGATGCTGTCCTTGACGGGGAAAAGGTATTCGGTCCAACAAACAACACCGGCAGCGGGGATTGTTTAGAAGACTAGGCTCCCGTTTGATAGATATCATTTCCGATTGGCATTAGCGGATCAAACAAAGAAATATTTATAGATACTACCTTAGACTACGTACCTTCTGAGGAGAGTCATCGTTCCTATCGCGCCTAGGATTCCCAATCAGTTCTCTTATTCCATGACTGGTTTGTTTTACAGAAGTCATCGAATCGAAGAAGGGTAGCTGTGTGGGTCTAAGAGAGCACGACTGCCCAGTATATTATTTGGTGGCAAGACAGGCAGGAAAGTCTTATCCTTTGTCCTAATGGGAGTAGAACCAAAACAATATCCATTGCCTTACCACATGCTATTGGCAGTTTGCTATGCATTCTAGATTATCCGTCATAATGCTATTAAGGACCAAACTCACGTGCTAACAAGAATAATATACTGGCGCCTCCTCCAACAGAAAAAAATCCCTATAAGACACATCGCCCCCGGGCGGAGGAAGGAAAAGTTAACAACAAGAAAACGAACAACATACACAAGTAGAATGGATGCCTATTAATATACTGGGTCGGTCCCCAATTAATATACTGGTCGCCTCCCTCAGCTCAGACTGGTGTCGCCACCTGTCCCTGGACCGGAATTATTATCCCTGCCCGATGGGTCTACATTCATCCCTGAATGGCGTCGGGTACTGTTCACTTTCCCGCCATTCTTGTAACCGTCACCTGTAATCCACGCAGGTGTGTCCGCACCCCCTGAAGTAGATGAGAAAGAAAGGATTTATCAACCCCCCGGTTCCAGACCCAATTGTTCACTTTCCCGTATGAAAATTCGGTACATGTATATGTTCGTGGAAGAGTCAAAGGTAGCGAAGCTCTACCACGGATCTCCCCCCTAATCTTAGATGGGTGTCTGAGGGTTCGCCGTGGTTCATTGTTGTGCTTACACACTAGGCTACCCTTCTCTGAAAGCTCCGCGGGACCACCTATCACTAGTCTTCGGCAGGAGGGGTTTATTGCACAAGCCAGGATGCTGGCTCTCGCAGAGGGAAGCCTAACGAATGTCAGATGCAAAATCCAGCACCTCATTAAGATCATATTGGCACACTCTCCCAAAAAAAGATAGCAGACCCCATTGAAGACGGGAGTGAAGTACAACAAGGCCATTTCTGTCCACCTTCTCACGAAGCCGTACGTGGGTGTTACTGCTCATACAACTCCCAGCCAGCAAGCAGTTCGCTTTCCTCTACAAGGAATGGAAGTGTGGATGAATCGACATCAAATAGAGGAATTCGTTTTTTCTTATCATGTGCTGAGCTGATATGAAAAATAAGGCACAGTATATTAATTGGGCAGTGAAACCTAAGGTGCGTAGCGTATTCATGAATGGTTGTTTACCCCTTTGGTCGTAAGACGGGAGGCGGGAATCCATAACTGGAAAGTCCTTGCTACCGAGGTCTATTCTTATTCATTTCGGGAAAACTATAAGATAACCTATTGGCTTGGCGGAAATTTCTCCCATCCTCCTAGTAAGTGCACAACAAGATCAGTCTGATACTAATACCCCTCTTTCTTATGCAAAGGAATGTAGTCCATTTTCGCTACGCGCCTCTTTCTGTCTGACAAGCGTAAAACTGTTGATGCGTAAGGCAAATCATATGAATATAAAGAGGCGCGTAGCGAGAGATCCTTTTGGATAAAGAGAAAGGCGCTGTAAGGTTAGTATATCCTTAGTCCCATCCATAGAGGAAAAAGGAAAGGAGTATTCTTACCAGAGCAGCCAACAGGGGACCGTGCCACCTCTATCGACCAACGGGACGAGGGTAGTCCCAATTAATATACTGGCAAACGAATAAGGACTATGCTGTTTCGCCCAGTATAAACATTGGCCTCAAGACCATGAAAACTTGATTTTGTTGGGTTCTGTATCAAAATGGGACTTTCGCCTTCTTGTGAGCGAGGACACATCTAAGTCAATAGCTAGAGTTTTGCTGGGTGAAGAATTCTTTCATCTGGATCACGACCCAATACGCGTGGCTAAGCCAAAGTTGGGCGGTGGGTAATATAAGAATTTCAATCAAATTAGAGCGGCCCGTAATTTTAGAAGAAACTTCGTAAAGAACTGAAGCTAGTAGGGGTTCGGCTTGAGTGTGACATTGATGCTTCAAGGTCGATGATAGAATGGTACAAAGAAATCAGGAAGACAACGATCATTAGAAATGAATTCTAAATGTGGCCGGTTAAGGAATTGACTTCAAATCTGATGAGAGTAAGGTGCGCATGGCTCCGCCAAAGCATCTGACAACAAGCGATGTACTAAGAGTCTTCCACCCGGAGCACCAGTGCGGTCATTGCGGGCCTTCCTTCGGGCGCATCAAGTCATCAAGCATTGTGCCGGTCCGCAGCAGCAGAGTCAGCCTTCCCTTTACACTTAGCCACTTGACCCCGGCCACTTGAAAGAGCACACACACATCAAAGGCAACCCAAAATCTAACCAAATGAGAAAGAGAGACCAAGCCAGACAATCAGAGGCACTCGAACTCTACTTCTTCTGTTTACTAAAACATGACAATAGTCACTACTATACAAAACAAAGCACTCTACTATCATATCAGACTCAGACTAATAGAGTCGTGGTGTGTATCTCGTCTAGTGCCCATTGAGATAGACCGAGTGATTTTCCACAATAGCCAAGCAACCGCCTAAGATCAAATATTTCGTCACGAAAGAATCATACGAATCAAGGTGGGTTTTCAGGTTCTATTCTCTTGTATATTTCTTGTATCTTTCCTTTTTCGGGAAAAAACTTGTCAATTGCTAATAGGAAGTAGGGACGTATTCATTTAGCAGCAAACTACTCACTTCAACCGTAATCGGACAGCTCACACCACTGACTTTTCAGCTTGTTTTCAACGGTCAGCCAGGAATTGAGTTGGACTACTTGCTTCTGTCCCAAACCAACTCAAAGAACCTAATCCTAATCTCAAAACAAAAAGTGTGAGCCGGGATTTCTTTTGCTCCGTGTAGCCAATGACTGGTCTATCGACAACTAACAATGGGATCTGGTTTTTCTTTGTTACAGTTGGACAGACGTTGAAGCTAGTGAGGGGATCAATCCATTCTATTCTTATCTTAGGAGACCTTATGCTTAACACTAACTAAGGCGACAACTTTTCCTAGGTTGTTTCGATCCCAAAGGGCCAAATAATCGATGAGTAGTATGTATGGTAAGAACTTTCTCAAGTAGAGGTGCGAAGCGTAGAATTTCTTATAAGAAAGATGCTACCCAATTATTTGTTGTATAGGGGCTGGATGCCCGACTTCTCTAGGCGGTTAGCTCTCTTGCTTCGGTTACGCAACGAATTCCTCTCGAGCTGTACTTGTGTTTGGTTCTTTCTCCTTCCCGAAAGGTCTGTAATAGGGTCTTGATTGGCCTGCTATTCGTATAAAGTTTCAGTCTCGACTACCTGCTTGGTACTAAAGTCCGATTCGGTTCTGTCAGGCCCACGTGTTGAGTGATTGTCAGATGCCAAGTCCGTGACTGAAGTGAAGGCAGGAGAGACTTTAAGCCAAGGGAAAGCTGATAGCTAAGCCAGTGGGTGAACTGAATGAAACCTATCGCTCTTTGGCTGATGCCGGAACTACACGATTAAAGCCTGCGTATACTGCTCCTACCTATATAAGAGGGAAAGCTGACTCCTGCCGCTAAACCTATAATGCGGTTGTGAGAGGTATCTCGAATTCAATCTCGACCTTTAGTTTAGGGAGGTATTCTAAATTGGTTGTTGTCAGGTTTGCTTCGCACCTACGAAAGGTCGAGGGCTGTCGAAGATACCACACCGGCTTATGGGAGTCCACTCATTAGCTCATGGATATTCTAAACCATAGCTGCCCCTTTCCTTTATTCTCGCGCGGACTGTAACAACTATAGCTTCAAGTGCAAGTAGGACTGGCCTTGATGTAGCTTATCGTGAAAGAGAGAGTATCGCTGAAAGTCGGGTAATTGAATAAGGCTCTTCCAATAGTTGCTTATTCGCAGTCGACGGTATCAGCTCGAAGGCTTGAAGTAGGTGACAGTTCCAGAGAGGCAGGCAAGTAGAGAGTGCTGATAGGACTGAAGCAAGCCTCTCAACTGAAGGGGGATAGAATGAAAGCCAATGGAAGAAAGCCAAGTGTCGGTAGTAAAGGCAGGCTAAGCAGTCAAGGCAAGGGTCCAAAGGAAAGCTAGCCCCGAAAGGGAAGTCATTGGGGTCAGGTGAGTCGGCTTATGCTGATGTTTCCAATCCAGTCAACAAGTAGGGGCACGAAATAGCAGTAGAGAAAGAAAGAAATAGGGAGGGCGAAATTCATTGATTTAAGTGTAGATCGAGACTAGACTAGAGATTAAGTTGAGCCAGCATATGGAGAGACAGGGCCTGCTAGACCTAACAGCGACTAAGCTTATTGATTCTGTCTTTACGTCAGGCATGAAAGCCGTAGCTTGTTTTCTTGCTTAATCAAGATTGGGTTCTAGTTCCGGTGAAGGCCAGTGCTTGCCTTTGATCAGTAATGGCTGGCTGTTGACTCAGTGAAGAGGGTTGCAAACCAGTTCAAGTCGAGGTGCTAGGTTCCGTCCGGCTGCTTGTTCTTGGCCGTAGTCGTTTTCTTTCTTGAATCGGTATTAGTTCAGTTGTCAGTAGTAGTCAGTAAGGAAGGCCCACTTAGGTCGGTTAGCTAACGGGGGGAAAGGGACATGGCCAATTAGCCGGAAGGAACTCCTGAGCGCCTATTACTTGCTTAAAGCCAGAACTTGATTGATAAGGGGCGCTAACGCGCATACGTTTTCTTGCTGGATGTGAAATAGATCACGAAACCCCGTGTTTTTGGCCTCAACCCGTTTTCTGCCCTAAATCCCCGACATCTGAACAAGAACCCCGTATTGTTGGCTTAAATTGATGCCCGGAGGACTGGTATCGGATCTGAACAATTCAAGAAACCCCGTAATTTGAATTATTCAGATTTCAAAGTAAAAGTGAAGATTGAAAGTTACTGATTTCATATTGACAGTGAAAAGCAATAGCAAGAGTTCGTTCATGACTGTGCTGAAAGCCACAGTTGAAGTTAAGCGTATAAGAAGTGAAAGCCAAATCGCTTACCTGATAGCCACTGTTGAATTGAAAAGCAATAGCAACAGTTAGCGTTTGCTTCTAGTACTGGGCCTAAGATTTCATCACTACTCTTCGCTGCTACGCACCTTACCTGATAGCCACTATTCGCTTTCCAGTTAGCGTGACGGACCTAGGCCTTAGCGTTACTATTAAGCGTGACTGATAGCTCCCAACGTTGGATGAGGCTCTCCTCTCCACGTGTGATCCACGAGACCATCCCATCTCATCCTATCAGCACGCATTCCATCAAGATCAAGATTCCAAGATTCAAGAAGTAGAATCAAGATCTTGAATCATATTACTCGTGAGTCTTTCTTTTTTGTACCGATTCTTTACTCTAATAAGGTTATGATAATAAAGATTCACACCTGACTTGCAAAGGACCGGCTAAGCTTTGGGCGGTGGTTTGGCGTCTCGCTTCCGCTCTCGAGAGAACTAGCTCTCTTGGCTTCCCGCATCTCAAAATACTATCCTGGTTTCATTCATCAAAGAGAAGAGCGTACTTGAAGCTCACTAGAGAAGGGGTGGCGGTCCATAACATAGGTTTGAGCGACTACCTCCTTTATCCATGTCTCTTAAGGAATAGTTAGAAACGTCACGTGGGCAAGTTATCGATTCGATGTCTAGATCTGCTACAAATACGAATGAGAGGTGCGCCTGGAGGTACCTCCTAAGGTGCTTGCATTTAAGCCCTTCCTCTTGCCATATGAAATTCTGCATTTCAAGCCTTTTCAGGTCTAATCTACCATCCCACATCATTTCCGGAGGTTTCTTATATAGGTAATCGATCGGGCACTTGTCAATAGAAGAAGGACTCTCACGTACACGTACTTATAATTAATACGTGGTTCCGCTCTGCAGCCTTCGTTTTTGGTAGTTCAATTGTACCGACAACTTATACATAAAAAACGAGTTACAATGCGAGTTTTCCATCTTGGATGTGTGTGTGTGTTGTGTGATTTGATTCATCATTGAAAGTGCTTATCGAAGATTCTGTTAAAGGAATTTGTTCATCGCTCCCAGACCGACCAATGGGAGAACAAAGAAAGGTTTTGCTTCATACGCACACATAGTACTTATTTAGGGAAGTTATGCTCCGAAGCCCGAAGCTCAGATGGACCAGAAGTCTCCTAATTCCAATCTTACTCAGTCACCCACATGTACACCTGCCCTATAAATCCAGTTGGCCATACTCTTTAAAGAAGTTAGCCTAGCAGCTCCAACTCTAAAAGACGGGGAAATTACACCTTTCCATAGAATATGAGCTATAATGCTACTTTTTTCACTCCAGACGTACAAGCTATCATCGAAGTGGCCTATAACAAAGATTTCTCTTAAAGGAAATTGATCTTGGTCAATAATCGTAGAATCATAGAACAATGGGAAAAGGGTAGATTCAATCTAATTGATCCTCACGTCTCGACAAGGGAAAAGAACAAGGTAGGAAACTTAGATTTCGTCTCTCGCTTCACCAATACCAAGATTTCAAGGGGCACTATGTGGCCCAGGCACTACAAGGATTTAAGACTGAGCTTCACTGATCTATATGCCTTTACAAAGGATAGGAAGACAGCAGCCCCTAGAGTTATCTAACACTTCGCTATACCGAGGTTTCGGGAAACTCGGACTTAGGTAGCTACGGAGATTCACCTATGGGAAACCGGGGATTTGACTTGTCTTTTTCAATGCCATACTTTATGACTTGGGAATTAGCGGCACCTTTGTTCTTCTCATCCGGGACACATGCATGGATCTTCGTACATGCTTACTACTAGAAGTTGGCTGCCTACCTCACTAATACCAGGGACGAGCCAGCTCCAAGTCATTTTGTCTCACATGGGCGAACTTTCTTGCTTATTCTAGGAAGAACTTGAATACACTAGCGCTCAATTGTACTCTTTCCTAAGGTATCCTATATATATAATATGAACGAGAACGCTACCTTTTAATACCGGGTGATCAATCTATTATTGAGAACCTTTATCGGGAGTTTCTGAGATAGGAACTTGTTCGTCACCTCCAAGTCAATTAGAGAACCGAGCAGCAATGGGACAAGGAGGGGTAAGTTTCATCTCACACATGCATGGGTGCGCACACCTGCATACTTACTAGCTTGTTCCAGGTACTTTCAAACCGAAGCCTAATTCCAAAGACTCCGTCTTGATCCTACCAATCAATCTTTAATAGGCCAGGAAAATGAATAATTTCAAAAAGAAAAATGGAAATAAAATTTTTGACATGATTTCCAAATGAATTTCTACCTGGAAAATTAGAGGGTAGTCCCGCGTACGCATATGCATAGGGGTCGGACTCCTAATTCCAAGAGTGAATGGGCACGCGAACCAATGCATAAACTTCATTCTCAAAGCGCTACTTCTCTATTGGAAAACTAATCGTACTCCCATTCTCGTCTGGTGTTTTGTTTTGTTTTGACACATGGAAGCTCTTTCCGCGCATTTCTATTAAGGAAAGTGGCTCGCCTGCTCATGAATGAAATCTTCCACCGATCACCCGTACTATTTGAAAGTGAATTCTACCACTAATCTTCGATATGAAACTTCCTTGGTGGACTAGGCTAGGTAGCCAGTGTGCACGACCGATAGCTCCTTCTTCTATTGAAATGAGAGGGCCCACTCAAGTTCCTATACCTCAAACCTCCGAAAATGAGGTCGGATGCATGATTAAACCTCAAAATTCTTCAAAGTAGGATTTCGAAGAGGTCCTTTGGTGAATGACTCCACTGGGACTGCTATGCACCAAGTTATTCCTTGGCTAGTTCAGAATCTAGTAGATCGAGACAAATTCATAGTTGTTCTGGCACCTTGACTCCTGGAAGATTTAGCTAGGACTTTCAGCTGATACGGACTTGGATGGCTTGCATCAGTCGCAGTTACGGAACCTAATCTCTTTGAAAAAAGATTTCCCTTAGGGAGATTCAACAATTGACTAACTTTTACCTATAGCTGGATTAAAAGTTTCACTGGAATCTGGTCGTCCCGTGATTCTCCAATAAGGGCCGAGAATCCCAATTCAGGGGATAAATCTTATCAAAAAACGCGGAAAGTGGACAAGAAATCTCTGCCATGAGAAGCTACTACTGATATGCTTAACACAAAGTACTCGAACATAGAAGTGACTTCAGCTTGGAGCCGATCTTTCGATCTCTTATCAATGGCCAGGCAAATCAACCAATTGGCTAGCTTTGGTCTATTATGTTTAGGTGTGAACGCTCCCTTGGATATTATTTCCAACATAGGAGTATTTACCAGATTAAGTGCAATAGATAAAAGAATTTCTCATGGATAAGGCTCTTCTCTTAATAGTTGAAAGACCAATTATTTCCAGGGATATGGAAGCAAAACTTCTAGGTGCTGGAATAACAACTATAGCCCTAGCAGGTGCTTTAATTGGAATTGTTAGGTCCGCTCTTTTCCAATTAGTTCGGTCGTAAGAAATCATCAATGGCAACTAAGTTGTTTGAATAGGCTACCTTGGATATCAAACCTATTGAAAGTGTTAACCAGAAGTGAGAATTGAACCATTGGTGCCCTGCCTTACACCCTCTTCGAGTTCCCGGAAAGAAAAAAGAGAAGTAGCGAGCAAATAATAATAAATAAAATAAACAATACAAAAGCACTTCCAATTGAAAAAAGAAAAAAAAGAAAGGGCTCGTGACGATGTAGGGCAGGGTGTCATAGAAAGATGCTTAGGGGTAGTGGCTAAAAGTTCGAAGGGTTGTTTCTTACTCGAGTGTGGAGGTGCGTAGCGACGTGAATAAGCAGAAAAGGAAATAATTTGGGTTTGAACTTACGTTCTCTGTATGGAGCTAAAGAAACCTATTACTGGAACACCTACAAAGAATGATTGACCATCGCCGTGCCCAACAAAATGAGAGTTTAGGACCCTCCCATCAAAGAATTGAATTAAGAAGCCTTATTTAATGAATTTCTAATCGAGAACAAACTTCGCTCTCGAGCTACCCTGTACTTGTGCGGATTGATGGGATGTTTGCGAGAAAGTCCGGATACCACGTCAAAGGACCTGGCCTAAGCGCGATAGAAGCCTATAGCAATCTGGTTTTTCCCACTTTTCTAGCTACTGAGAGAGAGGCCAACTCTACAGTTCCCTTGTTCACTTCGTTCAAGGCACGAAATACAGAATTCCAAAGGCACAATTAATATACTGGGCCCAACTATTGAACTGAAGATGTTGTTCCATAAAAAAGAATAGAATGACTACCCGAATCAACCGAATAAGCCGTTAAAGAGGCCGTTGTTCCAGGGAGGTCCAGTATACTTCGACCAACGGGAGGTTCCTGAAGACTCGAACCGTCACAGGGTTTCATTCGTTGGACGGCTAAGGCTTGGGGCATTGTAACCACTACAAAGCCGAAAGCAAGAGGTGCGTAGCAGTGTAACAGCTAACAGTAGTATGTGGCTCACATTTAGTGCCTTAATTCGCTGTTAGTTCTTTAAGGTCCTAATAATGTGCTCTTGTAAGGAATCGACATCCGGTCACACATCGCTCTAGGTGACCATACCACTAATGTGCTACCTCTTGAGACCGTAGGGAGATCAATGGCAATTATGAGGCATGACCTAATAGAATAGTATAGATGCCTAGTTGATTAATTCAGAGGTACCGTACCGGTTATTCATTTGCTGGGCTAGTTTCAGCATTCCTTGTAACGTCGTTCTTCGCAATTAATATACTGGCCTTCCTTATTTAGACTAGTGCGAAAGTTAGTAAGTAGAATAGGTCTACCTTTCCGTGTCCTATCTTAAGTATAATGAGTGTGCCAATTAATATACTAGAGAAGAAATCTTTTTTTACCAAAACTCATCTTTTTGGCTTGTTTTTGCCCGCCCATTTTTCGAAATGAGGTTTATTAGGAGACAGATTAAAATGTTCCCGCCCAAAAAAGAAGAATTTTTTCATCCAGCATAGGTCGAAAGTGACTCAATTTGCCAATCCCCAGGTGCCAGGATATTCATTCCCAGTATATTCATTGGGAATATCAGATTCATTTCATAGCTGATCTAGTGCTACGCACCTCTAGCTTGAGTAGCTCAAAAGCTCGCTATGCACCAATTAATATACTGGCGCTCATGTTAGTCGCACCTTACTAGTAAGAGGTCGCCAATGTTTATACTGGGAATAGAATGGATTGGTTACCTGAGGTCGGAGTTATTCATACCTCCATGACGGTCGCCTTTGTTCCCCATTAGTCATGTAATCCTCTCTTTGTTATGGCATTTCTTCGTGTTAAGATTCGCGTATAAAAAAAATACATCTCTCCACATAGACGCATAGTTTCCTCCTCATAAGAAGGAGGGAACGATAGACGTCAGAGATAGCATGAAACCACATCTATAACAGTTTCTTTTAGTTAACTAGTTCCATGCCTGTTATTGTTGACCATTTGTCCGTTAAATTATCAACGGGGTCGATCACTGACACAATGCCTTACTCAATATGCGTGGGGAAATGGGAATAGACCATTCTTTGGGGATATAAAACCTTATTTTCCACTCCCTTAGTAACCCCGACGTGGATCTTTCATTCAAAACATTAGAGTGACCTCGCGGGTCTATGTAAATAAGATTTTTATGCCAAGCCATAAGGCCAATGATCTACAAAACCTTTCAAGGAGACTAAGGGAGAATACCAAAGAGACACGGGGAGTACGGGACTACCAAAAGGAGTAACCAATCATAAGACATGTTGATCAAATGCGAGAAAGAACAGAGAATTCCACGTCGAAAAAACAAATATCTATTTTTTTGTGAATTGTATCTATTTCATTTAAATGAAATACTTCCTCACGCCTACTAACCGAACGAGAAGGTAGCGAGGATGCGAAGCAGATTGTGGTAGTTGGGAAAGAGCTTATTGATAGATATAATCAAATGTAGTATTAGTTGGAACTATTTCACGAGTTCGACAATAGACATCGCTTGACCGAATTTTCCATTTGAATTAGTAGACCTAACTAACTGAACAATGACCCGAACTCCCAAAGAAACTAGGGTAGTCATGGTTTTTGAGATTTCTCTAAGCGAAAAGGAGAGTTTACCCAGTTTTGAATGAGCGGTCTGTCTCATGTACACGACCATAATATCTCTTCCTCCTTCATTTCGCAAACCGCGATAGCTTCTCGAATGAGCTACGAACCTCTATCTCCATAGTCAATAGAGCCTTTCTCTTTTTTATTCAGTATGACAAGCTCATTATTCTTGCTGACTGGTGACGGGGACTTGCTTATGAGTCATATCACAAGCCTGATTCTTCGTCCATAGAGTATGATTCCTAATTGGTAACCTTCCACTTCTTCTTCTTCCTCGGGGCAGTCTTTTAAGGGCTTAGACTTTAGATAGCGAAGCGACTCTATCGCTCTCTATTTTTTATGGGGCATCTATCATTTTCACTATTTTGAGGCGCTAATCGCTATATATTCTATGGGAGGCGCCCGCTGTCTGTAATTGCGGAACAAAATCTATCGAAATTCTCACTTTGCTTCTTGCTACATATTAGGTACTCTGGATTGCCTTGGGAGATGGAGAAAGCCCGGTTACCACCCATTGCAGCTAGCGAAGCGTAAAAAACACTTGATTAGTCAAGGGTAATTTAACAAAAGAAAATCCCATTACTGATAGAGATTCCTGTTGGTTGATCGAATAGTCAACCATGCTGGTACCTGAGATTATGAGTCGAATTCTTATAGTTAGATGCCTCTAATAAGAGCAGATGGCAAGCAAGCAACAAGTGTTGTGTCCCACCTTACGAAAGGCCAGAGGTTCTAAATAAGATTCCTTTTATCGAGTGACTTCGTTTACTGGGCCTTGTTTTCGTGAGTTTCTTCTTTCTCTTCTCTGAGTTGACGTGTTAACTGGCTTTTCCCGGTAATAGAAAAGAGACAAGCCAAGCGATCCAGGTGATCAACGAGTGATGTAAAGTACGCGATCAGCTTCGTTTCTAGTAGGATGTTCATAAGGACAAGCGCTGGCTCTATCCAATTCGGAGAAGAAGATATGGCTAGGCCTCGTTCATCTCTAGACCTTCTACATCGGATCGGGATCTATCTACGAGTGTTATTACCAGGTTCCCTAGCAGCATTATATAAAAAATGAGTGGCATTAGATATCGCTGGTAGAACTTATGCACCGAGTTCACTATTCTCGTATATAATGTGAAATGCCATTTTTTATCCATTTCTTATACGCATACGGAATAAATAGGAATATTCATTTCGTATATAATGTGCGATAGAACCTCATGATCAACCGTAGGTGGTAGCAAGCGAGAGTGGGAGGCACCTCTCCTTATGATTCGTTCCTCTCCTTCAAAGTCATCTTGATTGGTTCCACCTCGTAATGCCTTAATGCTGCTAGCAGCATTAAAGCAAGTGTAAGCGAAGCTAAAGCGAAGCATTTAGTTTACTCCTAACACTCTGTGTAGTGGGAAGCTAAGCGTACCGAGTGAAGTGAGAGTGGAGAGTTTGGGATATGGGAGTTGAGCTAAGGAAGCTAATATTGCTAGCCGGCCGGTGGGAAGAGAAGCTAGAGTTACCTGTGAGTTGTCTGTTCACCTTTGCACCTTTCCCGGTAAGAAGAGAAGCACGTAAGAGTTCTGTTTCTATGTCCGGGCAGCTAGATGTTGCTAGAGTTCCTCGAGCTAGAGCTATAGAGCTTTCGAAGCGAGAGACTAAGAATGATGCTAGAGTTGTCCGGTGAGCGATCCGGGTCGGATGTAGCTAAGGCTTTAGGAGGCAGGCAGCTATGAGCGAAGCGAGGGGATCGATCCATCCTATTCGCACTTCTTTTCTATGTCATTCATTTCTTTTTACCAGTTTTTCGGTTTCCGAGTCCCGGCATGATTAGCGGATAGGCGGGTAGTTGGTCTTTTATTTTATTACAACATTACGTTGCTTATTGATTGTTCCTGCGCGGGAGGAATGATCTTAAATACTATTATATTAATAATATAATATACTAATCATAATATCACTAAGAAAAGGCCATTGTTCTTAGGATCATATAAAAGTAGTGAGTTCTCCATCGATCGAGAGAGCATCTCTCCTTTGAGGTTGAGTCACTTTTGCACTTCTTTTTATATAAAAAAAGAGAAGATTGTTCTTGTGACTCGCCCCAAGGCTAGCTTACGATCAGATTGAAGCGCAGGCGAGGTCTAATCCTTCTACACTGAAGCCGTAAGAGCGGAACATAGGAGCGTACCACCTAATGGCATGTTTCCTCCTCTCCTTGCGGGATATCTTTGGTGCGACTGCAGTGCTTGTAAGATGCAAGCACCTAACTATGGTGTGATAGTTGACAGAAAAGAAGATGATTGTTGATTCATCAAGGACAGAGTTGAGGTTCATCTGGTATGGATGTATGCCCGGGAGAAGGAAGGAACCGAAAGAAGTCAATCCTATATGCTTGATGAGCCACGCTTTCTCACTCAAGATGGAATTCTCAGCCTACTTAACCTAATATCTTAGAAAGATTTTGGCCCCCCAGGGCTTCCTTCCGATTCTCTATTTCATTTGGTATCTCAGCTCGCAGGGAAGTCAGACACTAAATGAATGTGATGCTCGAGCGGCGTTCGACGACATGCAGAACCAGACCCATAAATATCCTTCGCCCAGCATTGCACCTCGGTCTCCAATTAATATACCCCCCCAATTAATATACCGGCGCCTTGGGTAAAGTCCATTTTCACCATGCATATATTAACAAGAGCTCAGAATGCTTCCAAAAAGTGTGCGACCAATGGAACAAGATTATCATTCAAGCTCAATGCTTATTGGTAGTGCCTTAGTTTCATAGCAGAGAAATGAAATATAGTAAAAGACAAAATGGGCGTATATCCGCCCTCTTCAAACATTATTCTTTCTATTAAGAAAAATACAGCCGGCCGTTTTCTTGGGTTAAGAGATTTGGGCAAGAAATCCCAAGAACTTGCCTGTATATTAATTGGGAGACCACGCATTTCATTCAATTAATATACATCCTAGTATATTAATTGGACCTCCATTTTTGCGGGTACCAGATAAGGCTTCTGTCGGTCAAAAGAATGGCTTCCCCGAATGGATTGGATCATTTTAAGGTAAAAGGCTCGACGAAAGTCTTAGCTGTTCATACGGGAGAGTTAGACCAGGTTGGTCTATGATCAGGCAATATCTTCCGTCAATCTTTCCGCTCTCCCTCCTTCATCTTTTATAGAAATTGTCCCGGCCAACCGGTATGGGCGAAGCCCAGAGGAGCACTTATGGATGAGCTGTTCGTTTTCGCCCGGCTTCGCACCTCATATTTCCCGGTTTTGCAAGCAAATTGTAACAAGCAAGCCCTAAACTCCTAAGCGAAAGCAAGAAAGGTTTCTAATCATATAGCTGCAAAATGAG